>JACDJE010000243.1:88497-232401 GCA_016647715.1 Pavo muticus | reverse complement strand
AAAAAAAAAAAAAAAAAAAAAAAAAAAAAGAATGAACTTCATTGTCAAAAATTGTCACTTCCCACTCTAGTGTAGCAGTAGGGCCTGCTTAAAGATCTACATCAACTCTACACTGCTTTTAGTCTTTTCAGACAGAAAAGCTTTTATGACACTAAGACACACAGATAGATTTACAAAGGACAATCAGAACTTTCTAACAGGTGCCTAAAGGATGCTAAAAGCCTACCAGATTTTGTATAGAAAGAAAACTGTGAATAATTCCTGAATTATCTGCCACGGGAGGCAGAAGGATGACAAGAGAAGGATGAGAGAGGGCCAGCAATGTCCTTGCTTCATTAGAATTCAGGTCACTTTCTCATCAGTAAAACAGCAGATCTAATTAACTTCATTTTAAACTGGAAGTGCTAACTCTCCACTGGATCTCATCTTTAAGTTGTTGAGAGCTAAATATGCTTTTGTCAGCAAATCATATTTAAATCCTCACTATAATTCCTATACATAGTACTGCAATTCTTACTATCAGAAAAATTCCAACCTTATCAGTTTGCCTTAATAAGAAAACATTTACCTGACTTCAAGATCAGACACAGCATCTTGAAAGACATCTGTATCCTCCAATTATTGTGAGAGAAGAAACAACAGTCCTTGAGATAAGGTAAACTTGCACATTTAGCAAGGCTTTAGGGGTCAAACAGCATTGACAGTCAACTTGCTCAACTACTCCTAGCTATCAATGGACAGCCCCAAAGACCTTCTCCTTGCGTAGAGGGAAAGAAGATCGTTTATGCCCAGGCCTTCTGAGTAATGTTTATCTAATCAAAATTTTATGACTCCGAAAGCAGAGGAATTTTCTGAATCTATGTTAGTAAAAATAACTCCCCAGTTATGTCTTGTTATAGAACAAGCTTCAATGTGTTGGGCTTACAATCAAATACCTTTCACGTATGCTGGATTCATGGAAAAATAGGACAGGCAAGAATCTAAAATCTGTCCTGATCATACTGTCATTTTAATGAATGACATTACCTCGTATTTATTATGTTCTTCACTGAGATGGTTTCAGAAGAGGAGGACAAAATACCACAGTAAGACAGAAATTGAGATGTCAAGTCAAAAGACAAAGATAGTAATTTTGATCAGTATCTACTTACATGTGCCACCATAAAATATTGCATGCCTACCTGGACTAGCATTTCCTTAGAGAAGGTGTTGAAATAATAAGTAGCATGCTCCTCGGGATTGCTGTGCCTTGTACTTCTGGGTCCTATAAGGGCACCATTGTTATCAAAACCTTCAAGCAAACAGAAGACAAGGCAAATAAATACTTGTCTCTTAATAGAATATTTTGTCAATTTCTTTAAACTACAAATCAACACACTAGCACTGATAACTTACCAAGATGATGTCCAAGTAATGTTGGCAAGAGAGAGATGATTTAAAAGAGTTTAATATAAGAACTAATTGATACTTCCATACAAGCAGTTTGCACACAAACTACAGAATTTAACTTCACACAACACCACCAAATTACTTATCACACAAAATAAATAAGTGTTCAAAGTCACCATAGTTCTAAGACGACACTCTAGGACTATGTCTCATAAGAATATGTCAATATTAATAATAAGAGAATACAAAATTTGCTATTTTAAATATAAACAGATAATCACTAAAAACACTCTGATATGACTAAAATACCTATACAGAGAGAATATTAGTCATCTATTAATCATTCAAGGAAAGTCTAAGAAGATTAATTCCATTTAGCAGCAACTTAAAACAACCATTGTTATCAATGGTTAAGCTAGCCTGGGTTCAAAGACACAGAACGTCATATTTACACCTAGAGACTTATAAAAAGACTATCTCCAGCTATAAAACAATAAGAAGGAATAGCCAACATCAGAATTAAATAATCTCATGCAGAATATAAGATTTCAGAGAGTCCTCGAATATAACTGGCTCCCTTACACACACACAAAAAGTAGCACAATATCCAAAGAAAACAAGCAAAGCCATACTGTCAATTACTCTTTCCAAAGATATACAAAATGGAGGCACCAGCAGTTCATAAAACAGGATCAGAAAAAAAATATTATGAAACCATTTTCTGAAGTTCCAGTATCGTTCTGTGGAGATAGCTGTAGAAACTTACACAACTGAAAAAACATCGTGATTTTAAAAAAGCATGAATTATCTTCCTCAGTGACAGTAGGTGATGCATCTAATCCCCCAAACTTAGCTGAAATGTTAGTACAATGCTTAATTTGGGAATTATTGTTCTCTAAATTGGATAACGTAGGTATCTGAACACATGATTGTGCATTCCACTGTCTTTCTTTAAAAGACAAACAATTTGCAAGTCATCAACTTCAGAGGTTATTAAGGCATGAAAAGATTTTAGCTGAAGTTAGTATACCTAGTCATAATGGATAATATCCATCTGGCAATAAGTTATGTGAATTTAAGATACAGTATTAAAAATAAACAATCTATTTAGTTCTATAAACAGCAAAACTAAAGAAATAAAGATTTTTTTTTTCCATATTAATCCATTAAATCCCTGCAACTACTTCTGCAACAAAACTAATTCCCTTATGCAAAATTTTGCTGACCTTACCCCTCCCTTAGTACCTTCAGTTCTCTCTTTCATGTTCTCCAACTATTTAGTTCTCCTAATCACCCACAAGCTACCTGCCTTTCATGTCATATCTACCAGCTGGGAAATATACAACAGTTGCTGGGAAGGGCTCTGGGTAGCCTGAGAAGCTCATATGTATTGGCTGGTGAGCTGGAAAGCTAACCAAAAAAGGTAAAAGCAGAACATGAAACAGTCTTCCCTCCTGTTTCCCTCCACTCAGTCTCCAGATTCTATGACACTTTTAAGAACTTACATGCCAGAGATGCTGACTTCCACATTAAAGTGCTCTGACAGTGATCATAAAGAATAACAGGTCAGCTGCATGCAACCACCAATTTCATTTTCTCAAAACAACAAGACAAAATAAAAATTATATATATATATATATATATATATATATATTTTTAAGTTTTCTCATTTTCTAAATATTCCCAAAGTAGTTACTGAATTCTTCTAAATACCTCCTCTTCTTCTCTACTCTTTTGTGACTATCAACTGTTATCATATAAAAGAATAAACACGTATTACGTTAGTAATCTATCATTTGATAGAAGTGAAAGTGTCTGTCATGTCATTGGTCCATTTTCATTCCCAAAAAGGGGTTGAAGTTCTGTATTACCACCATGAAGGCCAATTAAAGTGATTGGTGATTTGTTTATTCAACCACACAAATATTTAATAAAGCTTAAAGTTAAGGTTTGCATATTCAATCCTCCATCAATATAGTATCAACACATTTTGACATTGTTTTACTTTCATCCCTTCTTTCCTACTATGCTCCAACTGTCCGATGCTGTAATGCCTGTTATCTCTTCTTCCACTGTAAGATTTTAGGGAGACAAAACTTATCTTTCAATGTCCATTTATGCAGGCCTATTACACTGGGCTTTCTTCCTGAATGCGGACCATATCACCACTGCTACAGGAAACTGCACTTATGTAACAGGAAGTAGCTGCAGAATGACATTCTTCATTGTTTATGCCAACAGAAAAGGACAGTTCTTTTCTTCCTAACAATACAAAAGATATTTCCCTTTTCCAATAATCTTTTTCTCCATAACGCAGCCAATGGACACATGATTTTTCTTCAAATGTCAGTCAAAAATAAAACAAATTACCCAATAAAACAAACCTACCCAGAAGCCATGCATAAAGCCTTCGGTTGAGTGACATATCCCTGCGTAGTACTACATGGAGGGCTGCTGACAAAATTCTGATCATGTCAGGACGCGTCGCCTGAAGAAGTTAGAAACATGACTCAATTTAATTATGAAAAGTAACACCTTTTCTAATCTAGCAGCTTAGTATACATAAAAACAGTTAATTTCATGTTCCAGAATACAGTTATTATTTGAGTAGACTCTTAGTAATAGTATGCACCCTTTACGAACAGCAAAAATACTTCTCTTCATTAACAACTCATTTTTTTCTAATTAATGAAAATACCTTGTCAAAAAATCCTATGAAGCAAATTACACTAACACCTAGTTAAAAAAGTAAAAAAGTTATTTAAAATTCTTTCCTCTGTCCATTATTGTTTTGAAGGTTTAAGTCTTAATATTAAAACCAGAAATAAAGAAGCATCCTAGCACCTAAACAGAGACACTCAACATACTCATGTAGCAACTGATAAATGGGAACAATGCTTCCACAAAGCAAGAATACAGTTCTTTTTACAGCAAAGTGAAAAATTTCCATAATTTCTGAGAAAGTATGAATCAACTTTGTGTACATATATTAAAAAATAATAATTGAAAAAAAATTTAAAAGAGACCTTATATCAATAAACAAATCATCTTTAATTCTCTCACGTTCTGAAGCACTTATTCTAAGAGGATCAACTTTAACTGCTTTTCAACACTTAGAGCTGAAAACAGAACATGAACAGGTAACTTGTCTGCAGATCAAATTAGGGCAAATTAAAAGCTCCTGATTAGACACAACACTATGTTGGGTTTGTGGACACAAAAGTTAAAAGGTAATGCATAAAGTTAGAAAGAACAAGGCCAAAATTGTGACATGAGAATAACCAGACCTATCAGAGCAGCTCTTACACATGACTCTATTCAATCATGGCATAAATCATTAATAAATATTTCTAAGTACTGCTAATAATTAAGCAGTAGAGTACACTTAAGAGATACTAATTAGCAGACTCCTATGTTAATAGCCTACCTGGCTCATATGGAAAGGAAAACAAAAAAGGATAAGGTCCAGTGTGCTCCGTTGTACTAAAACACTGGTATCTTGCACTGATGTGCTTACTGCTTCCACCTGCAGTAACAGAATTGTTGTAAGTAGATGTAACTGAACATTCACAAAATAAAAATAGCTGCTTATAAATACAGTGATATGTATAATATAGTTTGTTTAGAATAATTCTTAATAATTAAACAAGATAAAAACAGGAATAGTTATTTTACCACTGAGGAAACACAATCAGACTCCCTGTACTATATAAATATTAAACTTTTGCTCCATAATATCAGTATATTAAAGGACAAAACAACACTATATATTTTTCAAAAATACAAAAAGCAACCATTTTTAACTGACAAGTAATGAATGGACAGTTTTACACAAAACCTAAGCAGTTCTGAAACATTAATTCAGCTTTGCAACATTTATCATACCCCAAAACATGAGCTTAATTGGAGGTAGAACAAATAAATGCACATTTTTTTTATTTTCAAAGGTGACAATGAAAGATACAGAAGACAACTAAGCCACCCTGGAAGTATGTTATTACATAACCAAGGCTAACACCAGTGTTATTGGTGTCAATAAAACATTACCATTAATTCAATATCACTGCCAATTATATAGAGTTGATCTTCCATTGAAAGCTTCCTATTCAAATGGGAGAGAACGTAAGTGATTCCAGGCAAGCGAACCGCAGGGCTTGTGAGAAGACTACCCCAGAGAGCACTATAGAACGCCGACTGATCCACAGCTGAGGCGACCTTCTCCAATAGCGTGTTTGTTCTGCAGAATAAAGTCATCAGCTGAATTAGGTCATGCATCACAGTCCTTGCCACTATCCCCAATTCTAATAAATAAATAATCAAGTCTTACAGGAAGACTAACATTGTATTTTGGGTGGCTGATCATGTTCTGAACCACTGAATGCAACCTGCACACAGTGATCGAACTTAGCAAGCCAGCCTAGCTTACAAAATGCTTCTGCTTGCCTACAGAAGGTCCAACTACTCCTTATGTTCAAACAGGTTTTTCGTCTGCTACTTAAGGCAACTGTTGCTAAAGACATAACAGGAGAGCACAGATATTTAAGAATTAAGGATACAACTTCTGTTTTCTCCTTACTTGCACCAAGCACTTCTGGCAATAATAGGGCATAACAACTGTTCGAGCAAGAACAATCCCTTCCATTGCCCTCATTTCTGCCATCTCGTGACAGCACCTTCACACAACTATGAAAGACCTGGGAGGCAAGCTGAGTGGCCCCTTGGATGTAATGAAAACTACATAGCAAAGAAGTAGCCCCTTACCCACTGAAGTAGGTATACCAACTACACTGTATCTATAGGAAAGAGGTACAGATACAATTGTGCTTCACAAGCAAGTTGTAAAATCCCAGCTTCTGAAGCTCCAAGCAATATTCTTGGAAATATCCAGAATATGTAAGCACATTAACAATTCCACTAATGCAAAGACTTGGAGTGCAACTTATCCTTTGCTTTGTTAAGATCCCAATGCACAAGACACTATGGTCAAGATACCCAGAAAGCCTAAGCCCACTTAAGGTAAGAACTATTACCTGCTAGGTTATTAATATATTTTGAGCAGAGTGGCCTATGTAGATAAGTGGATCATCGCTGTTTGACTCAGGTGTTTTAATGATAATTTAGATATGGTAAAGAATAAATCTTAACGATGGAAGCTTGGGCTGTGCATCCTGAATTCAGTTACATATTTTAGACTAGGACTAATACAGCAAATATAACTTTGGTGGAAACCCATGGAAAAGAAACAAGCAGTACGTTCACAGAAACCCAGAATGGCTAAGGTTGAAAGGGCCCTGTGAACATGTGGTCCAGCTGCTGCCCAAGCAAGGATGCCCAGAGCAGGGTGCAAAGGACCTCATCCAGACAGCTTATAAAGAGCAACAAGGAGGAGACTTCACAGCCGCTGGGCACTCTGAGCCAGTGCTCCATCACCCGCACAGTAAAGAAGTGCTTCTAGACTCAAGCGGTTCCTAGTTTCTCTAGTTCCTAACATGCTATACATCTCCAGAACTGAATTATAACACGAAGTCTACTTAATGTCAACTCCCTTTCAACATCAGGAACAATTAACAGTTAATTTATCATAAGCAATGTTAGGTATCCTACATCATAACGCTCAGTTGCAATTAATATGACTGAATGAAATTAAATATCATATCTTTAAAAAAAATCTACAAATATTTAATGAAAATTTGCAAGAAAAAAAATAATCAGTCATACTGCTTTACTAGCATATCCATTCTTACCTTTCATAATATTCTGATCCCTCCTCTAAACCAGGCAGAATTCCAGTTAACAGCCCTTGCAGACCTGGTTTCAATGTTTTCCCCAAAGGGAGGTAGTAAATCTCATACAGACTCAGTAACGTTGGCTTGACAGACATAGCGGCATTGGCAAGGAGTGGAAATAGCCCAGAACTGTGGGGAAAAATATATATATGCACATATTTGGAAATTGCTCAAGTGAGACAGTTCATATTTACAACAAAATACTTAAAGGAAAAAGAAAAAAAAGAAATATGTTTTTGAGTTTAACTTGAAAAAAATCAAAGTTCATGAAAGGTACAAATATAATCAGCTAAATAAAGGAGAGCTTCCTACATACTTAAAGCATTTTTTGCTGTTGGTACTAAATATAACAAATGATTACAAATAACATTAGTAATCAAAGATGTGTGCATATAAATGCAATCTTCAAAATCATTGATGACTGACGTTAAGAGACTTAAGACCCTTGTCTCAAGCTCTTTTTTTTTTCCTCTTCAAACTGTTCATTCATCTTCTTCTCTATGTGTCATAAAATACATACTTGTAGATCTACTATTAAAAATCATTTTAGATACAATTTTTATACATGTTACAGAAAAATGAAAGTCTTTGCAAATTGCAAAATTGTATAATCTATTTTTGCCTTTATCTATAGGAAACTTTGTCTTACCAGTCTCAATTGATTTGTTTTCCTGCAGAAAAGGCCTTTTTGTTCAATAACTAAAACATTATTCCACAGTCTTTCTTTGTAAGGCTACTACTCATCCTTCAAGATGCTTAGACACAGCCATCCTGCTTACATGAAAAATACTGGAATCTTTGATAATGCAATAATGTAAATGTCTTAGTCTCCCCCCAAGCATCAGCAACAATGGCTCTTAGTTACATTACACAAGGTAGCATTTTTCTCTGTCCTAGAACTTACTGTTACTGAGATACTGCAGCTACTGAATGGAAGCACAGACAAAAAATAATTGAGCTACAAATTCAAAAAAATTTAAAAAACAACAACAACCAACATAGAACTGAGATTCCTCCTTCCAAAAAGAGCAACTATTTGTGAGCATATTGCCCATGCAAGACAGAATAGCTGAATTTAAGGTATACAATTTGTTTCCAAGCATTAATATACGCTTCTGCTACCTCATCAGAATTGTTTTAATTCTACAGATTCTCAAATTGATGAAATTTCAATCTCTAGGGATAGCTAAAGATTAAAATCTACGTGCGACTCTGTGCACACATAAATCAATTTCTTGCATGTAAATAGCTAACAGCCTGCCTTCCATCTGAGAGAACCTGTTGGAGGTTTGGGAATCAGAATATTTTCACAACACTTCCTTTTCAAGGTTCTTTCACCTTTGTTGTCTTCAATCCTAGAGACTGACAGCAAGATGTTTTGTACTTGACCAGCATTCTAACAAAAGAAACAGTCTTTCTGTACCATAGCTTTGATTGCTCGGAAGAGTAAGTTTCTTGTAATAAGCTATACTCAAGTAATGGAAAAAAAGTAAATACATTTGTTTGAAATAAATTTTAAACACTTCAATCACTGCATATATTTGCACAAAGTTTTGTTTATTTCAGAGAAAAAATAATGAATTCCAGATTTCTTAGCAAAAGAGAGCTTGTTCCCAGGAAAATTTAGGCGACCTGTATGGATATACAGTATTCAGAAGAACAGTATTACACAAGTATCAGTAACTTGAGCAAAAGAAATTGCTTGATTCTTGCCATGTAACAAAGCATTATTAACTTAAGATGCAGAAAACCAAGAGCATTTCAATGACATTTGGAATAGAGTTGCTTAAACTGTAGTACCTGTAGAGGAAAAGATCTTTGGCCAAACGTTTGGGCCCAATGATTTTGAAGATGATTTCATACGTTTCAAGAGCCTTCCGATGAACTCCACCTGGCAAAGCTGGATGAAGGCATTGTGCTAAGCGCTTTCCTATGGTCAGCTTTTTAGGAACTACCTGGTACTTTGCATTGTTCTGTAGTACCTGATAAACAAATCAGTACATTAAGATAAACAGAACAATACAGGTAAGTTAAACATCATATGCATATTTTCCATATTAGTCCCCAAACATGGCCAGTAAGTCGCAATACACAACAAACCAACCTTTCAAGATGTACTTCGGAGCTTTTTCTTTGCAATGCCTTTCACCTGTACAGTACATCTGCTACAACTGGAAACGCGAAGGCATTTAAAACGTCACTTGCAATTGGCTCCACACTTACAACTTATTTGCTCAATTCTACTAGGCCTTTTCTGCCGTAGTCATGTAATGGCAGTTCAGGACAAAAATGACAGTCTACATTCATCAAAAGACACTGCCAGTAGTTTAAGCAGAACTACTGAAACTAGCCCAAAAAAACCTCACAACCGAAAGGTTCAAAACTGCCATAAAGTAGGGCAACATACAGAAGTTTACCACTGTCTAAAACTGCATGAGCGCTTCAAGACACAGATTTATACTTCTGTCTTTATATTTTTCTTTTCAAATATCATAGCTTTCTCTATGAAAGGCAGAGTTTATACAAAGGAACTATTCCACTGACTTTGCCAACAATACTGTGGTTCTTGATTTTCCATAGGGTTAAAAGGACAGAATGTAACTGCTTCAGACCTGTATTTTTCTGTTCCAAATTCTGTAGAGCTTCACATTGGTAAAAAGTGCAGATGAAAAGGGAACGTTACGACCCTGACTGAAGATGCCTAGAAAGTCCTCTACAGACTGATCAGAACAAGATCTTACAGAACCTGTACACATTTGTAAATAGCTATTAAAGGTCACAGTGATAGTGCACATTGAACATACTATTAGCATGAATCAGAACAGCATTCTCTGGTCAACAAATGGTTTGCAAATTCTGTAACTCATACATCATATTAAAATATTTATATTTAAATAGGCTTCTATCTTTCACACTATTTTAAGTAAAATTAAATGAGATCAAAAGTACATGTTTATGAAAAAGATGTTGCATTTAGTTCCAACAGAAACATAGACAACATTCCCCCTGACTTATCATAAGAGAGAGTTCTACTGTAAGATTCAGAAAGTCATTTGTCTGATTTTATTGCTCGCCGCCCATACTCAACATACAGTTCAAATTGTGTGATATTTCCAGGCACGTTGGAACCCTGCTGAAACCTTACCCTTTTGCATTATTACTCTATTATACACTCCTTGTCAATTCCTGATTTTTTCCCCCGAAGGCACCCGGCAGACATACCTTGTTCAGCTTTCCAAGTGCTGATATTAAATCCGCCCATTCACTGGAATATTCAAAGTTCTTCAGTGCTTTGTCAACTGCTGCTACATAGTTTCTGTACTTGGAATCTGTCAGTAGCTCCAGCTCCTCTGTGTTCATCCTCCCACAGTGTCCCCACTAGAGACCAGCTTGTAATTCATGTACAATCATTACCTGTTCAAAATACATAAGCTAATAAAAACACAGACACATTACTAAGACAACTTCATTCAGAGAACAAGACATTTTCCTCATGAAAGATATTATAGAAATATCAAACTGAAGTTAGGCTATTTACAGCAAATCCTACAAAAAAAGCACACATACTGCCCACAAATGTTTAAAACATATCCAAGAGAGTGCATTTATAATCAAATCTTCTTAAAAAAAATAAGAAACTTTGGGAAAATTAATGCCTTGCCCCTCCCCCAAAAAAGCTGTTTATTCTAAACAATACAAGAGAATTCTTATTTTATTTTTCCCTACCTCTGAGTCCATCAGCAGAAGGAAAAGCAAACAAAACAACAACTACAAAAGAAACCATCACCACTTTGCCACAAGTCAGCCCTTCTGAAAACAGACAACACCATTTTATGTTTTTTAGAATTACTTCCAAGTAGAAGACCGAAGCACACACATCAGGTCACACATTATTCTGAAGTACTTTCATGCCTCAACCCTTCTAAAACACTCATATTCCAATTCAGAAATACCACCCTACTTAGTCTTTTTCATTATCATTCACACATACCAAAAGCATAAGTCTAACAGCGCCCTGTTATCAGAGGCTTTTGAATTTTTCCCTGTATATTTTAATCCCACATTATTTACATGAGGTAATTAAGATGTTCTATTTTGTGAAACTCCACCTCATAAATAATTTATGCCCTAGGAAAGTATTTCATGAAATTCAATCACTATTTTTATTTTTTTCCCCTCCCACTCTCTTTACACACACACACACACACACACACACGTACTTCTACTGCTACTTCAGCCTCAAGCACTTATGATCCATAATGGGAAACTGAATTGTAGCATTTCTAAGAAAGGAGACTTTTGAGTCCCTTTAAACTGAAGCCATTTGGGAACTCTCTGATATTCAACTTCAGAAAAGACTTCACACTCAACAAATGCTGCTCTCCTCTGTCTTAATTAAATGAAAGCACAAAGAAAATTGTGTGTGTGATCAGAGAGTGAAGTACCACAGATAAAAAACAACCATGAAATAGCAATAACAGTAAAGAAATTGCATTCACAAGACTGCCTACCAGGTACGATAAATAGAAGTCACGCTGAAAACAACAGCTTCAGTGAGATCCTTCACCATGACTGAAGAGCCAGCCTCATTGGCACCAATTCTGCAAGCAGCAGTATGGCAAAATTGTGGCAGTGTTTGAAATCAAAAGTGTCTATGAAATACCAGCGCAGAAACATGAACAGAAATAAACAGTGATGTTCTGATTTCTGGTGGTTCTACAGCTGAGGGATATAAAAATATTTTTTAAAATTCTACTAGGTAAAGTTCAAGGTTTTGAATGAGTTCAAGAAGACTAAAAATTCAATTTGTATTATTTCACGTAATAAACACAGTTGTACAACATGGATCCAAAACATAAACATACTTTTCTACCTTTTATCATATATTATCAGTTTAAAACTCCTTATGAGGACACAAAATCCTTAAATTTCTATTTTATCTACCCCTCCCTTCAAGCAGCACTCTACCCAAAACAGTGCACTTAAATCCTAACTTCATCAATAGCTCTCATAAGAGCTCAACACTGTCAAAGCACTGAAGCCTTGGGATCAGCCACTCTCCACTTATGGCTACCTGAAAGCCAACTCTTAACCAAGTTCTTACAAAAACCCCCAACACTACAAACTACAGTGGTACCTGTAGCAGAAATGCTAAGTCATGGCCTGAAACAGTGATTGAGCACCTGGTAGGAAGGCAGGGCTAACCCAGGGGAGCTCAGGTGCATGCAACAAACCTGAGTGACCAGAAGGGGTGGAGCCAAGATCGACCTTCCTCCCACACCTCATTTAAGGGTTGGCAGTAGAGATGAGGGTATCTTGCTGGAAATCCCTGCCTACCTGAGGCCTTCTAAAGGTAAGCAGCTTCTCTTTGTTTGTTTCTGCATCTATAGCTGCTGTATTTGGGTTGTTCTTATTTGCTGCAGTCTAGGATTGTGCCAGCCCACTACTATTGCTGTACTTTTCATCATATTATAACATCACAGCACATTTTCTCTCTTCAGCTCTCCGTAAGGTAAATGTGGAAAAAGCCATGTTCCAACATCTCCAAATTAGAGACAGCCATAAATCAGACTTGAAATATCACGACTGTGTCAAGCTTATCAGATAAGAGCTCTAGCAGATTTTTGCTCTCTTTTTCTGTCCCTTTACTTAGCAGTTGCTTCTGAAGATCGATCCACACGAATTCATCTTTAACCCTCCCAAGCTTCATTTTTTCAGAAGAACATTTTATAAAAGAAGCATTGCTTTAGTCAGAGGCAGCACAGCACCATACTAGGTGGTGCAGAGGGAACTCTGAGAAGTCACTAACCTCCAACCTTCATGACACAGTACATATAAAGTACCAGATATTCTATCTCTTCTTTCCTCATTTCATTGACCTTATCTCTTTCAGAACAACTGGGATTCCACACTACTTATTTTTTTGACTTTGTTACTACCTTACTTCTCACATTGTTCATGGCCTGCTCACATCTCAGCATTACAAGGAAAACAGCAAGAAGAAGAAATAAGCATATAGTTACAGAAAAAGGAGTAAAAACCTAGCATAGCAGGAGTGAATAAAAAGGTCTATACCTACTAACTTTTTGCTTCTTGTTCTGATGTCAGGCTAATGACAATTTGTCTCCTAGGTAGAACAGAAATGCAGAGTATTATTTCAAAATATATTCTGAGTGCCAAACCAATAGATTTCTTAATACCCCCAATGGCACAAAGGAATTAGACCACATTTTTTTACTTAAAAGTTTATTCTGTGTGGTTTCATTTAATAATAACCATATTCTCTTTGGATTAAGATCAGAAAGAGAACAGCTTTGCTTTGAAATAGCTATAGAATACCAACAGATTTCTCAAAGAGACTGTTGCAAGGCTGCCAGCATCTGATCTCCAAACGTAAAGTAAAATTTTAACACTAAAAAGAAGAAAGGACCAACATACAAAAGCAACATGATTCTCCTTTTCCTGCGCACAAAGGATGGAGGAAGAACTTAACACAGTGAATAATGCTTTTTTTGAGTCAAGAAAGCATCATTATCATCTTTTATTCAGCTAATACATAAATGCAACCACTTATGGCTGTGTGGAAAAACAGACTCTGTCTTTCTGAAGTGCTTGAAAAATCTGAAAGCCAACAATTTGGACTGATTCAAGATGATCAAAGGTTAGACAACAACAGCAGGAACACAACATTAAAAAGAACAGTGTTTTTTGTCTTCATCAACTGGTCAAAATATTCTGTTCCTATTAGGAAAGAAACACAAACAACTAAACGAATAATCTGTATTTTTAGACAACAGTTTGTTGCCTACCAGCTGATACTAATGAAATTATCCTGGCCTTGTAGTTTATATCTTCATTTATTCATACAATATCAATTAATCTAACCATTTTGAAGTCCTGCATAGAGGAGAAAGATGTATTTCTTACTACCTTATGGTTATGATCAGGCTTCCTTGAGTTTTTATTTTTATAATATATTTATCTTTAAAATGAAGGGATGAAGAGCATCATTCATTGCTTTGTTTGTTTTTCTTTTCCCCTTTTGGCAAACATCTCACAAAGTGAGAGAAAATCTTCTCAGACTGAAGGCTCGCCTGATCTCCTGGAGAGTCTGTCAGGACATGGACAACCACTGACTAGTTAGATGACCATGCCTCCTCTTAACTGATGAGGTAAAGGAAATAGAAGTGTATGAGAGTAACACTTATTACTCATGACGAATATTTACATTATCTACTTTCAAACTGTTTGATAATACCATGTTTAAGTCACAGAAGAAGGTCTTGATGCATACTACTTTAACTTCAAGGGAATTAAAAAAACAACAAAATGACAAGAACAGACACCACACAATTCTGGATACATCTAAATACCTTTACTCTTACGGTATGTCTCTGTTAAAGAAAGCAGTTACCTGGCCTGTGGATCTCCTCTTGCTGAGGGTTATGTAAGCCTGCAGTTCCCTTCATCACTGAGGCAGTACTGTCTTTCCTTTGTGTCATGTTATGGTGCTACTTCTACAATCGTGTTTTTCACAGCAAGTGATCATCCTCCCCAAACTTACATGCTTGAAAGCCTCCTGTGTCGCATCGAGGCAAACTATTGGACCATTCATGAGGCTCTAAATGGCTTTGGCTGAAGCTAAAGAAATTACATTGAGAAGTACAGTTTCATTAACGCATTCAATGTAAGTAGGTCTTTATCACAGGATTGTAAGACTTTCCAACTACTCATAAACACTCCAGCAGCTGTTGTACCCCAAAGCTCCTCTCCAGGTTTGATTTGCTGCTGTTCCATTATCACACTTTTCAAGCCTCACGGAACTCATAGGTTTATCTGCTTTCCACCCACCTGCAATACAGAACAGGTCACTTGCTAGTGCAGGCTTAGGGGCTGATCATTGTGGAGCACAAACGTGCTTACATTATTTCACTTTCAGAAATCCCAAGATTTGTCCCTAGTACAGCACAAACCTTAGCTTACAATCCTGCTTACTTTGAATTCAGAGTTCTAGCAGATCAATGTCTATTCAAGGTCTATTTCTGAAGTTATTTGGTGATTCAAGCTATGGGATGTACAGCAAAAGAAAAAAAACAGCAGATAATCAAAAAGCAGATAAAATTTTCATATTTCACAGTACTGTTGTTTGATTTTAAGCTGTGTACAGTGCCCACATACCAAGCTGATAACTGCAGGAACATTTTTACTATACTTCATATGAACAGATTTGAATACACAAGTCCTGTCATTTGGCAATTCATTACACTACACTTTTCCTCAGAAGTGTTTGAAGCATAAACAGCAAACTACTGTAAATTCCAAGCTAGTGTCTTAATACAAGAATCTTGCACCGGAAGTACCTATTTTCTTCTACCAATATACATAGACTTTCCAATTATAACTAATCTGTTTCTAAAATTATAGAGTCCTCATATTCAGGATGTGTCAAAAATGCATATTAATGCCTTCTGCAGAGCAGCTTGAGCTTATTTCAGCCAGTTGCTCTTAAATACTGTAATGAAAGATGTAAAAGATGAGGTATGACTAACAACTATATACTCGCTGTACATTGAACTAGCCCAAACCTCACTGCTATCCTGCAGAAATGTAGAGAACTCTATGAAACTTATTGCTGTGATAAGTATCTTCCCAGTACACTTTTCTGTCAAATAAAAACTCACAGGTAACTATTTTTTCACAGAAAAAATGATACCAAGTTAGGTGTTCATATTCCTTTTAATGTCATTATCCATATTAACAACTTCTAAATCAACATGAAATGTTTTTCCTGACAGACTCTCATTTAATTCTTGTTTGAACGAGAATCAAGAGATATGGCCTATAATACAAAGACTAGATTAAACAACGAAATGGATGTGCTCCCTGCTGGCTTCAGAATCTATGAAACAAGCTTATCACTACACTTAAAAAAAAAAAAAAAAAACAAACCCAAACACCTGCCCATAGAAACACATTAAGTACCCTTTTTCCTCTTTTGGATATATGGGAAGTCACAAAAGAACAAAAGATTCTCAGTTTACTACTGAGAGAATTCTGATGGGAATAGATAAGATATGCAAACGTTCTTCCTGCTTTTGCTCTTTTATGGTATTCTAGAGTCTGACATACAACCAGATATGAGTTCATCGAGAGTAATAAGTAACAAGCTCAAAAATTCTTAAGGAACATCCAGCAAGCCTTCTCAGTAATCAGCTTCTCCATTCAATACTTAAGAACACAAATCAAGATCTTGACTTAGATCTAGAACTGGTCAGCATTTCCCTGTTATTCAGATACACTTTTGCAGGAAAGAAGAGAAAAGCTCTCAGAATGTGACCTCTACTGTCTTGACATTTTTGCAGTTTTCCTCCTTAAATTTCATTTCCCCTCAGCTGACAGAGCTATCATCTTTATAACAAATTCAAATTCTAACAGCAAAGCATCTCTTTAAAAAAGAGTAAACTATATGGGTAAAGGCATTTTCGATTGTCTTCTATTGTAGAGTAACCTTCATTTAAATCCCTGTGCTGACATTTCAGTAATTCCAATGGCAAGATATAATGTTAAAGATTTTATTGATTGATTTAAACATGAAAAGTAACCACCCAGAGTAAACCAGTCACTGTGACAATGTCAAGACAAAGGGAAACATTAAATCCTACCTCAGAAGTGTAACGTATGTAGCCTATCACCTATTCTCTGCAACAGAACCAGTTGCTACCAGGCTGACACGGCTTGGCTTACCACCCTGTATCAGCGCAGCCTTTTTCAGTTGTCCACAATCAAATCGACAATGTCACAGTTAGCAATTTCCTGACCCTTATAAAAAGATTACAAGTCTGCATATTGGAAAGTAAGTTGTCTGTGTTACTTTGAACAGAATATGGGAAGTATTTATCTGACATCACTAGATCCATGGTAACCACACAGATTTGGAAGGCTGGAGAAAACAGCAGGAAAGTGAGTGCTTGCGCACCTGCACCCCTGCTGTGCACCATCACTGCCTCTGCCCACAGTGAGCTCTGTGCTCTCCCTGCCACGCGGTGCCATTGCCCAGCTCCCATGCACTCACTTGGCTCCTGCCCACCCTACCGTGCAGCAACTGGTAGGTACATCGTTTGAAAGAGTCACCTTCTCTCCAGGTATCTGAACGCAGGACCAAGAAAAGGTTTCTCAAATGAATTGCAATTAATTTTTGCTTTTATGTTTCAGCTTCATTGCTTCAAGTAACCATTATACCCTTAATTAGTAAGACGTTTTAGCTAGCTAGCTCTTCTGACCTCCTCCAAACATTTACTGACTGAAGACGTAGCTTGAGGTACTCTTTTTCTCTTGCTTATGTTTTACTGTTAGCCAACTAGTAAATCTTATTAATGCAGTAAGGAAGTTTAAAAACAATACAAACAAAAAACACCACAGCAGCAATAACAACTCAAACCCATTCAAACCCAAATTTGTACTGCGTTTGCTTTAAAGAAGAGTTTGCCAATTCATAGATACATTTCAGTCTGGAAAACAAGAAAGGACCACATGAGTTTCATTGCCTTACACTGAGTAGGTGGTACTCTCCTCCTCAAAGAGGAGACTTGCTTCCAGAGTAACACTGAGTTCACATTGTGACATCTTTAGTATTCCAATACTGAATTTAAAGCAAAATCTACCAACTTAAAAAAAAAAAAAAAAAAAGCCTGATTATTTATTTATTTATTCTTTTTTATTCTTTGCTCAAATAACTTTAAAATTGAAGAATTCAACCTTTTATTCATCCATTCTTGTTCTAACACATAGCTTCAGGTGAATTTGGCATTCTGTCTCCAAACAACCCTGATATTTCTTTTCAGTGTTCACAAAAATGTTTGTCAGAAGTTCTCCGTACTGAGTCTTACCAATGTCATGTTTGGGTAACACTCTGTCCAATTTCCTTTTTTTATATACTTTGAAATCTTAACATAATTCACTTATTTCTTATTCCAACAGATTTCTATCTTTTGATGCTCATTTAAATTCTGAAGTAACAGTACATGCCATATGTATACCCACACATAACCTAGACAGTCTTACTCAAGCAATCCTCCCCAGATAAGTAAGAAAACTCTAAAAATAAATGTGGGAAGCAGTAGCACTGGTCAAAACAACTAAGCCAGTGATGAACTAAGAGAATCATTCCCCCTCCCCTTATTTAAGTGAGTAATAATGGCAGATGAATACAGTTTAAGTCCACCTACACCAGACAGACTGCATTCTTACCAGTTTAGTTTGCAGTGTGCATGTGATGAGTGTTTCTAGTGGTCAGTGTAGTATGCCAGCATTTGTGCACAAGAAAAGCACTGCCAAAATAAATATAACCTCCCCTGTGAGCATAACCATGCACTAAAATGCACAGCCACAGCCCTACTGGAAGATGTATTCTTACTTGTTTGTGCAAGATGCTGTTTAAATACCTGCTGTCACAAGTGTCACCAACAGGTTGGGAAAATATGACATTCAGTAAGTCAGAAATACAGCTCTCTTCACCCATTTCTCATTTACAGGCTACTTAGGTTCCAGAAGTGCCTATTCTCATTTCAGTTAAAAGAAAACCAGGAATTATGCTGCTGACATTTTGCCTTTTTCTAAACTGGCATTCACCCTTATAACATTCATCCATGTTATATTAAAGGTGACCGTACTTTTTGGATAATCACAGTGTTCAGACATCACACTATCATTAGACATGAGGAAGGATATTACTGTATTTCAGCCTGTTTTATGGAAATTTATCCATATTTAAAAGAAAAGCACATTTGACAGTCAGCCTATGTAAATATTTAGATACATAGTATTTAGAACAGACACAGATGGAGGCCTGGCAACAAAATTACAAATTACAATGCTCAACCTCTCACAGAGCCCTGGTTAACTGCAAACATCTAGGGCATGACAGTTTAAGGGTCTTCCATCCATTCCCAGTCCTGTAGGCAGAACTCAGGTAACTGTGCAGTTATTTGAGACCTATGGGTCTCATAACATAACATTAACTGCGTGTGGGAAGAAGGCACAGGAATGCTAATTACTCAGCAATGAGAATGCAAGGACTCCCCCAAAGCAAGCTCACCAGAAGCACTGCTCATCTCCAGCAGATTTTAGGATATTTAAAGAGGCAAACTGCTTAGGCCTCTCTGATTATTATAACAGGTATGCAAACATTATTAGTAAAAATGCTCAGCACAGAAGCCATCGTACATTTATCAAGTGGGCATCACAAGATACAAGGCATCACCAGATGAAATTTAACCACCACAAGATCTAAGGCCACTCCAGCATCAACAGATGGAGTTTAACCCCGTGCTGCACAAACGGCTGACATACGGCATTGCTCACACACCCTTCCAAACATCACACGCTGCGGCCAGCGGGACCAAACAGCAGCCCGCAGCCCTGGCGTGCTCAAGGTCAAAGCGGGACAGCCCCGTGCTCGGGCCTGGGGAGGAGGACGTCCCCCCGGGCAGGATGGCTGCCCTCCGGGCACGGCGTTGGCCCGCCCCTCAGGCAGGGCACGGCCGGGCGCCGGCGCTCCGCACCGCGGGGCCCGCTCAGCGCTGCCGGACAGCCCGCAGGGCGCAGCGGGAAGGGCCGCCCGCCACAGGTGAGCTGCAGCACAGCGCCCAGCGGGCTAGCCGCGCTCCCCAGCACCTGCTGCCCGCCCTCGGGCGGACGCGCCGCCGGCCCGGCCCTCCTCGGCAAGCCAGTAGGGAAGGCAGCGGCACACGGGCCCGTCTACGAGGAGAGGAGGGCGGGTTCGGCTCCCGCTGCTCGCCGAAGAGGGAAAGGGAAGGAAGAGGAGAACGGCAGGGAGCCGCCTTACCTCAGCGACCCCGCCGGAAGAGCCGCGCCGCCACCGGCCGCCTCGCGCCACCCTGACAGCTCCCGGCGTGCCCCGCGCGCCGACACACCGCGCCGCCTGGCGGAGCGCCGCGTCAGCAGCGGGTGGGGGTGCTTCTCACATAGAGCCTGAGGGGACTCCCCTCGCGGCTATAAGTCTGCCAGCTCGTGGCTTATGTTAACAGCCAGCAGCTGAAGGAGCCCGACTTTGTTTTCCTGGTGTGGGGTAATGCAGAGGAGATGGGAATCTCTTCCTCATGGAACTGTTTCAGGACTCAGCACTGCACAAATTCAGATTCAGCTCTAGAAGGCCCCCAGTTCCCTGGGATATAGGCAGGCACTGAGTACAGCCACAGACCCTGTAT
Organism: Pavo muticus; assembly: GCA_016647715.1. Taxonomy (NCBI): domain Eukaryota; kingdom Metazoa; phylum Chordata; class Aves; order Galliformes; family Phasianidae; genus Pavo; species Pavo muticus. Next base: position 212,000 of record JACDJE010000243.1, on the reverse strand, counting down.
TTCCAATTAAAGCAGTGTGTTCACCCTTACTTTTTGTTACAGAACAATACAAATGCACCTGAGATTTAATTCCTACCCAGAGGTCAGCACTGTATATAGGGCCACTTAATATGGAGAGCAACTTCTTAGGCAGAGAGTAATAGGAAAAGGGGAATGGTTTTAAACAGAGAGAGGGTAGATTAAGTTAGATGTTAGGAGGAAGTTCTTTACTCAGAGGGCAGTGAGGTGCTGGCACAGCTGCCCAGAGAGCTGTGGGTGCCCTATCTCTGGAGACACTTGAGGCCAGGTTGGATGGACCACGGGCAGCTGAGCTGGTGGGGGGCAGCCCTGCCCATGGCTGTTGACTTCAGACAACAGGAGAATGCTTCTCTACCTGCAGATCTGCAACTGGAGAACAGGCACTCTGCTATGGTAGCAGGTGACAGGATGAAAGGCACCTCTGAAGAAGCTCTCCAAGCCCCATGCACATGGCAGCACCACTATGAGGAAGTGGCAGATGATGGCAGCTAGTGACTCTGCTGTGGAGGATGGAGGACACCATCTGCCACTTGGACTTTTGGCCTACTGCCCCCAACCACTTGTACACAGCGGCACTGATGACACTCCCTTCTGTGGAGCAGCATCATGGATGTGAGGAACTCTTGTATGGCATGGACAATGGGCTGTGTGACAGCTTGTTATTCAGGACTAGAAGGGAGACTGGTAAGAGTGGCAGCTTGGCAGCTGCCAAGCTGCCACCTAATGAACATAAAGAATCATAGAATCATAAAGGTTGGAAAAGATCATCTAGTCCAACCATTGACCCATGTCCACAAACCATATCCCTCAGTGCCACATCCACATGATTCTTAAACATCCCCAGACACTGTAGTGGAGACAGTGACTCCACTACATCTCTGGGCAGCCTGTGCCACTGCCTGACAACTCTTTCTGAGAAGTTATCCTAATATCCAACCAAAACTTGCCCTGGAGCAATGTGAGGCCATTCCTTCTTGTCCTGTCGCTGTTACCTGGGAGAGGAGGCTGGCTCCCACTTCACCACAACCTCCTTTCAGGGAATTATAGAGAGCATTAAGGTCTCCCCTGAGCCTCCTCCAAACAGAACTACCCCAATTCCCTCAGCCACTCCCTGCAAGACTTGTGCTCACTTCACCAGCTTCTAGACACACCCTAGCACTTCAATGTCTTCTTTGTCGTGAGGGGCCCAAACCTGAACACAATACGCGAGGTAGGAAGGGGTTGATGCAGGGAGTTCTCTGTTGTCCCAGCGCCTGGTTATGGCTGCTGCCCCCGGGATGGACCAGCCCTGCACACCAGCGGGGGCAGAAGGGAGCCGCACTGCGAGACGGCCGCCAGGCCGGACAGCACCGACACCCAGCTGCAGGCGGCGCTGCGGCGGGAGGTCGCGGTTGCGCCGCTCGGCCGGCGGAAGAAGCAGCCGCTTCCTGCGCGGGCTGTTTGAGCTGCTGTGCCGGCATGGCGTGCGGGTTCCTGCTGGAGATTCGGCGGGGGACGCAGAGCGCCTTGCTCGTTATCCGGTAGCGCGGGGACCCCGCCACGCTCCTTTTCTCCCTCCCTCCTCTTGGGGCTGAGCGGGGCCTGCGCACTGCGCGGCGCTGGGTAGCAATTCTTTATGCGGGGTAAAAAAATAACACGAAACCTGCTTTGCCTTTCCAGCGAGGCGAGCCTGCGGAACCTGCCGGCCGACATCTCGGTGGCCCCGGGCCTGCTGGAGGTGAGGAGCGGCGCTGCCTGCGGGGCGGCTGCGCTGCCGCCAGGGGTCAGCCTGGCTCCATCCTCCTGCCGCGGGCTGCGGCGCCTGCCCGGAGACGGCCTGCACCTGCGGCTGCGGCTGCGCGACGCGACCTGCGCCCCGAGTAAGGCTGCGCGCCGGCGGGCGGTGCCGATAGTCACGGTTTGAGTGCATCTGCAGCGGTCTGCTCTAAAAAGCAAAACTGCATGAGGTGACGCAGAGAGGGAAGCTTGCTGAGTAACTTCTGTGTGGGAGTTTAAGAGCTGTATTCAACTCCTTCCCCATGTTTTCCCTCTCCTATTTCATTTTAAGTAGCTAAAAATGCAGTAATATGACTCACTTTGGCTATAATGAAAAAGTTGTCAATGACCGTTTATATAAGTATGTTTTATAATTTTGCGAAACTTGTCACTTATGTATCTGGGATGTTTTTAAGTGCCTTTCGTTTGTGGTTGCAACCTAGTTCTTAAATACTAACTACTTTTGCTGAGAATATACTTTGACGTCAGAAAGTGGAGAACTCAAAGGCTGTTCATGCATATAGAGTTAGGCTTACACTTTTTCTTCTGCCTAATGCTATATATTGTTCTCTGGATGCTTTTGTAGTTATTTATTTTTAATTTAGAAACTTGTATTTTAAGCTATCTGAGCTGTCTCCTGAGGCTGCGTTCTCTTTGCTGCCCTGTAGAGGGTATTGCCGACTGTTCTTTGAGTGGTACCACCACGACTGCGTATCTTACTTGGCTGAGAATTGAAGGCTGCTGCCTTTTCTTTTTTAAGCACCCATATATTCTTTGTTGTGTATTGGGAAGTACCATCATACGGCAGAGACACTCGCTAGTAGAACTATTGTTACACAAGAGAAGCATTGAATTTTAGTTTGTACAATCTCTGTAATGATACTCAGCTCCTCCAACTGAGAGAGTACACACAATTAAAATAATTATTCACAGACTAAATTCCTATCCTGCAATAATGGGGCATGAGGTGCAGGTGGCAAGTTTATTCAAAATCTCATTACTTGCTTCTACAGGTAAATAAATTAAGGTTGTGTTTAGAACATCACCGTTTTGCTTTGTTTTTTAGATTCTTATCTTGCTTAAGAGTGAAGTTCTTGGAAAGATTTTTATGTGTGAGTGATAACTTTGCACAACCTTGAAGATTACTGTGTTCTCTTGTTTGTAGAATTAGTTTATAATCTGAGGGAAAGCCTGAAACCACAGAAGAATTGCATCTTTTACTGCCAGTCCTGTGGTGACGTCATAGTAAAAGAACGGTAAGCACTGCAGAGTCTTGCACTTATGTCAGTAACTGCCATACTGATTGGTGTTTGTATTATTTTCTCTACTTAGATAGTTAAAAGATGTTTATTTTGAACTTGTTAGTTGAGAAAACCTTGAAACACTTCTACAGATGACTAAAATCAAAATTACCTGAGGCAGCTTTTCATCATTTATTTATTCATTTTGGCTTAGAGGGTAGAAATAGCTAACTAAGAGCATGTGGTACATTGCCCTGCAAGATGGGAAATCTGAATTCTTTTCTTGGTTGTATGTGGTGCCTCAAATGAGACATTTCTTTTTGTTGGTTGGACTTTGCTGTGCATAAAAACAAAAAGCTGAAATATTTTGAATTGCAAATAAAAAGTTCAACACATTCTTAATTTTCATTGATTTGAAAATACTCGTAGTCCGTATTAAGCTGACAGCTCTGCTGTATCTAAGGGACCCTGTTCATTGCAGGGGAGTTGGCCTAGCTAACCTTTAACGGTCCCTTCCAACTTGAAACAATTCTGTGAACACTGTAACCTAGACTTCTCCCTTCCTGTATACTTTGAGTGATCCTTTTCGGTTCTGTCCACTCTGTTATGAATTTTCTTCAGTCACTGTGCTGTAGGTATAGAGTAGCTGGCCAGGATGGAGGTGTTGTCAGCAGCTCCCTTCTATCTTTTAAGCAAAGCTGGCTTCCACGTTACTTTGGAAATGCTGAATTTGGGATGTACAAGAGCTGTTTCTTAGCTATATGACTTGACCTTCTCTACTTTTTACAAAGTGAATCTTAGAATGAATGAATCATAGAATGGCTTGAGTTGGAAAGGATCTCAAAGATCATCTAGTTCAAACTCCCCTGCCATAAGCAGGGTTCTTAGCTGCTAAATCAGGTGCTAGGTTGGGCTGCCCAGGTTTCCATCCAATCTGGCATCAAACATCTCCAGGGACGAGTGTAGTGGAAATGATAAGTCGTGGCTTGAAACAGTGATTGAGCACCTGTTGGGAAGGCAGGGCCAACCCAGGGGAGCTCAGGTGCATGCAGTGTACCTGAGTGACCAGAAGGGGTGGAACCAGGATCCACCCCTTCCTAGACCTCATTTAAGGGTTGGCAGTGGAGGTGAGGGCATCTTGCTGGAGATCCTGCCTACCTGAGTCCTTCTAAAGATAAACATATTTTTTTTTCCTTTGTGTCTGTGGCTGCTGTATTTGGGCTTATCCTCACTTGTTGCAGTGTAGGACTTTGCTGCCCTGCTATTGTTGCTGTGCTTTCCATCACATTATAGCATCACAATGAGGCATTCACAACCTCTTTGGGCAGCCTGTCCTGTTGCATCACCACCTTCTTGGTGAAAAACTTCCCTTGGACATCTAATCTAAATCTCCCATCTTATAGTTGAAAACTGTCCCTTCTTGTCCTCTTACTATCCACCCACTTAAAAAGTTGATTTCCCTCCTCCTTGTAAGCTCCCTTCAAGTACTAAAAGGCCACAGTGAAGTCTCCCTGGAGCCTTCTCTCCTCCAAGCTAAACAAGTGCAGGTCCTTCAGCCTTTCTTCATAGAATGGTGACCCAGCCCTTTTATCATCCTTCTGGTCTTCCTCTGGATCAGCTCCACATTCTTCCTGTACTGGAGCCCCAGGCCTGGGCACAGCACTGTAGATGGGGTAGAATAGAGAGGGACAGTCACTTCTCTCACTCTGCTGGCCACCCCTCTTTTGATGCATCTCAGGGTACTGTTGGCCTTCCAGGCTACAAGCGCACTGTGCTGCCTCACGTTAAGTTTTTCATCTACTAGGACCCCAAAGTCCTTCTCCGCAGGCCTGTTCTCAATGAGTTCTTTCAGTCTTTATAGGTATTTAGGATCGCCCCAACCCAAGTACAACATCTTGTGCTTGGCCTTATTGAACCTCATTAGATTCACATGGGCCCACCTTTTGAATTTCTTCAGGTCCCTTTGGATGGCATTTGTTCCATCTGTTGTAACAACTGCATCTCGGAGCTAGGTGCAATCCACAAACTTGCTGAGGAGGTACTCAGTCTCGTAATTTATGTCACTGATAAAGGTGTTAAAGATTACTGGTCCCAAGATGGACCCACTGGGGGACGTGACTTGTAACCAGCCTCCACCTGGACATAGAGCCATTGACCACAACCCTCTGGCTGTGACTTTTCAGCCAATTCCTTATCCACCAAATAGTCCACCCTTTGAACCCATATCTCTCTAATTTGGAGATAAGAATGTTGTCTGGGACTATGTCAAAAGCCTTGTAGAAGTCCAGGTAGTCTGCAGACTGAATGAGAATTTTAATAAAAAGCTGCTGCATTTTCTGGATCTTGTGATAAAGAATTTTAACAGCTTCAGCTGGATATGTATAAAGCGTTAGAGACACACTTGCAGCCTTTTATGATTGGTGTCACTCCTAATACTCAGAATGGTAATACAAATGTAAATCAGTAAACTTCTTTTTCTTTCTTGTCATACATAAAGATTTATGATTGGCTTGAGCATAAAGGAGGGAGGGTTTCGGGCTTTCTCTGATGAAATGTCTCATCAGAAAGTCTAGCAGTAAGTCTTTGATATATTTATAGGGTAATGAAACTTATAATTTCTAGTCAGAAGCATTTGCTTTCAAGAGATCTTGCGCCTCTTATATTTTCATCTTGGAGTGGGTGTTTTCCTGAATTTCAGCACAACAAATTCTTTGGCATGGAATTTATGTATTTTGGTTCCACGTCCTACAATGTAATGTAATTTGAATTTTTAGAAAGGAAAAAAAAAAGGCATGATAATACATCACATGTAAAGCATTTCTCCTTGCGGAAGACCTCTGACCCCCTTGAATGTTACCTCTAAAATATATTGACTGAGGTAAGGATAGAAGGTTGGAGCTGTCAGTGTGTCCAGCAGTTTCTGTTTTAGCACTCCTGTTCTTCCAAAAAAAGACAATACTTTCAGAAATAAAATTTGTTTGTTGTTCACTGCATAGTCTGGAGACCTTGCTAATGACAACACAGGTGATGGGATTGAAGGGAAGTTGCATAACTGTGTAAGAGAGAACTTAATAAAGTGTGTACTGCTTGAAAAGCATCTGTAATAAGATCAACCTGATATCTAGAAAAGGATATCTTTACAAAGAAATTGAAAGAAATGGAATTTAGTTTAGATGTCTCCTAGGAGACATAAGAGTCGTCTGGTATGTGCATAGTTGCTGCCGCAGTGGTAGTAATGGTCTTAAGCTAAAGCAAGAGGATTTTAGGTTAAAATGAAAAAACATACTCTAAAGCTTGTTTTTTTATCACTAGAGGTAGAAACTGCACAGACTTCCTATCATTTTAAAGAGTAGATTAGAGAAATATGTCTGGAATGGTTTAAATGTTGTGAATCCTTCCTTGAGACAGGGAAATGGACTAGATGAGAGTTTTCAGCTCAGTTTTCTGTTATTCCCTCTACGTTTTCTGAGATCCGCTGGATTAGTCTGTCTCCCTTTGGGAGTCTTGACGTCTCTTCAGACATAAGGGTTATGCTCTTTGCATATCCTCACATTAGAGGAAGTGGTTAGATTTTTTTTCCCATAATTTAAGAGTTGCAAAGAATTTGGAGTATTTTCTTCTTTCTCTCCTTCAGATTATACATACACACAGTGTGAGTGTAGCTCATGGACAGAATAATTCTCTAAGACTTTGTAATGTACTAAAGGCTGAATGTTGTGAAAAATAATTTTTATAAATTGACTATTAAGAAATTACTGTTTAAATTAGTCCCAACTCTAAGCAACTTTACTAATTAAGTATTCTATTGACAAACTGATTGCAGGGGAAGTCTTTGAATCAGACTTTGCATTCAAGAGTAGCTTTAAGCTTGACAGCTGTCAAGCTGATCTTTCCAAAAAGATGGCTGCTCCTAAAGGAATCCAGTTGGATTTCCTATCTTTTCTTCCTCTCTAGAACTGAAGAGTTAAATACTTATTTTTTTCTGTCCATTTTACTTTTAATTTGAGGCATTTTCAATAAATAGGATGATCTTATTGGCTGCTTAAGTATGATTAATAATGATGATAGAGAATGTTTATACTAATGTAGTTTTACAAGAATCTGTATGGCCAAATCCTCACCTTAGCAAGGAAGCCCATTACTGCAACAGTCTTAGACTAGTGCCTAACTTTTAGCTTTTTAAAACTTAAGTACCTAGACTTCCTGTTTGGAGACAGCTATCTCTGAAGGGAGGTTAAGTCTCACTGTATTAGATGCTTTCAGAAGGAGACTGTGTCTCTTAGTTTCTTTCTGGCTAGATAACTACCTTAAAGTAGAAACTTAGCTATTGGTTATCAAGGTTATAGGTTTTACTTATAGACTAGGTTTTATTATTGTATTTAGTAGCTTTAAGAGAGTCAGCACCTGGTAGGCTTCATGCTTATTTTTTTATTATTGTTTCCTGGAAAGCTAATTTCAAGTAAGTGTTAACGTTTTTCCAGTTCTGGAGACAGGATCTAGAATAAGGCTTCTCAACTCTGAATGGTGAAAGCCTAAAATAAAGTGGAAAAGTTGTATTTTCTGTATAGCTCAGGTTTAGGAACTTCTCACTGATCGGAGTAACTGCTTTTTGTTTGGCAAGAATTCAAGATCTTGGTGCAATTCACAAAGGGGTATACTCCAAGCTGTGAGGGTAAAGAAAGAGTAATGTAAAGAAACTGGACAGCATTGATCTGCAGCCTAAGATAATCTTTTTTTTCTTCAACACTTTAAAGAGTATTGCTGAGCAACACCAGCTTTTTGTTGCTGTAATATGACGAATGGTACAAGGCAATGAAAACCTTTTTCAGTGAGTCCAGGCATTAGCACTAACTGTATGAAACTGGGAAGAGTAATCAGTCTTTAGACCTCCATCTGAACCGTGATAATATCTCTGACAATATATAAGACTACAAAGAGTGAAGTCAGGGATGCGTAGTGCCAGGAGGTGACATTACTCATAATGCTAAAGCTGGGGAGGAATACCAGTTATTCCAAGTTCCATCTGCAGATGGAGCAAGCACAGTTTGAAATGTATTGTGGATCCAGAAAGAAGGAAGATTGTATACAAAGTTTTACTTTGACTAGCTCAACAGTACGGAAAGGACAATGAAGTGCAATGGGAAAACAGGCATCTTCAGAAAAGAGCAGTCTCTGAAATTCAAGAAAAGGAGGGTGTCTAATGCTGCCTCATCGGTTCTCTGGTGATTTGCAAAGTGAGATTGTATTTGCAAGTTTTCAACTAGGAGTGGAATCAAGAAATGATGTGTGAGGAGTTTGGGCAAGAACAGACAAAATATGAGAGCAAAAGTAAAACACTCAAAGAAACTAGACAGATAGCAAAACATTGTGACAAACTGTGCATCTAGAAAATTGTTGGAGAACACAAAGTTAAAGCTATTGTCTGTTATTTTGGTAAAGAGGCAGAATTTTTTTCCCAATGCAGTAGTTTCCTAGAAAACGCAGATGAAAGCAAATGTAAATATGTGGGCAGTATTCATCAGTGCTTTTAGATTCTTAATAAATCACGTGTGGTGAGACCACAGAATGGTTATAGGAACTCCAAGCAGAAAGCATTGACTATTGAGCATAATGACTAAGGTAGTATTTATATAGTCACATGCATTTATTCCAGCTATCAGAGTGTGTTTTACAACTTAAAACAGTGCTTCAAAAGTTTGGCTTTTACAATCCTCAGACACTGCGGGTAACCAAAGAAAGGAAGTTAAAAACAGAATGGATAAAGAATGCAAGGTGTGGTATTGCCTGCTATTGCCTGTGGCAGACACCTTGGTCTGTATAGCAGCCCAGGAGAAGAGGATTTGATTTAGTGGGTTGGTTGGTGTTTTGTTTTTTTTGTCTGTGTGTTTTGAAACTTGAATCTGAATCTAAATTAAGAATGCATTGTTTTATCTGCTTTTCTTTTTAATGGATAGACACTGGTATTTTTGTCAGGATTTAGCTTTGTTTCGAAGTCTAATATCTGGCTTAGGCTTCGAAAGACATTCTCTCCCTTGCTATGGCAACTTTTTTGTTTTTCTTTTGTTTCCTTGTATATATTAAAGCTTGGTGCAAGGAAACTTTGCAGTAATTAAAATAACTGCATAATATCCGTTGTTATATTTTTCTTGACTGAATAGATCTGTTTTATTTTTTACCATGTGATTCGTTACGAGGAAGTTATGCCCAATTCTGCTGTATAATCGCTGGAGATTCACCTGTGGGAAAAGCTTCATCGCAAACTTGGCAGGAAACACTTGGCCATTGCTTTCTCAGAATTCATCCAAAGAAAGTGCCTTTGGCTAGAAGGAGAGTCAAGCACTTCCTTTTGGAGAAAGTGCCATAGTTTTTTCTTTCCTTCTTGTAAGGAGCCCAGTCTCTTTGTTAGTGTCTTAGGAAATAATATATGAAAATTATATATTTTTTTCCCCTGTTAGGAAATTTCTCAGAGTTCTTCCTCTACCAACTGAAAACTGGAGTGCTTTAGTAGAAGAGTGGTGTTGTCACCCTAATCCCTTTGCAAGAAGCACTTTACACCCTCAGCATGATGACTGTTTTCTTGGAGACACTTTTCTCCTGTTGAATTCAAGAAATCAATCGCATGTGCCTGAATCTCCCAAGTGCAGCTCAGAGACTGAACATCGCACTTCTCAGAATGACTCCACCTTGGTAAAGTAGTTTGTTTTAATAATTCTTAAGGGAACATATTTGATTTTTTTTCCTTGTGAAACACATTTTTATCACTGACTTATTTAACTTATAAGTATTACAAGGGTCTTTTGAAGGTCAGAGAGAGTTGTTGGCATTCAGCTGCACAGAAGCCAGACAGTAATCTAAGCTGTCTTTTAAAACATGCACCATGTCATGATACTGACCTGGGTATGAACCATTTAATGATATAGTTCTGGAACCAAGTATTCCCCCTCCCCCCAAAAAAAAAAATCCTCTGTAGAGAACATCAACATTTATTCAGATCGTAACTGTAATTGGTTAGGTGTTTTTCAAGGGGCAGTGAAACAAAGCAAAAGGAGAAAATAGAGTAGCAGTGCTTTTTTTCCTCCAAATATGACTGGATGCATAACTATAAATATGATCAAAGGAAAGTGTGGGTTTTGTGTCTTTTTTTTTTTTTTTTTTTTTTCAAGGGGCAGTGAAACAAAGCAAAAGGAGAAAATAGAGTAGCAGTGCTTTTTTTCCTCCAAATATGACTGGATGCATAACTATAAATATGATCAAAGGAAAGTGTGGGTTTTGTGTCTTTTTTTTTTTTTTTTTAGGAAGATTTTAAAAAATCAGAATGTGTTTCATATATAGCTCCCTTATGCTGGCAGAATGAAAGAAGAATGTTGAGCTTATTTAAGTGCTCTTTGTCTGGTGAAAAGGATCTGCCACTCCAGGCTGTAACTGCTGAAGGTGACTTCTGTAAAGTGTTCCGGGAGGAGATATCCATCAGCTGAGTCTGAAGGAATAGGGCTACCATTTGGCTTAGAAACATCAAAATTTGTTGTTGCACAGGAAAAAAAAGTGTTTGTAGGCATACTGATGTTTCAGTAGCGAGACGAGGAAATAAAATAGATTGCTTTACTTGCCTCGAAAATCCAGCACTCGTGTAAAAGTTTGAGCAATAATTACTTCTTCCACCAAAACAGCATCAAGGAATTTAGCTTGCATTCCCATAAAATCTTTTCTGTTAATGTATAGCTTGTCTGTATTTGTGCTAAGACTGATCCTGCATATATCTTTTCTTTTTTCCCATACCATGTATTAAACCTGATTGTTGAAGTTATTCAGCAGTTTTGGAAACTGTTACTGCCTTGTGTGTCTGTAACAGCTGATATGCAGATTCCCTGCACCAAATTCTTCATCTGTTGAAAGTAACATCAGAGGCACTGATTCTTATACAGTGCTGCTGTTTACCATTGTAAGGGATTTGTATTATCTCCTTTTTAAATCACCAGGATTCCAGATCAGTTGCCAGTGGTGTGATGCATCTGAGTGAGCCATCTGTTTTGAGAACAGTTCTGTCCTCCTGTCCGTATCTGCAAGAACTGAAGCTGTGGTCTCTGTGGTTTCTTGTTCCGCTGTTCTTTGAAAAGCAGAATTTGGGGAAGGGAATATAAGAACTGATATCCTGAAAGGATTTCAGCACGAGGGAAGCAGATTAATCTGGATTAGCTCTTGGAGTTATTTGACAATTGAAGTTATGTCTTCTAAGTATTCTTAAGAAGGCGGGTAAGTAGAAGAATTTAAATTTCCAAGAGGACAATGCCTTCTGTCAGAGGTCCCCAAAATTAATTATCTCACATTTCAGTAGTCTCAAAAGAGATCGTGGAACAATGGGAACAAAGGTGGGAAGAGGCAGTGTCTATGGAATTCATACTGCAGCCTGGAGAAGGAGTAGCAGCCTGCCCAACATACTTTTAAAATCAAAGAAATGTTTGACCGGGAAATGTTGCCTTTGAGGCAGAAACATAATAAAAAAGATATGGGACAAAAATGTTACTGAGATATGGGTCAAACCAGAATAATAGCAGAACTTTGAATGAGGGAGGAGGCTATTTTCTGTCAGAAATGTACAATACTAATTTAGTGCGATGAACCTTCAGATTGGCTTTCTTGTTTTGAAGTCGAGAATCCTTTCCTTGTTCATGTCAAATCCCCCTTTCTATATCTTTCAGGCTTACACTGAATTCCAATTTCCATGTTTTCTTATTTCTAGCATCGCTCAGTTGCCAAGCAAATGAGCAGAAAACTGTAAGATCAAGCAGAAGCTGGATTATTAAGGGAAGAAAGCGCTCATACTGAAACAGAAAATTCTTCCATAATATGAGAGTAATAGAAGCAAGATAGATTGCTATTGGCATAAATGTTCTCATTTTAGAGAATACCATTGCGGTCTGTCTCAGTATGAAAGTTCTTTTTTAATTGCATTGCAGTTCTTTGGAAAGTGTTTGCGTATGACCAAAATAGTAGCAGGAATATACTAGATATGCTTAAACAATCTTTTCCAGCCTCCTGTGGGACCAAGACAGCATCCTTCCATCGCAAACATATTTCTCACATCTATTAGTCTTCCAGTGTAGCATAGTTTTTAAATGTCTCATGGTTCTGCAGCATCCTAATAGTATCTCTTGGGGAAAATATTTTTCCCTGATGCCGTATCAGGGATCTTTAGGAATAGAGGCAGAAAATACTGGGCTAGTGATCCACCTCCATCTGCAGGTTGCCAGCAGCTGCAAGTTATCAAATAGATATATTGATTTAATTAGCCTAGCTAAAGCTATTGCTTTTTCTGCTGAAGCATGATACGGTGAGTTAGTGGTGGTTTATAGGTACAGTACTGCACAGTTCTCAGCTAGCACCTGTAACCGTAGTCGGGGAAAAAAAAATCCGAGTTGTAGCTTTCAAAGAAGTGCTGCATATATACAGTTTACTGTGCAGCATTTGTACCATCCTCAAAATACTCCTCACAAAAGACAGTTTCCTTAGCTTTGCTCTTCACATTCAGCAGATTTTCTGTGTATGTTTAAGAGCAGGAATTAGGAAAGGGAATAACTCTGTAAATATGAACCAGATGTTTTTTTGTGATCTTTATAACAAGTGGGCTGCACTTCTGACATAGCTCTCTGAAGCTTTCAGAGAGGCTGCAGGGCTCTCCCTTGCGCTTTATTTGGACTCCTCGTTTATGAGGAGGGGGAATTTGCAATCGCAGTCTGTTTAGGGCTTGATAGAGAGTGCTGAGGATCAGGACTTTTTCATCGTGAGTTCAGATTCTGTGGGCCACTTCCTTGTTTTTTGGGGAGCTAGAGCGGTCCTTTCTGTTCATTTTAGTATTTGCATAGTACAGATCAAAGAACTCTTGCTAGACACTTCCAGCATCAAATCCTTCATTTCTGTTTGAGCTATAGCATGACTTTCGAGAAAGATGCCAAGTACTGATTTAATAATTCAAATGAAGGCAACTTTATCACATTCTTTGGTAAACTGTTTCAGTGATTAATCAACCTGAATCTTTGCTGCCTAATTATTAAATTAAACACACTAAGAATTGTAACTCTATATCTCTTTTCCTGTCTAATTATTTTCTGGAAAATATTTTTGTAAGTTTTCCAGTTATTTTTAACACTCTTTATAGATGTGTTTTAGCAATCATCGCATTGCTAATTCTGGAGAATTATATTCTCTTATTATCCTTGTAGTGGAAACGCAAAGTCATGTCCTGAAACAGTGATTGAGCACCTGGTGGAAAGGCAGGGCCAACCCAGGGGAGCTCAGGTGCATGCAGTGCACCTGAGTGACCAGAAGGGGTGGAGCCAGGACCTCATGTAAGAGCTGGCAGTGGATGTAAGGGTATCTCACTGGAGATCCCTGCTTATCTGAGGTCTTCTAAAGGTAAGCAGTTTTTCTTCCTTCAGTTCTGCATCTACAGCTGCTGTATTTGGGTTGCCCTCCTTTGCTGCAGTGTAGGACTTTGCTGCCCTGCCTTGGTTGCTGTGCTTTCCACTGCATTATAATGTTACAATCCTTATCAACAATTCAATTGCTTATACTTTCGGAAATTACTTTTTCTTCTGTAGCATCTCATTAGTAACTTGTTTAGCTAGCTACTATCATTTAAATTCTTTAAATTTTTGCTGTCACTTGCTGTTTGAGCATGTGCTGTTGGCCTAAGCGTAACTCAGTGGTCCAGACTGGTGCTTATAATTCATGTCTCCCATGTGTAACTTTCCCTGTCATTATAGCAGGAGGTATCTACTGAAAAAATTGGCCCAATGTATGTCTTTTACTTGTCTGTGGTCTCCTTCATCACCTCTTCCATGGCCCCTGAATCAGAATGGATCAAATAATGATGTATTATTTAATGGTGACAAGCATAATTAGGCTTGGATATCTGCATAATCTGGAAGACCATCATCTAGGTTCTGAAGACGATCTGTAATGGACATACCTCAACATTTTCCTTCAGAAGATGAAAAGTGTACCTAAGACTACAGGATGTATTTTATACAACTCTTTTTCTTTAAATTCTGTAATGTGATAGGCTACATGACACCAGACTGTGTTCTGGACAGTAGTCCATGAGAGCTGTCTGCATCACACACTTTAAAAGTTGAGGACTGTAGTTGTGATGATGAATATAAACCATACTTCCCAAGAGGCGCGTGTGTATTCTCTCCAGTTGGAATGTATAGGAACTGTAGGCATCTCTTAGGCTGCAGAAAAAGATAAATGCAGTGGAAATACTCTAATTTGTGCTAAATTTAGACAGTCTTGTGTGGGCGCATCCTGCAGTATGATTTCTTAAGTTGATTGTGACTTGTTTGGACTTTAATAAGCCTGTAAGACAGTAGTTGTTCAACTACACATAGGTATTTTTATGCACTGTGTATTGAGTTAACAATTATGAAGGTATTTATACAAAGACAATTTAGAGGTCTTCTCATTAGATTCCAGAATTTTTAGTTCCGGAATGGTTCTTGAACTCAGGAATATCATTGTTTGCCTACACGTGTTACTTCCAGACCAGAGTTGCACTTTGCTACAGCCAGGTTAATAATCTGACATAGACCCAAGTCTGGAGTTTATATTTTGTGTTAGAGTAGGAGTTGTGCTTACTTGTATCCTTCTTCTGACAATGAGTTTAAATATGAACACTGGAATTAATAGAATAGAGCTGAATCCACATTGCCTTTCAGAAATACCATAATACATTGTGTTCTTTAGTTTTTTTCCTAGTAATTCTGCATACTCTGTAGACCTTTTCTACTCTGCTGAACATTAAACTGGTATTCCTACAACCCTGTCCACAGTGGCTAAAACTTTCTACTGAGTGATAGTAGTGTATGGGAATGGTTGAGTCACGGCCTGAACTGCTGATTGATCACCTGGGGAAAGGACCAAGTCAGCCCTGGGAGCACAGGTGAAGGCAATTCAGCTGTGTGACCAGAAGGAGTGGAGCTTGGCTGCACCTCTCTTAGACCCCATTTAAGTGCTAACTGCCACTGTGGAAGGATCTCTGGTTGGAGATCCCTCCCTTGTGGAGTTTTTCCCTGTGAGCCTAGATCCTCGGAGATGGGTGAGCATTCCTTTCCTGTTTGTCGTTTTTGCCATTCCACTCCTGTATTGCCTTTCCACTGCTCTCATCTTTCTGACTGTAACAGGTAGTCATGTTACAATGTAATATTTTATATATATAATTAGGAGTAGTTCTTGTGTGCATTATTTTGCCCTTTTCAAAATTGAATTTACCTCATCACTTTATCATACAGTCACTGAATATTATGAGATTCTCCTGTTATCTGATGCAGGTTGTCCTGTGTGATTGGTAATACTGCCAGATTTAAAAATTGGTATGAAACTTGAAAGTGTCGAAGTGTAGAAGACTGAAATAGTCAATGCACATCTCTGTATATGTGAACATGAAGGGAACAGACTTAAGTACAAAGTTCACTATGCATTCCTGGGAGTATGTTAAAATTATACATTTCTTTTCCAGAATAACTGAGCAGCATTTAAACGATGTTTCTTTGTCCTACAGAAATCAAAGGAAAATACCAGAGTAACTTGTGAGCGCTGCAAGACAACACTGGGAGAAACAGTATCATCAGGTATTGCATGTGCAATCTTAACTATACTTGACTGTGTCAGCTAATGAGCATCAGAGGTTAAAAACTCCAGCGGAATGTCGTTTATCAGAAAAAATGTAGTGCTGGTGCCAGTGTATTTGTGTCATTCCCTTCTGGAATTGCTCTCTCTCTGAGACCTTGAGCTAGTGACTTACTGCAGGGATGTTCCTCATCTTGGTTTTTGTGGCGTATTTGGTTAATTCTAAAGCTTTGAAAGATGAGAAGCATGGTTCCAGTTTAGAAGGAATCCCAGTCAAACAGGAGACCTGAAAAGTTGCAGGTAAGTTTTGTTATCAGTCATACAGAATAATGGAAAGGTTAATTCGTAACTTATCTTAAGCTTCTAGTGCTTTGTTAACCATTATTGCTAACAGCAAGTCTGGTTTCGTGGAAAGGAAGTATCTCATCATTTGACGATGAAATTGCGAGATGCTTGGTTTTCTAAAAGCTGTTGTGACACTGAGTATTTGAGGCTTACCTGAAGTATTCAGATGATGTTCTTCAAAATGCGGTTTTTAACAGGGAGATAAGCCGTGATAAGACTGTTTCTAGCAGGATTTTTTTCATTCTCCTTCTGCTCTACTGCAAATGTGTGAGTCCATCTCAGTTCAGAAAATAAAAAAATGTAGCACAAAATGCAAAGCCTGTTTCAGAAATAAGTCATGAGACAGAAGACAGAAGTTTGAATGATTATTCTGTACAGAGATCTAAAAAATAGAGGTGCTCAGAAAAGTACTTTTAAGGTAAGATGTTTGAAGTCCTACGAAGCAAGTTGTAAGACTTTGCAAAATCGGGCTAGAAAAGATCTTTACAGATCATCATGAGTTAATGCCCTCATCTAAGCCTTCAGACAACTCTAGCAATGCATAGTTGATGTGATCGTTGATAGAGGAGACAAGAAACACAGTGCAGATGTGCAGGGAATTGTTCTGGACTGTATTTTGGTGAAGTTAGAAAGCTTGTTGATTGTTTTCAGCATATTTCATCAGTAGCGTAGGAACTTTATGGAAAATTGAAAGGACAGACACGAATTTGTTCTTTTCCCCACCTCTATTCTCATATATGCTTAGGCTTTTTCTGGGGGGGAGGAAGGGAAATTCCCACCTTCTATTTCTGCGGGCAAACATCTTCTCAATTCCCAATTCCCTTGCAGCAGTGGAACCAATTCCAGGTTTGTAAGGCTCAGGGTAAGCCTTCTTGGACAAGGCACAGCATGGAGCAGACTAGAATTAGCTCAGAGGTAACATATAATTTCTTAACAGTGAGGATAATTAAATAAACTATAATACTTATCTAGACAAGGGGTGGAGTTGCCAAGCCATTAGAATTGTTAAAACAGGATTAAGTGTCTTACTGAGAATCGTAGAATGGATTGGGTTGGAAGGGACCTTAAATAAGATTGTCTGGTTCCAACTTCCCTGCTGTGAGCAGAGAAGCTTATTTTCATCCAGTTTTTATGGTGTCTGGACAGCTGTCAAATGAGGCAATCCATTCTACTCTTGAAATTTATGGAACTGATCAATCTTTACTATTGCTCATATGTTAAGGCTTAGTGGAATTAATTTATTACTTTGTATATGTAACTTTTTCTGCTTGCTGTTTGGTTAGGCTATGTGTGTAGCCTAGACTTGGAGCTTCAGTGTGATAGTTTTTTACATTCTTGATGAAGACTAAATTCTGAACTCAAAGCACTTCCATTTGGTGTTTAAAAAAAAAAAGTCTTACTGAAGCTTTTTAGAAACACACTGGAACTTGGAACGTGTGTTTCATATATTAACATTATGTTAGTGTAATTTTCGGAAAGAGGTTCTTCTCTGCCTCTTTGAGCAAAGAAAAGAATTATTCAAAGGGTACTAAAATACTATGTAAGCTATGCTGATCTCAGTACTTCAGGAAAGTTTTCAGTATGTCTTTCAGGTTTCCCTTGATAGCAGTGCATAGTGGACAGGAGTTAACCGACACCAGCAAACATCAGTATGTAAGACATTTCAGTCCAGATGTTTGGGTTCTTGCATACTTTGTTTCAAGATGATTGTTCCTAGCCTTAAACAAGGATCAGTGTGAATGATAAACTGCTGATAGTGTAATTATTTCAGAGCAGTCTTCTAGCAACGTTTTCTTTTATTAGATGCTTCTCCCACAAACCCAAGCAGGAATTTGATCACATGCTGCACATCTTAATTGACTGCGGAACAAGAAACTAATTATAGTGTAATTAAATATAATGATATGGTGACTTACAGTCTATTTGTAAAGACTTCGTTCTTTAAAGGTGTTTTTCATTTTAGATACTGTTAAATACTATGTCACTGAGGTGATTATTTGGCCATCTGAGGAAAGTTTCAGCACGATACCAAGGTAAAAAATCAGATTAAGTTGCTAGTTTTTTATATTCTGGAAAGGATGTTAGCAACCTAGTAAAATGTTAATTTTTTCAGTATTTAAGTATAACAAAGTGCTGCATTTTAAGGTAATGTAGTTTATATTCACTCGTGCGCAACTTTGTGTATGTAGTAAGGAGAGAGATTACAGTTTGTTGCAGTGTTTCAGTGTTGAGCCAATAAACAAAAACAAAATACTTATTTGAATTATTCAAGTTTTCATGGCATTTGGTGACTAATTATTGAAACTGAAGATTGTTATGTAGAGTTAAGTAAGCTTGTAATGTTTCAGTGGAAGTGGGGCTTTTAGATTCTCAAGTAATTCAATTTGTAGCTAAGATGGTACAGAACTTGATCCAATTATCTTGTATTATATACTGTATTAGTCATTGGTCTATTTGTGAATTATATTTGAAATATATGCATTTTCTGAACTTCGTGTTTTTATGTGTAAATGTAAGGTTAACAGGTATACGGATGTTCTATAGTATACAGAGAAGTTAGGCAGGTAAGATTACTGTGTTGGAAAGGGTAATTGGATATAAGTGAAAGATGCTCACTGGTGTTGTAGGCTTGCAAAAAACTCCACGAGGAGCGATCTCCAGGAAGAGATCCTTCCTCGGTGGCAGTCAGCCCTTAAATGGGGTCTAGGAGAGGTGGAGGCTGGCTCCACCCCTTCCGGGCACACAGGTGAATTGCCTTCACCTGTGCTCCTATGGCTGACTCAGTGCTTGCCTTAGGTGGTCAATCAGAGGTTCAGGCTGTGATTCAACAGTTCCCATACAGTCAAGTATAAGGAAAAACATTTACTCATCATTCTCATCATTTGATGTTTGGTGTTGGTCAAGTAAGGATATGGAGCAATTTAGACTGCTCATCTGTTAAATAGTTCCTGTTGCAGGAGATAGAAAATGGTTTTGGTGGAGGCAAAGATAAAGAAGCTCGATTTCTTTGTAAAAATGGATAGTAGGATTGTAGTGGAATTGACAGTATGAAGTTGCTTGTAGTTGCACTGCATTGGTATGAATGACCTTACCTGTGTAGTTTAATTAAACTGTACAATGTGTTTAATTCTTTAACAGGTCTCAATTCTTACAGAGTGTGGTTGCTCAGTGTCTTGTGGAATTGTCCTCTGCTAAAAGTACTTTTAGATTCACCATAAAAGGTGATGATGAAAAGATCTATATTCTGGTAAGTTTTTTTTATCTTGAAAAAAGTTTGCTAGGTAAAGCAAAAGCTGTGCCTGCAAGCAAGGCAAAGTAGGGAATCCATTCAGTACTTTCAATCAGCAGGCTGGTATTCACACAGTTATAGGAAAGCAGGGCTCCTCATATGTAGCAGTTTCTTGGGAGTATAAACACTGTCACTTCCAAGGGCACTTTCCTGCCTTCTTTCCCCCAGCTTTTGTTCCTGTGTACGACACCCTTTGGCCAGTTCAGGTCAGCTGTCCTGGCTGTATCCCCTCACAGCACTTTGTGCATCCCAGCCTCCTTGCTGTTAGGGAAACGTGGGAAGAAGATATGTCCTTGGTTCTGTGTAGGCATTGCTCAGCAACAGTGAAAACATCAGTGTGATGCTGCCTCTGCTTTCATGCTGAATCCGGAACATAGCATTGTACTGGCTACTATGGAGAAAATTAACCCTGTCCCAGTCAAAACCAGAACACAGAAATAACAATTTCTACTCAGAAAACATGGAAAGCTTAGCTCTTGGCTTTGTAATATGTATCTCATCTTTTTGTTCCAGCGTTTCTTATCTTTAAACACTACAAGTTCATCAAATGCTTTCTTAGATCAGGAGAAATTACTCATATAGTCAATATATTGCATTGGAAAGTGAAATGCAAACAATAATAAAATTGCTAATTATACTTGATTTAATGCTGTTAAGCTTGCCTATTTAGATAGTACCAGCTAAATTCTTCAAACTTTTAAGGTTGATAGGGATTTGACTCTGCAGTTTAATAATAGGGGCCGGCTTAGCATTTTAATGCTCATTAATAATCAGCATGAGGTTGAGTTAGCATAGGGGCTAGCTTCTAATTGGAATCCCTTCCTTTTTATTAGGGTTTGGTTTTTTTTTTTGTATGTGTGTTTAACATCAAAAAGGCCTTATTTCCACGGTGATATTCTGGGAACAGTACACACACCAACACGTCACTGATGTATAGTGGACCAGCTGTTCCATTTGTTTGTATTGAAAATGAACCTGACAAAGATTTCTATTTGCAATGTTTGTGCTTATATACCTGAATGTACACAGCCTAGGCTGTGTATGTAATAATTAAGGTTGAGGTCCTTCATAAGTCTTTTTTAAAATGTTTTTTAAAGCACAAGTTTTATATATACTCATTGTTCTTATTTTCTCTGTATATCACTTAACGTTATACAGTTACATTATCTGTGGAGATCATAACTTGAGTTTCTGTTTAAATTGGTGATAACCAAGTTTTTGAAAGCTGTGTACTTAAGGATTTTTTTGGAAGACTGAGAATAAATAAAACTGTGACAGAAGACTAAAATGCGACTCAGGCAGATCTTAACTTACCCTGTCTGTATCATCTCCTGGATGGGGTTCACCCAATAAAACCCCAAAAGGTACACCTGTGAAATGAAAAATTTTATGGTAGAGTCCTGAGTAGTTGAATACTAACTCCAGTCTTAATGAAGTTGTTCTTTGGAGTAGGATTAGGTAAGTTAGCTTGTATTTTAGCAGTGAGTGGGAAGATAACCCAAGAAAAGAAATGAGACAAATGGGAGAGACTTGTCAGTCAGATGCTGATTCTTGGATCGTGTTTTTGAGGGCTTGAGCAGAACAAGTTTGCATTTGTCAAGGCTAGAGAAAGGGATGTTACAGCAATCAAGATGTGATGACTCCCTTGTTGAGACTTCGATTAATAGCTCTTCTAGAGAGTTGTATTCTGTGAGATATGAAGAAGACCACATTTAATCCCATTAGTTTAAATGTGAGGGCAGAGGAGTTGGAATGGAATGTATGTACAGTACTTACCCGTGTTATGACAAAAGTAGTGGTAACATCTGCAATAGCTGGGAGTGAGGAGGAGCAAGAGCTGTTTTTAGCCATGCTAAATCAGAGTTTATGCCTAATTGTTCTCAAAGGGATACTGGAGACATAGGTTGAGATTTTAGGAAACCTACAGATTGTAGATTGCTGTATTTTACTTATTTGGAACAAGTCCCACCAAGTATAACTGAGATTTCTTGCAGCGCGTTTCCTGACGACATCTTTGAAACTTACTTATTGGCAGGATGATTTAAAAAGGAAGAAGCCACATGAAAATACCTTCTCTCAAAGCTGCCATTTGAGAAAAGGTCATAAATCTGCATTATGAATAAGTTCTAAACTTTATCTATCTTTGTTTGAAAGTTCTTTTCTTACTGGAGTTAATGTCAAAGGAATTTGGTTCAGCAGGCACTGTTTTTGTACAAAATGGTAGAAAGAAAGATTGTGCATTGTCAGTAGAATGGTTGAAAGCACAGATGAAAATTTGAATGCTGTGCTAGCCACAGATAACATGTATAAGCTGCTTTGAGTCACTGCGCTCAGCTAAGTGAGTGGTTGTTCATTCATGCCAAAGGCAGGATTTGAAAATCATTCATAGTTGATGTTGTAGAATATATACTTTTTTTTTCCTCATAGCAAAGTGTTTATTCCTCACTTCTAAAGATTCAGTTGATTGTTTTGCACTGTGGGCTAAATTACTGATACAGATCTGTGGCGACAGTATTGAGAAAAGGACATACTTTGAACAAGTGGTAGGAAGTTGCTGTCAGAAGTCAAACATCAGCACTTTTGATAGAAGTACTTTTCAGATGGTTCATGTTGCAAATTAAAGATTAATTGCTTTCTCTAAAGAAAGATGCAGGAAAATTTTGACAGATACGACTGTTTCATAGACTAATTGTAAGGATAGTCACCTTCTAAAAAGCATCCAAAGGGGGCTTCTTCAAAAGGAAGTCTTAACTTCAAAATTAAGAAACACTGTTTAAAGACAGTTGTGGTGGTAATGGCCTTTATGTTTAGGATACTTCTCTTCTGTCCCCATTTTCTCCAAGATCTTCAACATGTAACTTAAAGCACTGTGTGTAACAGTCTTAGCTGGTGAGATGTATTTTGCAGTTTATGAATGTGTACTTTTGAGTTACCAGAACAAAACTGATAAACAGCCGCTTGCTAAGTGTGAAGTGCAGTTGCTTGTCATCATAGACATGTGTAAACTAAATTGATTGTCCTCTCTCAAAACTTCTTTATCCATTCATCTCTATCCTTATTTGTGAAATTTTCACTGATACTCTTAGCTTTGATCTCTGGTAAACTGTGATTGTTGCATTCAATTATAACATATACTATGTGTCCTGTTACCAGTGGCTTTTTCTCTCACTGGGCATGTCATATACCTGCTACCAGCCTTACCTTAGACCACGTTAATTGCTATTTTTCTCGTTGTATTTCTTAGCTCTATCCAGTCATATTTATATGCTTTGTAAAATTCCTTACTTGTTTGCACTTCTAGCGGGCGGTCTTTCAGTTCCCTGCCTGTAGCATGCAGTCATTCAAAACAATGCACTCTACTAGAGAGAAATAGATCTTAATAGTGAATGACTGTATTAACTCCTGGTTTTCTTCTCTAGGGACTGTGATATGTAATAGTGAAAATAAAATGTCAGTTTGCTGTTTTTTTAACACTTCCTTAGAAACTGTCATGTTGTGTTAGTATCAGCTGTTCATGGTACATCAGATTTCGGATTAGAGTAGAAGAAGAAACTGAAATTGATGTCATCCTCAGTAAAATAATTTATTTCTTTATTTATAGATATGGCTTTTAAATTCTGACACATTGCTGGTGGAGTCCTCAGGAAGTTCCTCTTCCCACAGTGTCTTTACACTGTTTGGTGATAATTTCATGCCTAGCTGTGGACCATCGGGGATGTGGAATGCTGTCAAAGTTCTCTACCAGCCGTGCATTAAGAACAGGAATAAGGAGTAAGTGTGGCCTTTTCTGACCTCGGATTGTGATTTTTGATTCATTTCGCTTTTCAGGTCAGAAATATTTCTTTGAGGTCCTTTGGACAGTCCAGTAATCTCAGAGGTATATGTACCTTTTCAGAATTACGTGTTTTACTCTTTCTTTTTGGTAACAAAATGAAATAATAGTTTGGTTTTCCCTTAGAGAAAATCTAGTGGTTAAATTTTTGCGGCATAATATTAATACGTAGACAAGAGAGTAATGCTGT
Organism: Pavo muticus; assembly: GCA_016647715.1. Lineage (NCBI taxonomy): Eukaryota > Metazoa > Chordata > Aves > Galliformes > Phasianidae > Pavo > Pavo muticus. Next base: position 188,706 of record JACDJE010000243.1, on the reverse strand, counting down.
TCTTAGAGGCACACATATAAATTATACAAATAAAGTTATCTCCCTTACATGGGAGAGTGATTTACTTTTTCATTTATTCATTTTTTTCCCCTTTCTGAACTCACTGTGTACTTTTAGAGCTTGGTCTTTTCACCAGCTCTATGGACAGATGCTGGAAAGATTGTGGTGCCATGAATTCCAAGGAGGAGGAGTGAGGACTATCCATACTGTCTTGGACATGCTGCTTTGTGGCTGTAGCTCTGGGCAGTGTAATTGAGGGAGGAGGGAAAATTGAAGGAAGATGAGCATGGGCTGCTGCTTGAATGATGTTTGAGTTTAGCCAGACCTTCCTCTTTGACTTCAATTTCAGTGTTTTACATGAAAATCCAATCTCATCTGTCAAGATACTTAGGGGACTAATCCTCTCTGTGATCCCCCAGTAAAGAATTTGGGCATCTTTGGTACAACTGAAATCAAGAGGGCAGAGGTGGGTTGCTCATAGTTCAGCAGATTTTACCTGCATGTTCCAACTTCAGTCTTGACCATTAATATTATGCTTTGCTTTGTAAGAGGTAGAGTTTTGTACAGGACTGGAATGTCTTAACCCAAGCTGCTTTCGCTACTGCAGATGTTTTCTAGTGGGTCACAATAAATTGATATTAGAATCTGTTTATGTTGTCAATATGTTTAGCAGTGCCACTGTTAAAATCTACTTCTCATAACCTAGAAGAATATGAATAATGCCATACAGTAAATCGGACCTCTACTTTTTGCATTACTTACTTGTGAAGGAAGAGTCCTTTTTAGATGAATTAGAAATTCATCGAGATAACAAATTAGCCTGAGCGTGTGTAACTGTAACTTGCATTCAAGCCAGTTGTGGCAGTATCTCAAGTACAAATGAGGCCTAAAGGGAAGGGGAAAGAGAGGAGATAAGTGAGGTAGTTGAGTTGAATGCCATATCAACATTTTTTATGTTTCCAAGTCTGCCAGAGCCCTTAGAAAGGAAAAATTTTATTTGAGCAAACTTTGAAAACACATTATGACAAATGTATTATCATGTCATTGTCATGTACCTAATGTATTAAAGCCTTTAACTGTTAGAAAGCAAAGATATGAGAAAATTGATTAAGCAGTGACTCCAGCATTTGCAAGTGATTTCTAACTTTATTTCTTTCTAATTTCTTGCTTTTAATTCTGGAGTGATGGAACAGACATCAGTGTTCTTGTATGGGTCACCCTTAAATAGTGGTTTGGTGTTCTTATTTTTCCTTCAAACTTTTAGAAATTAGATGAAAGTTTTAAAGAGTTGTGTATGTATTTAAAATATAGAAGGTGTTCCCTCAAGATTCAGTGAGTACATGACTAATTTATAGCCCAAGAGCTCATAAAAGTGTAACAGAATGTTGTCTTGCACAGACAAGGAAACATGCATACATCATACACGTTTAAATGTTTTCATGGGAGAAATGTACACCTTGCAAAAATGTGATGCATTATAGTGAATATTGCCAAGTTTCTGTCCTAATTTTCAAACAGATTCCAATATTGAGTAGGTGAAATTAACTCTAACACAGGGAATAAATTTAAAGTGTTACTATTTAAATAAAAAGATGGTACTACAGGACAAACTATTACTGTTACTCATATAAGAGAAAAGATTACCTTTATGAATGGAGTAGCTTCAGAAGTTGGCATTGGAAATCTGCGATCTAAAATGTTAAGTGAGCAAAAACATATCTTGAAGGATTTACTTTTAAATTGCTTATTGTGAGAATGGGGATATTAGAAGAACCATTACTTGCTCTTAAAGATGCTCAGTTTACCGCTTTTAAGTCACAGGGAGTTGTAACTCACAGTTTTGTGAGATTTAATTACCTTAAGACATACTTTTATATAAAAAGTTGCATCTATTTAGTCACTTAGCTAGTGTTCAAAAATGCTTTTCTTGAATAGTGAACTGCTTCTTGAATATCAGCAAAATTTTACTATGTGATTGTATTTGGTTCTTCTATTTTCCCGGACAGACTGGTTACAGTTCACTTGTTTTTGAAGATTACCTTGTATTTATCTTTGGAATTTGATGGTGAACCTAAGGCACAGCTCAGCTTTTAATTCTCCTCTAGCGGTAACTGTCCTCTCCTTGGCTTATAGTGTAAAAACAGAAGAGAGAGAACCATAGAGGTTTACTGTAATTTCATTCTCTCAAGCATGTTGGGAGCTTTTTTATGGTTTGTGTGGTATAAGTAAGTAAAACACAATCCATTTAATACTGTTAAGCCCAAACATTTCTGACCATTTGTATCTTCTTGCATGCTCGTTTCCCAAACTGTTTGATATTTAAGTACATCATTGTCATTTCTTCCAGTTAGGGATTTTAAAAAGCAGAAGAAAACTGCAGATGTATACAAACCTATAGGGACAAGTTGTTATTAACTGTGCTAATTCATTCTTGTTCCGAAGATAATGTGCTGGAGCAAGATCCCTCTTGCTTAGTGCTGTGGCACGTTCTGCATGTGTGGTAGCCCAGTGTGCTTTATGGAACAGAATCATTTGGCTTGTTTTTGGCGATGGAGCAAGTGTGTGTTGGTTTAAAAGAATGGTTTATTTTTGTTTGATTCAGTCTACATCAGTATTGTCTGTAAATATTGGATCACTGAATCCCAGAATGATTCAGGTTGGAAAGGGACCTGTGGAGGCCATCTGGCCCAGTGCTCTGCTCAAGCATGGTTACCGATGGTCAGCTGCATAGCATGGGTAGCTACACCCCAAACTACCTGAAGTTTCCTGTGTGGAAAACTTCTTCTGAAGGTGGCGTTCCCTGCTTGCACTGACTGCCTAGAGGATTTGAACTCTACCTTTAAAATAAGCTTATGGTTAAGAATTACTGAGAGTGAAAAAAATATACGACTTTTGAATCTGAATATCGCAAACAAGTGTATCTAAATTAGTGTGATTAAAACTACTATTTTATTTCCTGTAATGTTAACTCAAAAGAATGTATTTACGTGCCACATCAGATGTGGGTGTACAGTTGAAATTGCGCTGATTCATAAGCATTAGCAGCAATATATTTTCTTTTGTACAGTATTGATTTTGGTGTCTACTGATTTGATTAAAGGTTTGGGTTTTTTTTGTCTGATGTTGCTGTTGTGGTACTTGAAAGAACCTTGAGGTATAAAATGTGTGAAGCAGACGTTGGAGGTGAATTTTTTTGATGTGACTCAAATGTGTTAGTGGCTTAGAGGGACCAACTAATTTTAAATTAACTTGGATAGCCAGTAAGTAAATTCACCTGCTCACTGTGGAAAGGTAGGGAGGGTTGTGTTTTTGACAGGCAACTTCTGCTGAGCTTCTTTTTCTGTGAAGTGATCACAGCTCCAAGTTCTACCCTTAGCGAAATAAATACAAGATTTTGGACTTTGAGATGGAAGAACAAAAATACTCAAACTGATACAATGGCATGTATCTTAGACGTAAGGAAAAACTTTTTCTCTCAGAGAGTGGTCAGGCACTGGAATGGCCTGCCCAGGGAGGTGGTGGAGTTGCCTTCCCTGGCAGTGTTCAAGGGGTGTCTGGATGAGGAGCTACGAGATATGGTTTAGTGGCTTGTGGTAGCAATGGTAATGGGAGGACGGTTGGACTAGATGATCTTGTAGGTCCTTTCCAGCCTTGTGGTTCTGTGATTCTATCTGTAGTCTGTAGTACTTGTCTAGAAAAATGCATGTATGTTGTGGGGACAGGAGATCTGGTTGTTCTGTTTTGGTATTAGTTGATGTGTGACTCTGTATTCTTCAGAGGTGCAGAAACCAAAGTTACTGTTTGCTTAGTACTGTTTTCCCATTCTTAGCTGTTCTAATGAAGCACAGTAAAAATGATATAATGCTTCAACCTGTTTCCACGTTTATTAGTTGGCTTGAAGTAGCGCTTCGATGCACAGTAAGAATGAAGTCTTTGTGCATTGAACAGTAATGTAAACACAACAGAGGAGAAAGTATCAAAAATAATGCAGCTTGTTTAATGCAGTGTGTTTGCGTTTAGTTCTTGTATTTATTTCAAGAACTCTGAACAAAATGTCTAATTTCTCAAATAGTGTTTCAGGTACCACATTCCAATAGCAATTATTACTTAAATTGCTTCTTTCTGCATACGCATCTACCTTTGAAATACTGCAGAGGTTTTGGAGCCCGTGGTCTGTTGTAAGGGATTAGAATATTGTTCTGAACTGACATATCATGTAGAGCCTTGGCAATGAATTATTAACAGCTGTGCTCTGGGTATTTTTTCCAACAAGCTCTGTATATTAGAACATTCAGCATCTAATAAGGCAGAGTGAAGTTAAGACATGGATAGATATATCCGGACGTGCTATTTATAGTGTAGCCCTTGGCATTTTTCCTTGCAGAGCCCTATTCCACTGATCTTTCTGAGGATTGCCTTTTAAGTGTTGTATTGATGTAACCTTTGCATCTTACTTCTTCAGCTATTAAGCAGGGCTAGAAGTACTTCTCCTATGTGTGATAGTGTGAGTCCTGAGTAGATTTGCCAACAGTTAGGTTCCTGCCCTTGTGGGAGCTGTATAAGCAGTCTTTCTACAACAAATTAGTTGAAAGTATATGCAGAGGAACAGTACTCTGTCATTTTTTTAGTGAAGGACGCGTCGTGTATTTTCTGCTCAGTTCTTACTGAGATATTTATTGGTGCCTGCCACTCTTCTCACAGCAAGGCTCCTTTTCTCCACATACAAATCTGCTGTGCAGACAGGAGAGGTCTTCCTTTCAAGTAATGGGTTCTTGGCAAATAAGACATTATACAACCAACCTTGACTGCTGGGAGTGATAACGTTAAATACTGCTGGAGTGAGTGTGTTGTGGAAATGTGTGAAGAAAGTGGAAAATAAGGTTACGCAGCAATTTGACTATAGTTGGTCTCAGAAAATATTTGTGAAAGTACAGTTTCCATAATTTCCTCTGAAATTATGCTTCTCTTTTTATAGTAGTGTGCTAGGTAAAGCTTTAGTTTTCAAAAAGTTAGCGATAGCTTTTTATTTCTTATATGCATCCAGAGTCTCTCTGAACGGCTTATAGCTTTTACAGAAGCCTTCTCCTAGGTAAGAATTCACTGCTTAGCATTTCAGAGTTGAAAAGCAACTTCCAGGATTCGTTTGCTTGCTTTTTCTTAGTTGTAGAGGAATAGAATAAGCTAGAAAAAAATGAGTTCATGGCTCAAAACTTGTTTTTTCAGTTCTAGTGCTTTTGTTACAGTTTTTAATTACATCAGAGTCTGTATATAATGAGATGTTTACGATGCTCTGTTATTGACGGATTGCAGAATATCAAATTTTTTATTTGTTCCCAAAGTGGTTTTCATTTTGTATATGACTGTATAGTAATTTGCCTCCCATAAATGTACCAAAATGTCCTAATTCAGTCTAAAGTTTCTTAAATTCCACAGTATATCACTGATTCTTACATGTCTGAAATAGAAAGCCTTTTCCTAATGTTTCAGTAACTCTTTCTGGTAGAAAATATGCAGGATGCACACAGACCCAGAGCTGACTGACAGAGAAATGACCAAACTTTCACTGTTTTGTGGTTTCTTTACAATGACTTTTGTAGCAGGAGAAGCTTATTGTGCTATCTCTGGAATGATTTAGTGTGTGTGTTTGCACATAGATTGTGAAAAATCTGTTTTATTTTGGGTATATATATATATTTTTTTTTCTGTTCCCTTCTTTGATTCTTTCATGGTATCAAGAGAAGTGACACCGCAGATGGGGTGCTTTGCCTTAAAAGAACTAACTGAGCAGAGCTTTGTGAAAGATGTGATCTGATGACAGTCAATGGTTTTGAGACAGGAAAGAAAAATACTCTTTAGAGTTCAAAGAAGACGTATATGGAAGCTATAAATCTGCTGAACCGTGTAGAAAGGGATGATGGTGCTTTTTTTTCGTAGCTAGGGATTGTTCTTGAGAGGAAAGATCTGTTCTGTACTGGTAGCATCCTTTTCCCACCTCTAGGAAAAGATGCATGTAAGTATTTAAGTATATCTCTCTGGAGAGACATACTGACCCTTGTTTATTGAAACTAGACCTACCACGTGCAACATCCTTTTATGGTTGTTACTGAAAAACTTCTTAATTGATTTTTAAACAGGTGTATCTTCCCAACTCTTTGGAGCTGTTGTGTTTTTGGTGTCTAATCTTTCCGACTTTTAATAGTCTTAGGAGTATTAACTGAGTTAGAAAAATAAGAAGATCAGAAAAAGATATTGGAATAAAACCTTTGTCTACCAAATAAGGTCTCTTGGATCTTTCGTTCAGATTTTGCTCATGTTATTCCAGTTGGGCTTGTTGCTTAGGGTGCCTTTTGGCTCAATTTTTGAACTTTAGCCCTGAAGTCAGAGGAGGTAGGATTCTGACTACTTACTGTTTTAATTTATAAAGATGGATTTTCAATCCTGATTCAACTGTTTGTGAAAATTTGATGAATAGTTTCCCTTTCTTGTTGCATAGCATAAAAAATGCTTATGTTTCACTACTCATCTTGCAAGGTACTGCTGTTGAACTGTGTTAGAAGTGATAAATGCTGTATGCACTGTAATTGGTAATGTATTTACATTCAATTTCTTATTCGTACAATTGCTGAGTTACTTCTTGGGTTCTAATTTTTTAGGAAAAAAGAATTAAGATTTTCTATCAGATTTAATACACTTTTTGAATCAGGATTTGTGATTCTGTAATGTGATAGGGGAAAATACAATTCAGGCTTACATTATTTTTCTTATTCTTCTTATTTATTACTGAAGCGCTAATTCAATAAGGAACAGGTTTGGTAGTTCTCATATCTCTCTCATTCATATCACAGTTGCTCAGCTCTTTTGGTCATACCAGAATTTGTGATGAGAGAACTGATGAGTTGGTTTGGAAAAAATTTGTGATTAAAAGCGGTGAGACAATATGAAACTAATTTAAAATGTATAGTTTGAAACAGCTGCACTGTCAAGTAGTTAATCCCGCTTTTATGAGATATAAGGGTATAAAAAATTCCATGCTGGGCCAAATCGGTGTCCCCTCTATCCTCTCTCTGAGATCAGGAGGTGTTATTTAGAGAAGCATGTGAGCCTCAGGACATTCTTGTACTACTCAGCTTATATTGTTGTTTTATTAAGGATGTTAAGAGGATACAGCCCTGCCTGTTTCCTTTAGTATCTGTTCATGCATCTTTAGGACCATCTTTTGTATAAACACTTTTTGACCTTAATGGTGCTGTCTGCCTCCACAGTCTCTTAAATCAGCAAGTTCCAGATTTTCACTACTGCTGTAGAGTTCTCTTTTTACTTGTTTTGAACTGATCTCCTGCTAGTTTCAGTGAATTGCCTCTAGATCTAGGGGGATTTGGTGAACAAAATTCTGCTTTTATACTGGCAAAATAGACATGGGGGTCCTAAACTTTATACTGGTACTATATCATGCAGGGTTCTTGGTTATATTTCGATTTACTGTCCAGTTTGCTGCAGAGACTGCGATGTCACATCTGCATAAGTCCTACTGTGAGATGTGTATTTCTAGTACGTTAGCTTTGGTTTTCTTGTAATCTTTTTGAAAGTGAGATAGCCTTAATGTCATAGTGACAGAATCACAGAATGGCCTGGGTTGGAAGGGACCTCAAGAATCATTGATCTCCAACTTCCCTGCCACAGGCAGGGCCACCAACCTCCCCATTTAATGCTAGACCAGGCTGCAGGGCCCCATCCAACCTGGCCTTGAACACCTCCAGGGACGGGGCATCCACAACCTCTCTGGGCAGCCTGTTCCAGCACCTCACCACTCTCATAGTAAAGAACTTCCCCCTGACATCCAACCGAAATCTTCCCTCCCTCAACTTAAAACCATTTCCCCTTCTCCTGCTATTATCTACCCTTTCAAAGAGTTGACTCCTCTCCTATTTATAGGCTCCCTTTAGGTACTGGAAGGCTGCAATGAGGTCACTCTGCAGCCTTCTTTTGTCCAGGCTGAACAAGCCCAGCTCCCTCAGCCTGTCACTGTCATGTGACATTACACTGAAAATATTTGTATAATTATAGGTCAAACTATAGCAGCTTTTCACTTATGCGGATAGAATTTGCTTCTTGTAGACTTACAAAGACTCTTGAGTTTAGTTAGAAACTGTAAATACTCAATTCCTGTAATATCTTTTAAATGACAAGATCCATTTGAGCAGGAGGGAATCCTATACTGAGACAAGAATGGGGAAAAAAGAGAACTTAGAAAAGCACCTTGGGCAGATTGAAGACAAACCTCCAAACTTGATTTATTGAATTCTAAAGTCTGTTGCAAACTAATTAGTATTTGTTGTTTCTATTATACAGCCTGTCACGAAGAAATATAAACTAACAATACTTAGATTAATGAAATTATTTAGGCTGGTAATTTTACTTGAAATACTTTGTGTATCTGTAAAGCAAAAGGAAATTGGGAGCATATGACTCAAGACTATAGAAAGTTAATTTGTGAAGTTGCTCCAGATATTACTGCTTGTTTGTTGAATGTGCGTGGTAGCAATATTGCTGCTGGTTGCTTATTTTGAATGCTGTAGCATCAAGGATGAACAGAATGAGCAATTCTTGTGCTTGTCCTCTGAATACTGGGTTTAAGCTGTAAATGAGATTGTGTACGACTAATGGGCATAATAATTGATAATGCTGTGGATATGAATGTGTTAGGCAGGATATCTAGGTGGAAGGTACTGTTCCAGGCAATAAAATTGCTGAAGAGTTTTACATTTTCAGTCAAATACATTGCTGAATTACAGACAAATAGTTGCTGAAGTTACTGGTAGATCTACTCAGAAGTCTGACTGTCTGTATCTATTTCCCCTCTGTGTGTGGTTAAGGGTATTACATTTGGTCTACGTTCTTCCTAACCTGTATGATCTACCTGTGTATGTCTTAAGCCTTCAAATTTTTCCTTACTTCACAGTGATGGGAATAGATAATGATTTTTACAGAGTCATCTGTGCCTGGAGGCAGCAACAAAGACATCAATGAGTGCTTCTGTGGGTTTTGGTTTTGCTGGCTTACCTTGGGAAGGCAAAGTTGTATGGTGTCTCATTGAAGACTGCTCTTCAGGAAGATGACTGCAGCCATTTGTTTCCACTGAACGCCTATGTCTCCAGTGCACTAACTTGGGCCTTTAAGCTGATACTGATCAGTTCTATTGATGCTGATCAAGGCTGCAGTGTAAAGTCAGTAGCAGAACTGTTTAGAAGTTGATTTTTAAACTAAGCACAATTTTTTTTTTCTTTGTAGAAACTGATTTTTCTAAACCTTTGGAAACGGTTTTATTTCAGTATGAAAATATTGCTGAGGTGCATCAGGCATTGTAGCTTCACTTTATGTACAGTTTTTTTCCTTTTTGGCTAGCTTCCTGGTTGTCCTGTGTTCCTCACAAAGCAGTAAGACTGAACAATATGTTGTATTTTCTCTTCTTTGTCGAAAGTTGATATTTTGTGATGGAAACAACTGCATGACCTGCAGGAAAAAAAAAGCTGTTGAAATATTTCCATACATTTGTACACTTTTTTTTTCCAGATGCTGAACTTTCTTCAGAAGCTGGGGAGTATTTTTTTAATTGGGGAAAGAAAAAAGGAATCCACAGTGATTTTGACCAGTTGGAATTAATGCTGTACTGTGAAGATTCATCTTCTGAAAAAGAGGCTTAAACGTTACTGGAAGATGAGCCTTCAGATATTTAATGATTCAGTGCATTTTAAGTCTAATATCATTATGATGTGAGCTTTACTTCTTGTAGTCACACCTAAAAATTTGTTTGTTGTTACTTCCTGTTTCCATCTGTTTGCATATTACTGCTGTGAAATTATATCCACTGTTGTATTTCAAGCAGCAGTGGCTGCATGTCATTAATAATATTAAGGCCTGTAAGTTTTGAAGCATGTCATGATGACTAAGAATCTCTCAGCTCAGAGTTTGCATTTGTTTTATTGAAAATGGAATTTTGTTCCTTCTGAAACTGCTGAAACTCGGTGGCTTCTGTAAAAGGAAAGGAGTTGATGAGAAACTGTTTTTGTCTCCCAGTGCAGCAATTCTGCAGACACTTTTAGCACCTCTGCAGCTCTCTTGTATGGGTAGGACCATTGAATTTTATTCACAGTTATCCAACTGGGTTTCTTTTATCACCAATTATGTATGATGCAAGTCTTTACTCAGCAAATTGCTGAAAATGAAGTAGCAATGGGTACCAGATAGCTGTAAATGTTCATCGATTGTCTTCAGAAGAAACTGGAGAGAACATACTGATATAGTTAATTATGAAGCAGTTGATATGAAGATTCAGAAATTTCTCATCACAACAGTGAGGTTCCTGCAAAGCATTTCATTAGGAATAATTTCCAAGAAACATTATGGCTTTTTAAGATGCAGCTCGAAAAGAAGATGGAGAGAGATCGTTTGCTAGGGAGTGCAGTGATAGGGCAAGGAATAACAGCTGTATTCTAAAAGGTGGGGAGATATAGGTTAGATGTTAGGCAGAATTTCTTTCCTCAGAGGCAGTGAGGCGCTGGCACAGCTGCCCAGAGAGCTGTGGATGCCGAATCTCTGGAGACACCCAAGGCCAGGTTGGATGGACCCTGGGTGGCCTAAGCTGGTGGCTTGTGTCCCTCCCCACAGCAGGCAGGTTGGAATTGGATGATCTTTAAGGTCACTTCTAAACCAAGCAATAATTGTGTGTTAAAATTGCAAAAATGAATACTTTGACACAGTTTCTTTTTATGCAGAGAAATAAGCTTTCTGACTTGAAGATACCTTCTAGTTCAATGCTCCAGTTCTGTCAGACCTACCAAAATATTTCCCAGCTCTCCTTCACCTTGTTTGCTCTCTTTAGAGTGACAAGTTACCACGGTCTCGATTGAGCTTGTGTTCAGCAGTATCATTGGATTATTTATTTACCTGATTAACTTCATTTGCAAAGGGTTTTCAGTACGTTACCTGCAGTTGTCTGTCTTCTGCTGTTGCATCACCTCTTTGAATGAACTAATCTAGTCAGAAGGTTTTATTTTCACTGTACTGGTGGATGTGAATTAGTCCTTCTGTGCCTTCTTTACTTCTTTTCATCAAATTTGTATTTTGCTCTGTCTTTAACATCAAGTTCCATTTCAGCACAATTGGCTAAGCCTACATTTAGTCTTCCATTTAAATACCCTCTCTTTCTGTTTTTTACTTCCAGTGCCACTCTTGTTCATGTCCAGATCTCAGCTGCCACGCTTCCTTTCCTGTTCCTCGTGCTTCTGAGCTGAGACTAGACTTCTTTGTTCTAGATCCATAATTTTTTTAAGAAAGCTCATAAAAATTTAAGAGCCCAAATCATCTGTATTCAGTTACCTGACTGTGTCAAGGTACATGTGTATGCCCAAGTTAGCCCACCCAGTGCTACCCCAGAAGGGCAGCTGATAGTTTGTGATACCTCCAGCTCTGCCTCATGCCTGAAGCAGGATTCTGGACAGCTATATAAATGCCGTGGGGGGCTCCAGCAACATGGCTGTGGACTATACTGACACTGTTAAATCTCTACAATAACAAATGGTGCAAGCTTCTGAGTGGTTGAAGGATAAAACTTGGGAACTAGTTCTTAGGAAAGACAGGTGGAAAAAAAAAAAAAAGGGGGGGGGGGTTTGTGAAGGGTTGGATTTTTTTATGGAGCAGTATTTCCACGCACATAAGAAAGCTGACTTGGCTGAGGACAGGGAAAAGGGGCTTGTGGAATGTTGTTCTTACTAGATTTGTAATTGGTTTTGAGGATTATTTTTAGGAAAGGAAGTTGTGTGCTTGACTGCTGATTTTTATTTATTTAGGATTTAATAGCTTTTTAAACTTGACTTGTAGCTGCATGTAATATTTTAATGCCAGTAGTGTTTTCTGCCCTGCATAGAGGAGACATCTGCACAGATTTTGCCATAGTCACATCAGTGAGTAAAGAAAACGATGATACAAGTAAACTGTTCCAGGGAAATAATAGTTTCAGCGGGAAGGCAAAAGTATGGCATATGGGAAATTTTAACTTCAGTAATTAAACTTTATATTGGCAGAGGTGTGGACTGGATGAGTGGAAATAATAAGTTTCGCTATTCTGAAGTTCTTGGGATCGACTGATTCTGTGATTTGTGGTGTTCCTTACTTTGCTGCAGGTTCTTATAATTACATTGTGAAATACTGAATTTGCTTCTCTCCTGAAGTCAGTACAGTGGGGAAAAAAATAGAATAACTTCAGAGCAACAAGCCGAGAGCATTTTGTGAACGGTGATTACAGCATTTATTTCTACAGGGTAATAACTTCTCCCCTTGGATTCACACATAATGTTCTGGAGTGTCTGTGTATTTGTGTATGCTTCTATATGGAATATAAGCAGCACTGTGGAAATGATTTAGTTTTACCCGAAGGTTTAAAAATCAGAGGCCAGAAAACATTTTAATCTTTATAGTGTTCTAAAAATCCATTTCAACTTCAGAAATGGCCTCCTGCTTGGTATAATAGGTCTTAAAAAGGGAATTAAGGTTTATGGAGCATATGCAAATGTTCATGTGGCACAGTTAGTATGAATAACCGGCATGAGAACATCAAGGAAAGTGCTTTTATGCTGTGGCTGTGGAACCCAGGGGTTTAGTTAGGCACAGGGCAAGAACAACGCTGCACTGTCACTGTTTATACAGAGCATTGTTCATTCGACCTTGATTTGATTTTTTTTTTTTAATAACTTTTCTTTGCCACTTGCCTGGTTGATCATTCTGAGAAAATAATAAGTAACATGTTACCGGAAGGGGATGGGTACCTCGTTACTTATTGGGTTTGCAGTCTGCCCATGAGGCAACCATCTTGCTGCTTCCTCCATTGACTAGATGAGGAACTTGGACAGTCTCACTTCAGCCAACCATGCTTTTCATTCACAGTTCAGCTTGTATTGGCTGCTGAGGTCGCTGTACTAGCTGTTGGTCCTGCCTTTGCAGCATGGATGTCAGAGCCCCCTGTTAGTCAAGTCCTTAACTGCTGCAGCTTATACTATATGGTTGAAAGTAAATTTCTGCCAGTTTTCTGTTGCTTAAAGACACTGCTGTGAACTGTGTCAATTTAGGAAATGAGTGATGAACAGTTTAGATATCCAAGTAGGGTTACCAACTGGGGACCGTCTCTATTAGCTGTCCCACCCCTGCTCAGTCAGGTCAATAGTTGCCTAAAACTGGGTGATTTAAATATCTCCTAGTGCACACAATGCACAGAACCAACAAGTTACCGGCTTTATAGTGTTTAAACTTTGGTTCTGCATGCTTTCTATTTTCAGCTTTAACAGTAATTTTTTAAACAATTGATCATTACTTAATAAACCTGTGTTGATTTATCATAATTGCATCTATAAATCTATTTCTAATGACTATACACATGAATTTTAATAGTCCCTTCCCTGAGACCACATTAGTCAGCATGAGCTCAGACTGATACGTGGACTTTTTTTTCCCAGACTCATAAGGAAGTGTAAAAAAAATTATGGTCTTGCTTTAACAAGGTCCACTGAGATTTGGGTTTATTTATCTAAGTCCTTACTAAAGACAAAAACTTTTCTATGTCTAGTGAAGCAAAGCAAAGCTGCTTTTCAGATGGTATAGTGCACTTCAAAAATGACAAGGATTTGGTAAAAGTAGAACTGAAAGCGTGGTGAGAAGGAAGTACGAAGGTTCTTTCCTGTGTCCCTTTGCCCTAAAGCTAAGTTTACTATTAGGCATTGGTATAAAAAGAAAAATGTGTTTACAGCACCTCTTGAATTTTAAGGCTATTTCACTATGCTATGAACCAGCAGTGGAGAACTTCTGTCACTGTTAAAAGGAAACTACTTGCCATACTGAAGAAGAAACCAGAAGATGCAAATGATCTGCCTCATTCTCTAGGAGGAAAATTCATTCTCCCATACAATTAATATGATTTCCTAACCTCATTTTTCAGCACTCAAATCTCTGCTTTTTGTATGTGAAACAATTTTTCTTCATGTGTACCTTTGTTGGGACCTCAGTTTTGCATCCCCCTGCTGCTTCTTCCTAGGAAGCCATAGAAGGAGAATTAAATGGACTGAAGAGTCCGGACAGACTGCTTATTAGGTTTTTAGATCTTTTTATACTGAATTAGTTAAAATATATATATATATATATATATATATATATATATATATTAGTATTCTATCTACCTTTGCATGATAGGTTTTGTATTTAATTGCCTGTTTAAGTTTCCACATTTTACACAGCGCAAAATAATTCTCACATACTGAATGTAATATTTATACACAGGGACCTTGTATTTGTGATATGATAGTTGACACCATGTGTTTTATTTCTACAGTATGCTATCTCATTTGGATCATTTTAATTTAAAGTTGTATTTTCATGAAGAGCTGTAAAAGCACCTATGGGGAATACTGTTGTTGTTAGCATCCCGGTATTCAAAACTCAGGATGTGCCAGCATTGATAAATACATCTTCCTGCTATATTTTGTTTGGAACTCTCAACCTGAGGAAGTGAAAAGTCTGTAAAATCATTCCTGTGTGAGAGTTTGGTAAAAATGTAGCCCCAGAGAGCAGGGAAATTTCTTTGGGGCTTCTGCCTAACATCGCGATGCCTAGAGAAGCCGAGAGACAATCTGTTGTCTCAGCCCTTTTGGAGGGAGGAAGGCTGCATGGAGAAATGCTGCTCCATGTCCACGCAAGGAGGCCTTTTGCTTTTACAGAAGCATCATTAAAGTTTTAAGGCAAATAGAGGTAACCAGCAGAGCTGTCATTCAGTAAGATTGTATAAGTTCTTGGGGTTGGTTTATGGAAAAAATACACAGAGATGAATACTGTTTCATTCTCTGAGGGAATGAAGTGTGTGGCAGTACTTTGTATCTGCTTTGCCAGTTACTCACACCTTCCTTCCGCGGCCCTTGACTTTTAAGCCAGTCAGACAATTTTAGAGATAAACCCTTCAAGATGTGACTTGCTTTAGGAGGTTTACTCCTGTTTGCCCAGCTTAGAGCAATGGCTGAAATTCTGGGAGGTTTAAAAGGGTGGGAGGGAGGGGGGGGGGGGAAAAGGAATTAGAATGTTTTGTTTTGTCTTTTTATGTCACTTGTTCTGGTACATGCATTTGATACTCCTTATAAAGTGATGTGGTACCAGTCTGGCTTTTAGCAATAGGTCAATAGCATGCTGCTCTATATCCTCTGAATCCATCCCAAGAACAGTAGGCTGCAGTTATTGACATACATTAGGGAAATAAAGCACAATCTGTTGTAATTTAGATTAAGGTGTGTCCCAGGAAGGAATCAAGAGGTGCTAAAGATGAAGAAAAGTATATTAGGGGACATACCAAGTTATCCCCTCATTCTGAGTTGTAGGCATACCTGTGACTACAACCAAGAAAACTTTAGTCTGCAGTCATAGTAGAACTGTTGCTAATCTAGGTGGTGATAACCACTAGTACTGCCATTCTCCAGTATGATAAATTGTTCATTAACAGTGATGTGGCTGCAGCAATCTGTATTTTTATTGTTTTCAGCAAAATTACTTGTTCTCACCACCTGTGTTACAGTAAGGCATTCTAAAGCTGCAGTTTAAAGACTTAACGCGGCCATTAAACTGAAGCAGCACATTCTAAAGCTTTGGCCGTGCAGTTTTTACAGGAGCAATTTGCTGCTTCTTTTAGAGGGACCACATTGCTTTGCTGCTGAGAAGTCTGCAATTACTTTGTACTTTGGAGCAATGCCAGCAATTCTGCATAATGTGGGTGTTCAAGAGCAGTCACAGCAGACTTCAGCCAACACCCAGGAAGAACTAAGCTGCTGCGCTTTCTTGTTCTGTTTTGCTTGTTTTTTTAATGAGAAATCGTGTTAAACTTCTACTTTGAAGAATAGTGCTCTTGCGCTCAATTAAGGAAAAGGATGTAGGTGATTTTTAAAAGTGGTTCAAAGGGATCATTGTGAATATGTTGAATTATTTTCTGTGTTTTCTTGCTCTTGATATCCTGTTTATAGGCTATAAAACTATGTGTTTGTGGAAAGGAGAGCTACAAATATGGTGAAGGGCCTGAGGGCAAGGTGTATGAGGAGTGGCAGAGGTCCTTGGGTTTGTTCAGCCCAGAGCAGAGGAGCTGAGGGGAGGCTTCATGGCGGCTGCAGCTCCTCACGGGGAGAGGAGGGCAGCACTGAGCTCTGCTCTCTATACAGCAACAGCACCCAAGGGAATGGCATGGAGCTGTCAGGGGAGGGTCAGGTGGGGGTTAGGGACAAGTTCTACACCAGAGCATGGTGGGCATGGAACAGGCTGCCCAGGGCAGTGGGCACAGCCACGAGCTGCTGGAGTTGAAGGAGCATTTGGACACCACTCTCAGTCATAGGGTTTGAATGTTGGGTGGTGTGTGGAGCTGGGAGTTAATCTTGATCCTTGTGGGTTCCTTCCAACCTGAGATTATTCTAGTCTAGCCTCTACGTATTTGAGCATCAGAAGTCCTGTAGGAGCTTTGCTTTCTCCATGAGCTTGTATTGTTTGCAGTCAGATGCTCTGTTGAAAGGTAGAGCTGATAATTTTTTTTTTTGTAGCTTGGGCTTTTACAGCTTAAGCTTTTACCACAGACTCTTGATCTTGCAGAATAATGAAAAATTTCCCCATACTCAGTTATTGTTATGGATTGACTTTGTGGATATAGGTGCTGTTCCTGTACCTTTATGCGCTCTGGTTTTGCTGGTAGGACATGTCATAGGAAGCAGCCAGCAGGCTTAAGCTTTTTTTTATATCCAAGATTAGTTCCCTCAGAATTAAAATTTCTTTTTCTCTTTATTCTCTGATCAGCTGCTTTTTGCTTACCTGATGCTGAAGCTCAATGAAGATGGCAGTGTCATAGATGCACTCACTGACCACCTGTGTGTAGTATGAGAACTGTCATGAATTTTGTGTATTTGCAAGTGTTCACTGTCCCACGCATCTCTGTGTCCCATGGAACATAAGTCTGCCTTATAACTGATGCCTGATCTAGCTTTTCAAATATTTGTTTTAAGTATTATGAATCTGTAGCATGAAGGTGACAGGGTAGGTGAACACCTGCTAGTTCTTCACTGTGATATTTAAGCGTAATTGCAGAGATTCTTACGGCTGAAGTTCTGTTTGTGTTTTGCAGATACTGTACAATTAGTGCTGCTTTACAGTGAAATGAAAATATTTTATGGGTGGTAGGCTTTGCAACTGAAAATTTATGCTTTGTAAATTGCCTAGCTGCCAGCTGGAAGAGAGAAGACAATGAAAAAAAGAAAAAGGCAGTTGGCACTCAAAAACCTTTAGTCTGGAGGAGTGTGCTAAGCTTCGTTTTGAAAGGACATGCTCCAGGACAAGTTACTCCTGGACAGAATTAAAATCTAAAGATTTATTTCCATGCAGAAAGATAGCCTTCAGAGGAATAATCTACCTGTAAATAACCATATCTGTGTTGGCACAGTGTGCTAATGCAGTTTTGTTTTCTGGTTTTTTCCATTTTGAGAAAATAAGAATTGAATTCTGTGGGCTAAACACAATCCTCATTTGTGCTAATAATGTTTTTGTTTAACAGCACCAAAGCCATTGTAGTTACATGTAAGTAAATAATGGACAGTTGAGTCTAATAAAAATGTGTGTTGATGCAAAACAAAAGAGAAGGTGATGTGTACATTACAGGTTATGGTAGGCAGCTTTTACTTCTCTCTCTGACTTTTCTTAAATAATTTAGAATAATCAAAGCACATTGAGAAGTATTGAAGTAATTTAAAATATGTAAATAGAATGTTAAGATTCTTATGCAGTTGTCACATGCAAACAAAGGCTTTCAATACCTGCCTTTCATTGTAGGTTTTAGCATGAGGTACTTAATCTGTGCTACATATTGGAGTTACAAATGAGAAAATTACAGGTGTAACATTTATGGGATCAGATAGGATAATTTTACTTAAAATACCCTTTGAAATAGTACAAGAACATTTGATATTTCTTATGCCAGCCATTTTGAGAGATACTATGGCAATGAGCAGGTGGTACTCTGAGATTAAATTTGAATTTGCATTACAAGCCTTTCTTATTAGTATGAAATAACTTGTCTCCTTTGAATGGTAACACGTTGAATGTTTAAGGAGGGCTTATGTTTTGTAGGATAGGATGTTTTAAACCTCTTTTTTTTAATTGTGGATTTCTAGCTAACTTCTTTCTTACCCACCTCCAGAAATACATGGTTGCTCAGTTTAATAGAATAAAGCCAGGAGAAATCTTACTAATGGTTGTTTGTGTATTCACATGTTATATGTATCCTTTATGTTACTCTATATTCATTTATATAAAATTGCATCATATAATAATATACAAATAATTTATATATAAATATATATGCGATGTAAATGTCAGAAATTTTATGGTATGCTTTACAGGAGAGTATTTAAGACTGTTTGGAACTACAGAAGTTCAGTGTTAAACTGTCCTTTCTATATAGTGATGCACTAAAAAAAAAAAAAATAAGGTTCACAGCTTAGAGATGGAGTTAAAATGCTTTTTTTATTGGCCACTGTTGTCCATTGCACTAAATATATATATAAAAAAAAAAACCCTCCTCTTGTGGGTTCCTGGATTATTGCTGTATGTTCTGTTACTCCCCTTGATATGTTCCACTGCTCTTGCTCATCCCCATGTAAGGATACCACTGGGTTACATTTTTATTGTTGCCTTGTCACTATCAAGAGATTTAATATCTGCTAATTTGGGTTACCATGCAACTAGTGAAGATCCTAGGGAAAGTCTGCTAAAAAAAAATCACTTGACACTCTCAGCTGTTGAAGGAGAAAAGTAAACTACATTTGAACAAGACTCTGGATGTTGTTTTCAGAGGACAACAGTGTCTTGGTTCTGTAAAGAAAGTTTTTTCCAAAGGAATGTATTGTAGGCTTTGAAAGTACTGCACTTCTTACTGTTCTGTATTATTTAAATTTTGGCAAGAGCTTAGAAGCTAATGAGCATGCATTGATTTTTGTCGTTTTTTTAGATCGTTGCAAGGATAATTAGAAGTATAAATAACTTAGCCTCCTGGTATATTAAGTATATAGACATATCATCAGCCGTAATTTAGAATTGTTTTTAGATTAAATCATTTTTACAAATAGTTATTTAATTTAGCAAGTTTGTCCTTGGGTTCAATTAAGTCATCTGTCATTTATATCAGAGCTGCTGCTTTTGGAAAGGGCGACATCTAACAATATTCGGTGAACTCTGAAAGTCAGGACTGAGCCTCTGTCAGCTTTTCTATTACATTCTTCAGCATGGCTTTTATTTAACAAAACACTGAAGCCATAGCTACCTTGTAGTCATCTCCTTCAGGTGTTTCGCAGTATTTGGAGCCCTAACTGCAAAGCATATTTACTTGGATTGTAAATAATCAGGTGAAATTAGCCCAGTGCCTTGGCAGTAACATTGCGTAGTTCAGAGTAAGAGCTTTTTCATTTTCCATTTTTGATCTCTGTAGACTACCCAAAGTTAATCTGTTAAGAGAAGTAGCTTGCTAAATAAGAGATGGGGATAGGGTTGCTCTGGAAAGTGAAAAAGGACTTACCTGTTCCTCTTCAAAAGCAAACTGTTTTGTATTTTGCTAAGATGATCGCATTTTGAAGTGAATGTCATGTGCAGTAGAAGATGATTACTTTTGATAAATAACCTTGGCATTAATGGAAGAAGAAGCTCAACTTATTCTGAAAAAAAAAATGCAGTCTTGTCTAGTTTTTCAAAAAAACTTATATTCCAAAATGTTAGATTCCAGTCATTTTTCTTATGACTTTTAAATACGTATCTAGATTTTTCTTGTTTTGCTGGTATGCCATGACCTCAATGGTACCTGGGTTTGTTTGCTAGAACTTAGAATCAAGGAATTGTAAAAGAAATGTTATTCATTATTTTGGTGTCGTAAACATTGCTTCTAAGGACATTATTTTCTCATTCTGTCTTATGTAGGCATGGAGCAATTCCATAATGACCATTGGAGAAATACCTAATGAATGAAATTTACGCATCTGAAAAACATTGTGATCAGTTACTTCTGTTGGAGAAGTAACTGGTTTATCTTTAGTTTTATCTGAACACACATTTTCAAGTTTTGCTCATGTCTGCTTTCAGAATTAGTTGTTTGAGTTTCAGAAAAGATTTGCTTTCTTTTTTTGAAGAGAGGCAAATGTCACATTCATCACCTAAACAGCTTTGAAAATACTCTGACACTTGTTTGTTTTTTAATGTCTTGTTCATACTGCTATAGGAGTTTTATTTTCCTGGCTGTATTGCTTTGACTGATGATATGATGGTCTAAGCTTCTCCTTCACACTTCTCGTTCCTTGGAGAAAGTATTGAAAGGGACAGGTGGGAGGGCAGTCTCAGCCTTTCATCTTTATTTTTTGTTTTTAGTATTCCAGTTTGAAAGTTTAGCACATTGCATGTAGTTATTTCATATCAGCATCTAGCATAGTAGCTAAATAGGTTACCCCTTAAGTAGAATTTTACTCTGTTCGATTCCTGTGCTACTTTCAGTTCTGAAATATCTGCTTGAAGCGTATTAACTGCTTTGATTAGCATTGATCATGTCCTTCTCAAAATGAAAGTTACATGAAGATCTTACTTACATAATGTTATGCTTTTTTATTGTCTTTTCATGGACTAGATTAATGCATGTCTTGTAGTTGAAACAGAGTGAGTTTGAGATGTTACTTTAATCTGTAAGGGCAGCATCTCAAGTTTGAATTAACACTGGGAAGAGCTCTGATTCTTGCCCTTGTGGGACAATGTCATTATCACCAACCCTTCTTCATAGAATCATTTGAGTTGGAAGGGACCTTTAAAAATTGTCTACTCCAACACCCTTGCAATGAACAGGGACAGGGATTTTTGTGAGATCACTGGCAGGCAAAAATGAATGATGGTACCTTATAGAGGTGGATTTAATGTGCTGTGGAAAAAAAAATTCTCCCCAAAGGTGCGTGTTTGGCCCAGTCTGCTTTCTCTCATGAGAAGCTTAAAAGCAGGAATTCACAGCTGAGTAAAGATGGAAGGAAGGAAGGGAAGAAAGCATGCATGTACTCAGTCCTACCTGTATCTGAAGTTACCATGAGCCCATATGAATCCTTCTGGCGTTGTCTTCATCTTTGTCCTTAGCCCTCTCCAAAACTCTCTCTGACTATTTGCCATATCTTAATGTCAAAATCTATTACCCTGTTTCCTAAAATTAGGAGAGCAAAACACAATTTTGGATCCATGGCTAAGGACCTTTCAGCGAACTCAAATTGTTGGCATTTGGGGTTGGTCTGGTAAGAGCTGTCCTCCATGGGTGCTCACTCTTCTGAGAAGCAGAGTTAACCAGTGTGGCTCATTCAGTAAATAGAAAGCAAATAGTTTCTCCTGTACTGGAAGAGAGACAATCCTCTTTGTACAGAAGGATTCCCTGCTGCTAAGATTAAAAAATAGGGTTTATTTAGGTTTTGTTTTAAGTAGACATTTTTCTCCATCCTCCACAGTGAAGATTGTAGAAAAATACTCTTATGAATCATAAGGGTAAAGAAGGACGAAGAGACCTGGCCTAACAAAGCACAAACTTACCACAAACTATTGTGTTAGATGCTGCTAAGGGGTGATTCATAAAGACTCTTTCATAACATGAGTGTTCCTGGAGCAGTAAGTGCTAGGACACATGTGGTTTGTTTGTAATAAGGGAACACATTGGAATCATTTCAGGAAATGCTCATAATTGAGCTATTAATAAACAAAAATTACAATCTAATTGGGCTAGATGTCTTTATAGCAACAGTCCTTCCCTCAGATAAGTCAGCAGACTCAAAATGCCCTAATGCAGTATCAGTGCTGTACGAGTTGAGCTTCAGTATGAGGAGGCAACTCCAAAAAATTCTCAAGTCAAAAAACAAAAATAGAATCAGGGTAGTGAATTAGGTTGTAATGTTTTCAATACCGCCTGGAGTTCTGAAAAGTTTCTTTGCAGAGAGGGTGTTGATCTGTGGAAACACCTTTCTGAGCCCCAGTACCTCATCATAATGTCACCTCCAGTCTCCAAACACTCTTAACTGTATTTGAAGGTGCCTGCACGCTGCTTTGTTTAGACTTGCTGATTTGTGAAAAACTGAAAGCCTCTTTTGCTAGATTTACCTAAATTTGCCTATATCACCAGACAAGCTTGTCAAAAATGTAGAACGAAGACACAGTAGGGATTACCAAGGTAAATTTCTAATTAGGTTTGGAAAAGAAGTTACAAAAGATAATGAAACTCAATCCTTGGTTGCTGGCAGCTCAGTGCCCATGATGTAGAGCCGGATATTCTCCCCTGCAGCATTGACAGAGTCTCTGGACCAGTCAGGGTTGCCTCTCTTGGGCTTGGCCATTCACTCATTATTTTTACAGAGTCCTTTTTGTATGGACAGTATATCTGGGGACATAGCTGCTCACACCTTTAAAGAGTCCAGGATGTCTTCTGAACTGTTTGCTTTCCTGCCCTAGCAAACAGCATTTGTAGTAGCTTGAAAAAGGCTTTTGCAGACTTGTCTGGCACAGTGAAAGTGTCTGAAGTAATTTATGAGGACTGTTGCTGTGCGGAAGGTTTTGGCCTCTGTTCTTTTTTGGTCTTAGCCATTTATGAAGACCTTGAGTGATGCAGTGCCATCCAAACTGCCAGAGGGTGCCTAGCCCAGGCACCCTTCTCCTTCCCTGTGTGGTTTAGAATTCCTGTGTCAAAGTGACCTGCTTGCTCTAGCTCTGGGTTGAGAAAGACATAGTGCATTTGTCTGTCATGGTTAGTAAGCATCAACTCACAACAGTTGTCGACTGTTGGTAGAATTCCAGCGAGAGCATCATAACATCAGTTTTAGAAATCGTCTGGCCTTTGGTGGTTTCGGAAGTGAAAGGACTTATTTTAATAGAAACAGAAAATGAAGGCATTATGCCCTAGTTTGAATGCTCTATGTATAAAAACATATGCTTGGAAATGGTAGTTGAGAATTGGTTCAGAAATATTCCAGCTTGGATTAAGAAATGTGAGTGTATTCTTCTAATGTATGTTAAGTTTTCCCTTCACATTATGCATCTCTTTGTATGCATAAAGTGCTTTAAATGCACCCCATATTTCTATTAAAAGTTATCTTCAACTATAAGGATAGGAATGACGAGGAGAATCTTTCATTACAACTCTGTGTCATATTCTAGTATGTGTTTAATTTTTTTTTAGATATATAAAATTATTTCATTTTACTTTATTTTTAACTTTTTAGCCTTGCTGATGCCTGGGAAAATGACTTTGGAGTTCATCATTTAAGGTTTCCATCAGAAACATGTCTGGAATTACTTTTGATGCTGAGTTTGAGTACTGCTTCTCTACCCCCTTCACTTCAGCACATGAACTCTTTTCAGGTAAGGAACAGCGGCTGTTTCAGTATAATGGTGTTATTTCTAGGAAGAAGATAGATCCATGGGGCCCATAAATGCTTTCAGACTAAAGGTTTGTCTTCTGGACTTGAGTAACTTTTCGTTACTTTGTATATAGCAGTAGGGAATTTCTTTTAGTTCTCAGTTTCTTTCATTTTTTTTTTACTACATATAGACCAGGGCAAGCAATACCACTGTTTTATTAAACACTGAGTCACTGTTTAAATTAAATGTTAAAAGAAATAACATAAAATTTGCAAGCTTAATCTGGAATGGCTAGAATTATTCAACTCTCTTGAAATGCACCATTATATAAAATCTTCTTGTCTTCAAAAATAAATGAATAAAGTATATAAAGTCCTCAGCTAAAAATAAAGATTTACAGTGGTGAAAACCAATCTGAGCAATGGGACTAAATATGCAAGCCGTTGTATAAAATTAGCAGTGAGACATTCAGAATTTCATCCCATTTTGTGTTACTGCTGAAGTTCTCACCAGTTGCAAATTTTCCTCAAAAATACATTGTTGCAGGCATGTTAAATCATGGTTTGTATGATCTTAGTATATTTCTGAACATGTACAAGCCTTACTACAGATAGAGGCATATAAATTCATCTTCATGCAACATATGAACTCAGCTTTTTTTGTGTGTGGTACTTGTCTCATGTATGTGTATATTCTGTATTAAAATAATACTTGTATTTGAACTGAAAATCGCTGTTGAGTTGCTTGTTACCCACACGTGGCAGTCTTGTTCAAGAAGAGGCTGGGTTCTAGGCTATTGAGCACTGGATTCTGATGCTAAGGGCATTTGCAGTGAAATGACCCAGGGATGTGTCTGAGCTTTCTGCTTTCCTAGATGTCCCCACTCTTGGAGACTTGCTATTGAGCTAAATAGATCACTAGTTTCCATTCAGGCATGTTCTGATGCAGTATTTTAAAATGAATCCAACAGGCAGCTGTCTGTGTTGTGATTTGAAAGTTACAGCTGAACTCCTGAGATCCCATTAGTAAAGCTAATAATACATAACTAAATGTACTACCGGCTGCTTATAGCTGAGTAAGCAGAAATTCTTATCCTTACCCATGTAGTGTTTGAGACTGTATTTACTCCATCTCTTGTTAGTATTTCAGTGTTGCAGTTTTGACAAGCCAGAATCTTTAGTTGGTACACATATGCAGTAGGTGTTGTTTAGGTTGTAAAAACCCACATGAAGTAAATGCGTTTAGTTGCTGATCATTTCTGTAATAAACTGTTCTGCTTTGTGCTCCAGAAATGCTTTCCAGGACAAGGTTAACAGACTCCGTATCTGTGCTAAGACATAAATTATATTTTATTTTCAAACACTGTGCTACTGCTTAGTAACATAATATTTGAAATCCCTTTTTGTTCCATTTTGATCCTGTGAAGACTTTTCACTGTGATTTACATCACTGGAGCAGCCTGGAAGAAAGAAGCAGCAGCAGGCTGTTCACAGTTCCCTGATTTTAAAGGGGTAGGGCAGTCACTGCAGCCAGCTTTCAGGCTGCCTGTTTCCACTAGAACAGGCTGTTGGTTCTAGATCCTAGAATGCCTTTGTCTCATCTCTCGTTTTGCCTGTTCAGTGACAGTAACATTTTCTGGTAGACTGTAGAAAGTCAAATTTTAGCAAGCTTGAGTCCGGAAACTCTTGGAGGACCAAAATGGTAGACAAGTTCTTGTTGGTCAATGGCTGCCCCTCAGTTTTCTAAGAGAACTTGAATTTGCCATCTTGACTTGCACCTTCGCAAACTTGAAGCCTGACTAGGGCTTAAGATTGGCTGAGGTATCTCGTATTTATCCTATTTATTTAGCTGTGCAGAAGGCAGTAAGAAGTGAATGAGGAACTGGCTACTTGAAATAATTGAAAATTTTCATATCTTGCTTTTGCTCTGGATGTTGTTTTGCCTCTCTTCATATCCTTTACATTATACAGAAAGCTGTGTTACCTTGCTCAGTTCTTGATCTCATTCTCCACCCACCTGAAGTGACATCTGTTGGCTTTAGGAATCATTGGACTTGACTTTATGTATTATACAAAATACTTGCAGACACTTGTAGCTAGCACCCGCTTGAGTTATCCTGTGCTTCATCACTGAACTGCTCAGTTGCTGCTTCTCAGTGTCGTCTGGGAAGATGCGTTGTAAACTCTAAAGCACCAACAAAAAGCAGTTAACACAGGGAAATGCTTTAAAGTGACATGTAATCTCTGCTGTGTTTTGCTAACCTTATCTTTCTCTGAATTCAAGCACAGTGAGCAGAAAATGTCTTGGATATTGAATTCTTACGATGATACATGAGGCTGCTCAGCACATTCTCACTGGTGTTATTGTGGGAAATCAGGCATTTCGCTTCCCGCATTGAGGCTACATTCATAAGGCTGTAGACTGCAGCAAGAGTTCTCAGAGTTAAATAGATCAGTTTTATTTTTATTGTTACAGTTGCATGAAATTGAAAGAAGATTGGACTTTAAAGATGGCAAAGCAGTTTAAAATTTTTGTTTGAAATAGTTGTTGATATTCTTCACTGCTGCACCCAGTGTCACCATGAGTTATCAGTGCACTGCCTGCTTCAGTTAAGTAGAGCCAATTTTGAAAAAAGAGGAAAAAAAATAGTATTCATTCTGTTGCTGCACTAAGAATTCTTAGAGGTGTCTCTGTAGGAGAAGTTCATTTGCAATTGTTTTGCTTCCACAAAAGGAGTAAAAAAAAAAAGTTCCCATAGAGCAAACTGTTGAGTTGTGCCATTTAAAATAATTTGGTGCAGAAAACATTCTAAAATACTCAGTGGTAGAGATATAAAAAGTTGCTCAGAAACTATAAAAATTAATAAAAAACGTATTCACTGTAGTTTAATGGCTCTTCTGTGTGAGAATAAAAAACTCATGGCAGGCAAAATACAAAATTGCTACTGTCTCTGAGGTATACATATGGTCTGAACTAAAGCATGCCTTGACATTTGGTGTTTTCTAAGTGTTGAGACTTATCTAAATCTGTAAGCTTGAAAAAACACTTTCAAACTTGTTTAGGGCAAAATAAGTTAGGATGTTTTGGGAACAGAGAATCTTATTGCAGATGCACCTATGTTTTCTGACAGTCCTTTTTGAAACTAACTGCCACTTCAATTTAGGAAAATCTGCTCAGCTCCTCCTTTTGTTGCCTTTGGAGTATTTGGAGCTGCAGATGTCACAGATTCTTTTAAGTTGGACTCCGCTCCTCTGGAGTACTGTCAAACAGTAGCAAAGAAGGAATAGGGAAATACTCTGGCTCAAAATGATTTGGGAAGTAGTGATATAAAAGATGACAATATCAAGACAGAAGGAAGTTCACCTGCCCCAGAAACAAGGAATGAATCCATTTGTGCATAGAAACATTTTCTTTTCAAACATTTTTAAAATTAAGCTCTGTATGACTTGCTTACTCATCTCCCACAAGATGACTTAAAGATTTGGAGCTGTACATTCTGTAAAATTTTGCACACAATGGCTAGGACCCCAGATCCCTTAGGATTTCTGCAGACAAGTGTTTCTGCATTTTTCTGGCTCTCAGTGACTGCTTACATCTCTGAAATT
Source organism: Pavo muticus (assembly GCA_016647715.1). NCBI lineage: Eukaryota > Metazoa > Chordata > Aves > Galliformes > Phasianidae > Pavo > Pavo muticus. The sequence continues at coordinate 161,638 of JACDJE010000243.1, read as the reverse complement.
TGAGTGAATACTGACAGTTATATAGAAAAACCACTGCAAATGAAATGGAGTAATTTTTGTTTCCCTTTGCAAAATGTAAACTCTAGCAAGTAAACCAAGCTTAGTGTCAGCGTCTTTTGGTGCTCCTATTTCCCCTAGTTTAATGTGCTTTTTTTTAATTTACACAGATTTGGATGAAAGTGCTTGCTGATGTCTTTTCCTATTTGGACCAATTCCGCTTGGTTGCCAGGATGACACGGGATGGCTTAATTTTGTTTTGAATGCTTTTATAGTTTCTTTAGAAACAATTTTCTATGGAAAGGACTGGAAAAAAAAAACACCTGCTTTCTCTTAAATATTTGGATTTCATTTTGCATTAAATCTGCAAATTATTCTGATAATTATGTGGAAATTTATTAAAGATCAATTTTAAACAATTTTTAGTACCCAAACCTTAAAGTACTTGAAAAGCAGATGTTTTCTTTCTAAATATACATACAAATATTTAATTGACTTGAAAATGAAAGTTATAATGTCTGTATATTATGTTTTGATTGCTTGCATTTACTAAATGTCACAGTCAATCTGTTTGAAGACTGCAGAGTAATTAGAAACAGCGATGGTGATTTTGAGGAAATGCTGACAGAAGCAAGCAACAGTAAAAGAATTAGTATTTCAAAGCCAAATTTAAATAGTACTTTACAGAATGATAGAAATGTCTAGATTCAGTCAAGAGATTGTCTTGTTTTTTTCATCTGCTAATTAATTGTGTTTTATTAAGGTGAATTTTATCGTGCTAGCCAGGCTGTTCTGTGTTCACCATAAGTTACCTTTTTACAAGTATCACTAGAGAGGTCTATGGTATTTCTTGAATAGAGTCCTTTTTTTTTTTTTTTGATAAGCTCTCTCAGGACCTCAAGTTGATTTTTCTTTTTGCTCAAATAGTAATTATGTATTAGTTTGAAGTTTTTGTTGAACCATAACCAAAAATATTTCCTACTATTGATTCTTCATAAACTTCATTAACTCAGTGTCTCTTACCTGAGAAGTGTCCAACACAGACATTCTCCATACACAGGAGCATGTTGAGCAATGTCTTGTATCTCCCCTATGTGTCCCTGATGTGACTAATCCATACCTGCAGGACAGGCAGTCATTTCTGCACTATGGCTTTATGATTTCTGGTGCTGCTACAGAGGTGCTGGTGTGAAGGTATTATCCCACTTACCTAAGGTCTGGTATGGCTACACTGCCTCTAATGGAAGGGAGTTGCCCATTTCCATTAGCCTGAAACCAAAGAAATTCAATCGCATCTAAACCAAAACTAAAACACTGAGCTTATTGGTGGAAGTACAGAATTTTGTGATCGTGTCAGTGCTTGGTGATGGAGAGTCAGGACTAAACTGAGATTCAAAATTTGTCGTCTGTTTCTTGCAGTTGAGTTCACCAGTACAGAAGAAATCAGAGAGGATGAATCTGGGTGTGTTGTACACAGAAGAATTGAGTTTAGTTACAAAAACATGAGCCTCTGGTGAGAAGCAGCGTATGTGTACTATGCAGGCAATTGCCTTTTCTGGAAATACAGTTCCGTTTTGCTTGAAAGGGGAGATCTGCCCGAGAAATCAATTCATTTTCATTCATTTCTCCCAGTCTAGACTCCAGCAACAAAAACCCGTGTGGACTTCTTTAAAAGCTGAGTATTCACTTGCATACGTTTCCAAGTGCAAGGTCTTGTACCTGGTTCAAGGCAACCCCCGCTGTCAATAGAAGCTGAAGGATGGAAGGATTGAGTGCAGCCCTTCCAAAAAGGACTTGCGGGTATTGGTAAATAGATGGGAAGCTGGACATGAGTCAGCAATGTGTCCTTGCAGCTCAGAAAGCCAGCCCCACCCTGTGCTGCATCTAAAGAAGTGTGGCCAGCAGGTCAAGGGAGGTGATCCTGCCCCTCCACTCTATGCTGATCAGACCTCAGATGGAGTACTGCATCTGGATATGGAGCCCTCATTACAGGAGAGATGTGGACCTGTTGGAGTGCAACCAGAGGAGGGCCACAAAAATGATCCTAGGGATGGAACACCTCTCCTGTGAGGACAGGCTGAAAGAGCTGGGAGTGTTCAGCCTGCAGAAGGTACTAGGGAGGCCTGAGAGCAGCCTTTCAATATTTGAAATGGGGCTATAAAAAAGAAGAGGACAGACTATTTAGCAGGGCCTGCTGTGATAGGATGAGAGGGAATGGTTTCACATTAAAAGAGGGAAGATTTAGACTGGATATAAGGAAAATGTTTTTTACAAAGAGAATAGCAAAGCACTGGAACAGGTTGCCCAGGGGTGCAGTGGATGACATTCACTGTCAGGCTGGATGGGGCTCTAAGCAGCCTGATCTAGCTTATGAGTCCCTGTTCGTTGCAGGGGAGTTGGACTAGATGACCTTTGAGGGTCCCTTCCAAGTCAAATGCTCCTGTGGTGATTCTGTACTGAGAAAACAGACCTAGGGGATGCAGTATAATATCAGCATTTGGTTTACTTTTCATTGCCGCTTTCTTAGTGTGTTCAAATATGTTGTTAGTTGTTTAGACAGGAATGTGAAATTGATTACAGGAATCCAGTTTAGATAGCTTGGTACAGCCCATGTTATCAACTGCTTGAAAGAAATGAAGATGAAACTAATTTTCAGGATTGAAGAGGCCTGATTGATACCACTCAATTTCCTGTTTGCTTCTGTTGTAAAAGGTCTGATTTTCCCAAATCATTTTGAAATCTAAAAGCGTAGCTGTTCTCTGATGTCCTAATTATCCAGTACTTGTCTGTAACATGCTATTAGACACAGAGTGAGAGTTTATATTCTTTATGAACACACAACACTCCCAAAAAGTGTTTATTCTGAACGTGTTATGAAAAGAGACCAGTCAAATACCAATGTTTATGCACCTAAATATGTATGTAAAGAGCCTTCGTACGGGATGTCTGATGCATTTTAGCACACTCATTTCTGTGTCTTAACTGAGAATGTCATCTTTCTTACTCAAAAGCAAGCTCGTAATTCATGGCCCCATGTAAGGCCAAATGTTGCTGCACGTATTTGGCGTGGTATATAGGTAATCCCTTTCTTTTGGGTTGCTTCCCTCCAAACCTGAGTTAGTCTTAGCTGGGTCCAGTTCATTATTAATGAATTTACCTAATTTCTAATCTCCTAGCCAACAAGGTGCAGAAATACAGTTATCGGCTGCATAGAGCCAGGCAGTCAACTGTTACTTTGGAAATCATAATGAGTCACTGGACAGCAGTGATTCTATAATGGAAATTTTTCCTTAAGGTTTCACATTGTTATGCTTTGAATGGGTATTGTCATGGAAGACTATGACACACACTATTCATTTCCTTATGAGTCTAGATGGAAGTTTTGAAGCTACTTAAGAAGTTTGTGAAAATCTGCAGGAGAGAAGAGGTATTTATAAGGATGCTTCTTAGTAGACTTATAAGTGCTTTAAAAACAGATGGAATCAAAGGTATTGAGATCGCAGCTGTAGGCTGTATAATAGGTATATTATCACAGATAACGAAATTTTGAGGGGTTCTGAAAGAGGATGTCACTGAATCCTAGCATTATGTTAGCAGGCAGGGTATCTTGCCAAAGGCACTCAAGAACAAGAGTGTTATGTGTTAAAGAGCGGGAAATGGTAATGATGTCTTCAAGGAGACAAATGGACAAATATACAGACGTCTGCAAAGCCAGAGCGTAATAACTGAATCAGTGACTTGACTGTGATAAAGTACATGGTGGACGGAAGGGAAGAGGATTGTTAAGCTCTTCTTTTTTTTATTGTCAGTTGAAAATGAGTCTGGAATGGATCTTTTGGTGAAGTTAGTAATGCTTCCAGTGAGAAACATACAGTTTGCCTTCTCAGAAATAGAAGCCCATCATTCTGTTGCGGTGTCAGTAAAGAGAGCGCTGGGCTCTGAATCTGTGCTTAAATCATGGGTCTTTGATCTGTGGTTGATGGCTGGTGACAGATGGTAGTGCTTGAAAGCTCTTGCTTGTTAGGGAAGAAAACTTTAGAGTTTAGGAAGGCTAGAATGGCAAGAAACATAGGTATGGGAGGTATATATAGGTATCAAATTGCTGTCTGTCCAAAGACAGGGAAAAACCATGAAGGAAGATGGAAGAGATAAGTGGTTTCCATTGACATAAAACAGCAATATTCTGACAGACCACAAAAAGAGTAGGATTATTTCCATCTTCTTTTAAGTTTCTTGCTGGTTTGACCGGTAAGAAAACCAGTTATGCAAACATTTGTTTGTACTATGGCTCCACTACTTTTGAATTAAAGGAAATTGTTCTACATATGAGTAGCTTTTCATAGTGCTCCTAAATTAAGATTTGGAATACTCTACAAGAAGAAGAAGGAAGGGCAAAAGGAGATGCAAGTATTAACACAGCCTACTGAAATCAGTTAGCCTTTGATAGCATGGTGTTACTGCCTTGAGGTGAAACCTGGCAACTGTTTAAAAGAGTATGTAGGAAAACTTGCAGGAATCTGAAGAGGCAATAGCCAAGTGAGATCACGGGGAGTGTTGGGTGGGCAGAATGTGATTGGTGGTTGGACTTGGGCCAGGCATTCTGCTTAATGTTTCTTTATCTGTCTTCCAGCAGCTTGACAAGTGAAATAGGAAATGATTCTGCCTTGTGAAAAATAAATATAAAAATATTTTCCACATCATTAACATAAATTATAAAAACATAGTCTGTAGAGAGACTATTTTAACACGGCAGTTGCCAGTCTTCATTATTTTTATGAGCTTTGGCATTATGAGTTGACTAAGCAGGTCAGGGAACTATATTCTTTCTGTTGCTTTTAGTGAGCTTGAATTTATCAGAAAAATAGAAGAAAAGTGAGTATTAAGCACGTTGGCTACATGAAAAAGAGTCCTTCCTGCAAACTTGTACAAATGAAAATGTTGTTTTAATCTTACTGACTAGTTTGGCTGCTCAGTCTGCTTGCAAGTTTTTCCAGAATGCCTGGCATTCCGAAGTATGAGCTTGAAAAAGGCTGGACATTGTATGGTTCAGATGTTCTCTTTCTGTAACTACTACCACTAACTCTAATTCTTTTTTTTCAATAACTAGTTGCAGTGTAATTCTGTTTTAGATAGAATTTCTCCTGCTCTTGGTGCTCCAGTCTTTGACACGTTTTTTTGTTCCTATTTAGATGTCCTTCTGTATCAAAAAAGATAGTGATCATGTAATGGGGTATGATTAGCTAACAGATTTCTATTTTAACTTATCAAAGAGCCTGCTACTTACTCTTTGTGATGTTTTCTTACAAAGTTTATTCATTATCTGCCACACTTGAAGATCTCATTAATTTCTAGGACTACTTTGTTTTCCTCTTTGTTGACCACTTAGGCTTTCTTCAGTGGTATTTCCATGTCACTTAGTCATTTGATTACATACTGTTTCTGTACCACTTCTGAGGAGACAGCCCTGGATTTACTTATGCCTTTGTACTGGTTAGAAAGTTAACTTTTAGTACTTAGGATTATCTAATTGTATTTGCATCTATCTAGATAAGGTAGAAAAATAAGCTGGGAGGTGAACAGCTTGTTCTTCTTTGGAACAATGTAGAGTCAACTTTCTGCTGAACACATAGGAGCATTCTAAATTCAGGTTACGTTCTCTGCTTCTGTAGGAAGAAAATACATTTTTAGCTATATTTTTATAGAGCAGTAGCTAGTGACTAATTAATCAAGTGTCTATTCTGTGTGGTTATCTTTGGGGATATATTCCATTAGTGACTACTTTTTCTATTTTAAGTTGATATCTAGTATGTAACTAAATACTGCCTGTAGAATTTAAGGTGTTCTTTTCTGTAAGTTTTTGCTTTCCTCCTCTACTCTTATTTTCTACCCATTCTTGCCCTCTCACATAGTGTTCTTTCTAAAACCCAGATGTAATATTGGCAGCAATGAACAATGTAAGAAGTTTTTCATTTTAAAGAGTTTAATGTGGAATTTTAAGAAGAAATTTGACAACAAATAAAATCCATCTGACATACCGTACAGCTAACCCTCAAGAGTTGCAATTTATCTGTGTTAGTGAATAAGACTTTTTGCATAAATTTCTCTGCTCAACTGCTGATGCTATTGGAGAACTGGAACTGGATAAGAGTTCAGAGCAGCAGTATGTTACTAGAACTCTTCCAGGAGGAGCCAAGGTATTGGTGAAGCCACAATTTGACAAGATTTGAGATGAAATGGCCGTTTGATATGTGGGGATAAGAGATACTTAAGTGTAGCTTGGAAGCTGAAGAAAACCCTTCTGAAACATAATCATTTTATGTAAGCCTTTCCTGTCAAGGCATACATTCCTAACACAAAACAACGCAGAAGTCGAAAGTGGCTCTTTTATAACAATACTAATACTGGTTAGAGTAATGATACTTTACTGAAGTGCAGATGCTACACATGAAAATTTAGCTGCTTGTTTATATTCCTTTCCCAACCTACAGTCAGATAGTTTGCAAAACAACTGAGTGTCTACTTAAATTTTCTAAATAATCCGTAATCTTTATTTTTTACAAAAAGGTAATCATTTTGAAGAAATTGTAAGTTGCAAGAAGAATTTCATGTAAAGGCATGATGTTAGTCTCATTCTGCTCTGTTCATGCAAAAGAGATTTGAGAGTCCATTTTTGGCCATCCTAGTATGAATTCCTGGTGTACTTTAGATTACCTACAATTCCCATTGAAATAAATATTTAGTGATTTTGAACGTTGTGTATCTCTTGTGGGTGTCCATCTGAAGGTAAAGGAGGCTGTTTCTCATCTTGTAAGCCTAAAAATGCTAGAGATGATCCCTTAATAGTTGCAGATTTGCTTTAATTAATTTGTTTCATATTACATGAATGCATCTGAAGTTCAGCATTCTAGGCAAGAACCTCAATCCAGTGAGGTTAATGTCAAAACTCTTCTTGGCTTCAATGGTGCAGAACTGGGCTGCAAATGAATGAAGCAGCCAGCTGAATATATTGTAGAGAAATAATTATTGTGGGCTCTCTGAAAGTTCCTCATTAACACTTCTGGATGTGAGCTTTGTAAGAAAATGCTTGGAGCTAGTCCTCGGTAACTATTTGTTAGACAAATTGATAACTGTGGTTGCTGGTTCATGCAGAGGTTTCTTTATTGTTTTTTTTTCCTCCTTATGTTTCTTTCAGCACTTCAAACAATATAAATAATTAAATGTCTTCACTCCACTAGAAGGGGGAAAAAAGATGTTATAGTATAGTATTTCCTCACACTCTGAAGTTATTGATATGATGTAATATTTTTATGCTTGGGTAAGTATAGATTTTGAATAAAAGAATTTAATTAACATTGAATAAATGTTCCTCATAAGGGGAAAATTTCCCAGTTCTATTTCATTAATGCTTCATGCTTCTAGCAGTTAGGAAATTTAATTTCATTCCTGGTGTTCAAGGTCTATGCTTTACTCTCCTGTCTTTCTATCTGTCTGTCTTTTAAACGAGCTTTGTTTGTATTTTACGGCTGGGAAGGGAAGATCAGTCAGAGAAATAAAGCAAAGGGAAAAGTGCAAAGTTTTTTTTCTTTACTTGAACTTTGTGTAATATACAGTGAACGTGTATGTGGAACTGTGTATAATATATATGTGATGTGATAAAAAGGTATTTAAAATTGTTTCTGAGGTTGAAAGACTAGAAAGCCTATTTTAAAAAGTCAGTTTTAGAAAAATAAATAGTTTAAAATAATTGGAGGTAGGTAGGATCAGCTGTGTTATAAAAAAAAAAAAATCCTCATATATTCAGACAACCGTGCTCATTTAATTTAGCTTACTGAGGAATATAAGGGATTTGGGGGATCGGTATGAACCTAGGCTTTCTTGAGTTTATGTAGTCCAATAGGGTTTGTATAAAGTGTTTAAATTTGGGGTACAAATAGGTGAAATGTGGCAAATGGTCAAAGTGAATAAAAATGTTTGAATTATTTCGTGATAAAAACCTTATAACTTTACAGAAGTCCAGAGGAATGTCTGAGGCAAACCGTTCTGTTCCCCTCAACCTCTGCAGACTCAATAAAACTGAACTGAAGTTTTTCATACGGACAAGTGAGGTTTCAGTCTTTTCTAGTTCTTAGTGTTTTACTTAAGAAACAGATAAGGTTTCTCAAAACTTCAAGTTATTTCATTGAGATCATGCTATGATCCTCAACTTTAGATCTTGCCTATTTCTACCTATATTCTTAATTATCATCTGTCTACATTTCTGCTAACTTACCCTGGTTTTCATTCATTGGATATTGTGAAGTGCTAAATTTATTCATTTTTATAATGCAGGTAAATTAGGTTTTAATAGCATTTTTTAGTGGTGTTGCTCTAAGGAAGGAGTTTTAAATAGTATTTTGAAAGTCTTAGAGCAGACCAATGTGTTATAATAATTGCACTTCAGTAATCCAGAATGATAGCTCAAGGGAGCTATGACTATTGAATAATTTGTTCATATATACTTGTCCTTGATAGTAAAATTGGATTAAAAATAAGAATAGGAATAGAAAGAAAGAAAGAAGGTGAAAAACTGATTATCTTTGAAGGTCATCAGTGTTTTCAAAAAAGAAGATTAAAAAAAAACATGAAAATCTCACTTAAAGGAGTACTGTTAGCTTTGTTTTGAATAATAAGATTTTTATCGCTACAAGAAAAGATCTCATAATAATAAAGTCTAATTGTTATTTTCATTTGAAACTGGAAAGAATTGATTGCTGAAAAAAAGTTGAAGAAAAAGGGGGGGGGGGGGAGCTTGAAGAGAATAATACATATTGCATGGAACTGTGAGTTGAAGGACATGCTATGTTGTAACACAAAGAAAAGAGGATATGAAGGGGGAGTAAACCCAAGCTACAAGATAATGTTTAGCTCAGTATTCCCTGCCTGTTTGACTAAAGCATATTTCAAGTGAAGGAAAGAAGCTGATATATAAAAGGAAGCTCAGGGAACTAACTGGTGAGGGAAAGTGGAATTTGCAGTCAATCTAAATCCACCCAAAAACAGCATAGACTGAAGCAGAAAAAAAATCTGTTTTGGAGTGTTTCATAACCATAGGAAAGCTTTGTCTTGAAGGATGCCTTAATAGCTGCTCTTTTACATGAGCTTGTTTGCTTTAAAATTATATGCATCAGAAATATATATGAGGCACACATTGAGGTTGGAAGTGATCTTTTGATATCATCTCCTCCAAGTGCCTGCTAAAGTAGAGTCAGCTAGAGCAGCTACCCCAGGAAAGTTACCTTTCAGGTATGATGAGGATGGAATATCTGCAACCTTACTTGGCAACTGTAACTGTGTTCAGCTACCCTGGCTGCTGAGAGGGAAAAAAAAAAAAAGGTTTAGCTCTCTTCTTCACTCGTTTCCTCCTTTCAGGTATTTAAAGACATTGAGATCCGCTCTGAGGTGTCTTGTCCAGGCTGAGCTGACCCAGCTCCTTTGGCCTTCCCTCATGGGAGAGGTGTTCCAGGCCTTTCATCATTCTTATGGCCTTTCTTGTACTGGGGAGCTTGAAACTAGACACTGTATTCCATATGTGACCTTACCAGAGTTGAGTTGAGAGGAAGAATCACCTCCCTCAGACTGCTACTGGTGCTTTTTCTAATGCAGATCTACATCGTCATTGTTGAAGTGTTCTGCAAACTGGTCCTCCTTCACCAACGCTAAAACATCTTGTTGCAGACTTTCCACTGATTTCAAGGGCTTTGGGATTCTTAAAAGCCACTCTTACCAGTAAAAACTGAGGCAAGGGTGTTCAGTACCTCAGCCTTTTCTGTGTTTCCTTTGTCAGCAGCACTCCTAGTGATGTTCAGGCTGCTGCCGTTTTTACTGCTTGTGCCTCTCTCAGAATCTTGATATGAGGACCTCCTGGCTCACTTAGAATCATAGAATGTTCTGAATTTGAAGGAAGGAACACACAAGGGTCATCGAGTCCAACTCCTGGCTCCACTGGACCATACAAAATTCAAAATATTTGCTTCTCATTATCTGCTAAATTAGATTCCTGTTTATTGCAGTAGCTATTGTTATACTTTTGTTTAATTAGGAGAGCAGGGACCCAAAGACACTGTTTGCATTCTCACAATGTAGGGCTGTGACTGTACCTGTTGGATGTTGCTCTGGATTTCTTCGTTGTGGGTTGAGAGTATATGAGTTACAGGACCTTTTTCTGTAAACACAGATAGTAATATAGTGCATGAATTTTGAGCTACCTGTATTCTGAGGTAATAGTCTTTGCATAATCTTATTATCCCACCCACTGAGACAAGCAGCCCCTAAGTATTCCATACAAGTTTGTCTCAGTTATGTCTTTTACCAGCACAACTGTTTAAACATCCATTTTATTTTGAAATGGCTCTCATTTCAGCCACTTAGCCAGAGTGCTGCCGAAGTCCACATGTGAGCTGTGCTTTGCTGTGATAAATAAGTACAACTTGCCTCAAAACCCACTTTTTTTTTTGCTTGGATTCTTTTTCAGAATATGATGGGTGACCTACTTTTGCAGGGATGAAAAATGATTTTCCTATTCCTTCGTGACGTTATGGGTCTTGTAAACTGTTGCACAGTTGTTTCGAGTAGGTGGCATTATTAGGATGGGTATTAATTATTTGCAGGCTGCTGATGCATCACCTCTGCATGGTCTATATTTGTCTCTTGAATGTTCCTCATCTCTTGCTAATTGTAGGTGATCTTGAGGGAAATGGCTTCCACAGCTAAACAGACTAGTGTAGCCTGCAGAATGGTTTTGAATTGTGCTCAAGAAAGTCGTGAAACCACCTCAGATTTTTTCACTATTCTGGGGTGGTTACATGCTATTACTGCTGCGCGCTTACCTCAGAGGAATGAGCTTCCTGCATCCCCTCATCTTGACAGCATGTAAATTCCTTTCCCCTCTGGTTTCTTGCTTGTTAAGCAAATTGTTTATTTTATTTCTGTTTTAAAAAGCCTCCTTTTTATGTCATTTTGCTGCCTCTTGGTATTTTTCCTCTATTTCATCCATTACATTTTTTAAAAGACAGATTTAAGCTCTTCAGCAGATTTTGTGATTATTGTTATATCAGTCATCTGAAACTGAGTAGGGAAAGAGGTTGTGGTGTTTTTATCATTTGTTTTTCTGGTTTTCAGTTTTGCTTATCTTAAAAACAGTATCTCACTTTCTCTTTCTTTCACTTCTCCTCTCTTCCCTGCACCTGCTGGCCCCCTAAAACTGGAAATGTGAGAGACCTCGTCTGAGACAGGATTAAGAGCCAGGAAATCAATCCTGACTCTTCCCATGACTCATTGTGTGTGTCCTTGGGCAATCTGTTACTATTACAGACAAAAGCTGTATGCAGCACTTGGCTGAAAAATTAAAAGTGTGGTGCACGATCCAGGGAGATTATTTTCAAATTTTAATCAAAGCACTGCAAAAGTAGAAAGGAAAGAGAGGCTGTAAAAGATGATACCCGAGGAGTAGTTTGTTTGTGAGCAGTGTAAATTGTCTATGAAAGGAAGCAGTTATTACTAGCTGTAATTTTGTTCTTTTCGAAGCCTTTGGTTCCATCACAATGCAAATATCAGTTGTGGGATATGATGAACACACAGTCCTCTGTTTAAGAGCTGCTGCACTCCTTTTTGAAATGAAGTAAGAGTGATGAAGGAAGAGAGAGGGTGCGCAGAGGTGTTGATGAATTTGTGCTCAACTTCAGAAATCCAATTCTGAGACTTTTCTTGGGAGGTGGATTTCTTTGATTAAATACATGCAAATGCATGATTTTGTTTTTTTTTGTTTCTTTTTCTTTTTTAATTTTTTTGTAGTTTTTACCTCCTGAAAGGCATGAACTCCTTACCATTTAGAACAAATAGCAGAGATCTTTGGAGAGAGCAAATGCCATTGCTTGGAGATGTGGGAAGATAAACAGGATCATTTACCTATCTTCCATAATGACTCAGATATGAAAATAACTTCCACAAATAGCAGAATATGATATAATAGAGAAAGCTTCATTGTTTATTGAACATATTTGGATAAAGCCTGAACAACTATAAAATTTGTCTACAGGCTGATTCAGGGTGCCTTTCCAGATATTTTAATACTATGTCCATTCAGTGTTTGTTCACATGATATTGCTCATAGTTTTATTTTGAGTATTTTAATGGCCTGTATATTAGCACCACTTGCTGTGGTATCTACAGAAATATTTTATATTCAGCAGCAAATTATTAGATTTGATCTAAGGTGGCCCTTCCACCTCTCCTGGCTCTTGTTCGTGTTGTCTTGTCTCTTCCCTCTGCTTTTTCTGCGTTATCTGGGGACTATACAGCTGTCCCTACAGTTGGGCCAACACAGCAGGGGAGGAAGGTTTGCAAGAGCATTTGCTCATGGCATAAATTGCCACCAAAAAAAAAGGTGTACTTATGTATGGAAATAAATTAGTGAAGGCTACCCTGGCATTTTTGTATAATCTTTGACATTTCTTTTGGAGACAAAAAAAAGACTGTGCTTGGAATGAGAGATCTGTTTTTGAACTATTAAATGCCTCTGTATTTTTGTTTTCTTATTTTGGTAGTGATGGCTTACTGAGAAAAGAAGGATATTTAGGGTTCTGAGGCTCAAAGTCTTCTGATTAGGTTATGTCAAAGGTCATTGTCCTTAAAGGTTAGTCGTACCCCTACAGTGGAAATTATTATTCCTGTACAAGAAAATTTGGTCCATCTTGTATCTGCTTGCTGAGCATTAACTTGCATTTCCCAGTGTAAGTGCTGTGTCAACAGGCTGGCAAGAGAATCTGATGAAAAGACCATCATTATCCTAGTTTTTGTGATCGGGTTTTATCCTAGAGATGTGCAGTAGTTGGTGTGGTTTACAGCAAGGACCGCTTGGAACTCTCATGTATCAAGTGTAGTGCCCTGCTATTGCAGGTAACATGTCATGTATCATCAGTTAGTCAAGCTCCACCTTAAAATCTCTTCAGTTCCTAGCATGAATCCTCATTTTGGAGGACTGATTCATTTTTAACCAGTGGTTTCAAAAATGATCATCGATTGGTGCATTCATCAAAATTCTCAGATTCTGTCTCAATGGAGAGTAAGTGTGCAGAGTTATCTGATTCTGTTTGATCTCTGTTAGTGACAGAGAAGCATAAGCCATTTGTGAATCTAGATTTGAGTCCCATAAGCACTTCACCGCATGAATAATTGCCTCTCTTGCACAATTGAGTTCAATTGACCTGTTCAGAGTTGTTCAAACGTATGTGCAGAATCAGTGATACAGGACCAAGTTCAGCTTCTAAATGTTGCTGTTATTACTGATAAAGTCATTAGAATCTAAAGGACATGTGAATTTGTATCAGGTCAAAATAATTTTCTTCAGTATTCTTTTCAAAGAGAGAATTCTTTGCTGTCTGTCATTTAAAAACCAACCTTAATGTCTTGCTAATTTAATACACTTGTTCTCTCGTGGATGCCTACTGACAATAAATACTTAGAAGGGATGCATCTTAAAAAGACCAATGCAAAAGATAATTGCATTAAACCTTCTAAAAAATGCAGAAATCGTTTAATACCAGAAACATAAACATCTAGCATTCACTAATTATGTTACTACATTCTTCAGTCAGTAGTTCCGCAGGCTACAGGAAAACTTTCTTAATAGTGAAAGACATGAGGGACCTCAGTATAGTCTAGACAACTATTTAAAATTCTTATGATACTCTCCTTCAAAGCTCCAGCTGGAGAGTCAACAGTGCTGTAAGTTCCTAAAGCTTGCTATTCTAGTCTTATAAGAAACAGTACTGGAGAATGGCAATAAAGTAATAATAAACACCATACATCTTGCAAAACATTCCCCCATAAATCCTTGCCTTTCAAAATCATTGCTTTGTTTAGTTTTGCTGTTGTATGAAATTTTTAGAGCATATTATTGCAAACATGTAACTTGCAGGATTCAAGTTTGTTGAAAGCTTTTATTTTTAATTATCTTGCTTTTTGGTGAAAGTGACTAAAGATGGTGATTTATTGTATTTTATTATGAAACTTCAAGGTCAGTAACTCTTTTTGTTTTCCCGAGAAAACATCTGTGTTTTTTGAGTTTGATTCACAACATGGGTAGTTTCAGCTTTTCTTCTGACTGCAGCTGGCAAGAGAATGTGCTCGATCCCTAGAAACAGAATTCATTCTGACCCAGTAATGGCTGTAGGGATCTTTGAAGCCAGAGATCCCAGTGTAGAAATGCATGGAATAATTTAGCAGTTAAAATCTACCGATGTTAAACTCCATTTTGAGGCTTTGAAAAAGTTTTATTTCCCACCCAGCATTAAATAAATGGAACTTGCTTATTGATTATGTAGTCTTTTAACAAGCAATCGTGAGAATCTGCAGAAAAGGAGGCAAGCAGAAACTGAAGGACATCCCTGGTCAGACTGTCATGAAAGGAAGGAATCTGGCAGAGATGTTCTCCAAGATATCTCATTGTTATTTGTATTTTGTGATTGTTTTTGTACGTCTCTGTAAGTCACAAGACACAAATGAATGCCACATTTAAATTATTTTCCTTTCATTTTCTTGGCTAGTGCTTTTTTTGCCACCATATTATCTTCTAAGCACCTGTTCCCTTTTTAATTCAGTCCTAATCTCTTGCCAAAATCTGAACTCTGGGGTAGGAACGCAGTAGTCCCAATAAGCTATTAAAAATAAAAATAGTAGTTGATACTTTTATACCCCTTTATGTGCACAAACTAATTAATTCTCATACCTCATGCAGGGAAGTATTTATTCTCTTTCCAGTTTTAACTGCCAGGAAGAAAAAAGAATTTAAACAGCTACTTTCTGAAGCTTTCTGGAATGTTTTCAAAAGATAATCCAGCGAAGACACCTGTTCAAACTATCCAGTTTCAAAGTATTACTCAACAGTGTCACGTTTTCCTTTAACCTCTTCTACTTCATTCTTTAGTTTTATTGTAGATCTACTGTTTAGACCACATTTGTTCCATGTACATGTGAGCACACAACCAAATACCTCTCGTTAAACACCTCTTTAATGCATCTATTCTGTGTCACACTCTCTCTGCCTGCTCTCCATATCATCTTGGTCCTTGAAATGGTACTTCCAGGAGCGTTTGGTTTTGGTCTCTGAAGAAATAGATGTTCATACAGGAGATAGTCCTGTTGGGCACTGTGGCAGTTGCTGTACATGTGTTAAGATGTCCCAGCAGCTTCATCATTGCATCACAAGTGCTCTGCTCATGTAGCCTTTGCTAGAGGAGACTCTTAAAAACTCTATTTAGGTCTGTGCGCTGATTTCTTTGGCATCAGAAATCTAAAACATTGCAGGAGATGAAGATAATAGACCTTTACTTAGCTTACAGGCTTTGGCAAGTTTTCTTTGGGGATATAAATGAAACAGTTTGGAGACTAAAGCAGAAATAAACTGGGATTTCTCTCACCAGGCAATCAGCAGGTAGAGTGTTAAGAAGTGTTTGGCTTTGTTTCTTTGTTATCACTTTACTTTTAAAGCACTTTGCCACAATAGCTTTCATTGGACTTTTTCCTGAGAGTTTAAAGATAGGGTAAGTGACCTCTGATGCTACTCCGTAGTTTATTGCATCAGCTTTACCTGTGTTTGGTTTTTTGATGCACCTTGGTGTACGGTCCTCTTATGAGGTAACTGAGTTTGGACAAAGAGAGAAAAGGAAACATTTTTATTAAATTAGAACTCAAAAATACATTGACATACGGCATTAATAGTTTTGGTGTCTTGCATGTCCTCTATCCTGCGCGTGACTGTATTGCTTATAGTGGGATCGTGGGTAGCAAGAGGAAGCCCAAATCACTTTGTTTTTTTAGTTGATAGTATGATAGCTTTGATAATGCACCACACTAACTGTGAATATTTTGTGTAAATACTTGTCTACATTTCAGTTCTTAGCAAGAGATCCAGCTTTCTCCTCTTTTTCCCTATGCTTCCAGTTAAGTTCCTTGTTTTCTTTAACTTTCCACTATGTTACTCCTAAGATCTAAATAATCTTAGCCCACGATTTTTCTCCTATTTAGGGAAAAAGACAATAACAAAGTCAGGAAATATAAGGAACAAACAAGAATCTCCAGCCAGTCCCTGAAAGGAATTCTGGCTTGCAGATTTTACCTGCTGCTGGAACAGGAATGCAAATAATTGTGGTTTGTTGTGTTTGGGGATTTTGGTTTTTTTCCTCTCTTTTCCAGAAACATTATGAGCGAGACTGCATGTGCACTTGTCTCCTACTGTAATGTCGGAGCCATAGCACAAGTTGGAGGTGAATCCTCGCTGAAGGAGTATTGTGTAGGTTTAGAGGAGCAGAACTGATTGATGCAAGAAGAAAAATGTTAGAGGTTGTGATTAAAATAGGAAGACTATAAAGAGAGAATGTCTGAGTTAATTCGGTGAATTTTTTGATATTAGGGAATAATGTACAAGTGCATGCTTATGGTAAAGAAAGAATTGGTACCAAAAAAGAAGACTCTATTTTTTTTCTCTGATTTGGAAGACGCAGAATGTGAAAGTCACTTTCCTGTTTTAGTGAGTTCCATGGTACTTCATGGCTAAAGGGGACAGGACAAGGAGAGGAAGAAAGGAGACAAATGCCAACTGAGAATCCAGCCAAGCATATTACTGTGTAGTAATGAAATAAAACTAGTCTTTCTCCTTCACATTTGTGAGCACTTCCCTCTCTGAAAGGGATAAAAGAATTGGAACACAATAGACGGGATATTTTGTTGAGATAGGACACTTAATAAATTACGTTCAGAGGGTACCACCAAAGGGCATCTAGTTCAGAGCAACAGCCATGCAAATGGCCAGAACGTTGTCCGTTTGGGTAAACCAGCATCTGATCAAAGTCATATGTGAGCTGATCTCCTTGGCTCTCACACCTGGAAAGCTCCATACGCTGTCAGCTCACTTGAGAGAGGTGATTTGATGATACTGTGATTCAGATGTAAGGTTTCTGTGGCTGTTGTGTAGACCATTAAAGTGGTCATCTTTGCTTTTGGAGGATCAGGTCACAGTACCAAATTTTAAGTCATTGTGACATTGTTAGACCTTATTACAGCTCACAGCTCACTATTATTGGGTTATATTTTAAAGTTGTATTTCAAATGATGCCCACTTAGTTGGTTCTGTTTGGTCCCTCTGGAATTAGGTACCACATGCGTGGTTCTAGGTCATGAAAATAATTCCATGCATCTCTCTGTATAGACCTTTCTTTTAAAAGATGTAATCAGACTACACTTATTTTTTCATTCTTTTCCTCATTGCCTAAATAGTGTAAGAGCTGCAGTTGCTGAAAGTAGCAAGAAAGCAGTGCCACTCCTTTCCCTTTGTTGGGAATATGCATCTATGCTTTGGTATAGGTGATAATGGTCACTTTACACAGGTTCTGAGGAGTGCAAAGAAACCTTTGTGTTTCACAGAGAACTGCAAAAGCCCAGCAGACCCTTAGATTGAATAACTTCCAGGAATCTGACCTGAAGCAAACGAATGCTGTATGTTTAGAGGTGTGGGATGGCTGGCTTTGCA
Source organism: Pavo muticus (assembly GCA_016647715.1). Classification (NCBI taxonomy): domain Eukaryota; kingdom Metazoa; phylum Chordata; class Aves; order Galliformes; family Phasianidae; genus Pavo; species Pavo muticus. Next base: position 144,078 of record JACDJE010000243.1, on the reverse strand, counting down.
TTAGAGGGCAGGTCTTGGAAAGGCTGGCAAACATAGCCTTCCCTGAGTCAGCATTCTGCATATCTTTTGGTGGGGCTGAAATGTTTTTAGGGTCTGCATCATATGCTTCTGTTTGGTTTGCCAAGGATTGATCTCTTCACGCATGTCTAGCTTTAGGATGCAGCTGGCATGATGTAAATTTACGCAGCAGTTTGCAGTGCCTTGTTTGTTTTATGTTAACCTGTGTCTCCCAACTGCCCGTACATGAGGGTGCTTAAACAAATGTCTTATCTACAGTAGTTACAACCATTTTGTGCAGAAAAACATGTGCTGCTGCTTGGATTGCCTACTTAGCTGAGGATTGATTTTCAGCATAGTAATTACTATAGTAAAAAGTGAACGTAATCTGTTGTTGACTAAGAAAATCCTAAATTCTGTGGGTTTTGTATCCTAGTTGGGTTTGAATCAGTAACTGCAATGCAATATTAGTGCTAAGTTCCATCCTTTACTGTGGTTTGCATTCAAGAGTGAAACCATAATTAAGGCTAACAAAGGTAAATAATATTGCTGTTTCTGCATCTGTAATAATGCTGGGTACCAAAAGTAGTAATATCTGCAGCAGAAATAAAAGTAATACAGGCTACTGAAGAGGGCTTGGCAAAAGACAAAATAAAGCCATGAATTTTCAGATCTTTTCTTGTTGATATGTAAGGAAAAAAAAAAAGATGAAGAACGTGAGCCCTTTAATGCAGGTATGCACATAAAATATTTTCATGCAGAGAACTACTTGATCTAAAAAAAAAAAAGATTGTCTACATATACACTAAAATGTACAGAGATTTATTTTCTGCTTTTTTTTCAGCTGCTTATAGATTTCCCTCTTGAGATTGCCTTCCCTTGGGCAAGTTTGTGTGCAACTGTCAACTTCACAGGAATCTCTCGTGTTTTTTTCCTCATTTATCTCTGTCACAAATCAAGTTGTCATTTGTATAAGAAATTAATACTTTTAGTATTAATATATAATATATTAATATATAATATATTATATTAATATATAATAATAAAATTAATACTTTAGTATTAGATTAGGCGAAAGAATGCTTGCTTATTTTGTGAATCTTGAAGGGGCATTACCAAATTGAGAAATCATATTTAAAAAATCCTCACTTTGGTTACAGTTCCATGAAAAATTGAATTTAATGAATCTAATTCCCTTTGTTTGGTTGTTCTGATGATCCTTTAGCTTTTTTCCATTTTAGACAGAAGAGGAAAGTGATTTCTCAAGGTGACATTCTTCTAATAAGCTTCTTTCTGCAGTGAAGACTCACACCGCATGCTTTTCATACCATACAGGAGTTGAATTGCCCTTCTTAGCAGTACTGGGAAATTCGGCTTTTTAGATGATAGGTATACTGAAGCAATAAGCACAAACTAGAACGCAGGAGTTTCCCTCCACTTCTGTGCTGTGTAGGTAACTGAACACTGGCACAGGTTGTTCAGAGGCTGCATAGTCTCCTCTTTGGAGCTCTTCAGAAGCCTCCTGGATGTGGACCTGGGTACCCTGTTCTGGGTGACCTTGCTTGGACGGAGGTTGTGCCAGGCAGACCCAGAGGTCTCTCCCCACCTCAGCCACTCTGGGATTCTGTGAAGCCAAGTTTTCCCCAGCTTTTGTTGCTACTATTGTTTCTTTGTACTTCTGTTGCGCACTGACAAGAACTATGTTTCCCAGAAGAGCTTAGAGCGGCTTGAAACTGCTTCTGCTACCTTAAAAAGGTATCAGATATATGCTGAAGGAAGAGGACTAGCAATAGGACTACAGGAAACAGCCTCAAGTTGTGCCAGGGGAGGTTCAGGCTGGATATTAGGAAAAATTTCTTCTTGGAAGGAGTGATGAGGCTTTGGAACAGGCTGCCCAGGGAGGTGGTGGAACCATCCCAAGAGGTGCTCAGAAACCATGTAGATGTTGTACTAAGGGACATGATTTAGTGGGGAAATACTGGCAGTAGGTGGATGGCTGGACTAGATAATCTTGGAGGTCTTTTCCAACCTTGGTGATTCTATGAAAACCTAGAACTCCCATGGAGTAAAGGAGGTGAGAATCCTTCACAAAGTGTCCTTCACACCCAAATCTGGGCCCCATAGATGCTAGTGGGTCAGACTGCAAAACTGCGTTTACATGTTTCCCTACATCCCAATTTGCAGGATTTGAACTTGTTAGGATAGCAGTCTCATAACCTCTGCTTCTGTTGGCCCTATTGCCATGACCACATAGTTCTGTGCAGCACAGTGCTGCCATGTTTTGGCTGTGAGAGCATTCTGAGTATATTTTATGTGGTGTCTGTCTCCAGTAAAATTCCGGCATAATGTCAAGTCATGAGGGCCTTTATACTGGCACTAGATGAGATATTTATTCTTGTTTGATGAGATATTTGAAACTCAGTTTGTCCAACTATATCTGTTCAGTCAGTCTGTAATATTTTTTTGTGATCTTTTACAGAGTCTCATATCCTTCTATTGATACTTTCACTTGAAATTGTTTGTTTTCATTGTAAAGTAGTTAAGAATTACCAGCTTACAGGTGTGAGTTCTGCTGCTGTGAGGACAGACTGGTTCTTCAGATTGCTGAGTCAGAAATGCTAGGGAAGGGGAACTGTGTAAAACACTTCAAGCTCAGATGCATACTCAAAACCAGACATCTCATTATGTGGCATTTAAAGCCATATCTTAGAGGACCTGAAACAATCATTTTTGAGAGGTTGTTATAAGTGGATAAGTGGCTGTGGAGGAGATTTCAAGTAGACAGCTCTGCATACACAACCTGGGTGGCATAAGAGAAGCAGGCACACAGTGAGTTAATGCTCAGCTCTCACCCCCAGAGCCTGGAATGTTGAAAAAAGAGAATGGAACCTCAGTGTAATTGAGGGCAACTTGGTAGCTGGAGTATAGGTGGGGAGCTTGCAGCCTACTAGAGGCCATCTTGAAGTAACTAAGCCCTATGCTGTCAAGTTAGTGGCATCTCTGGCTCCTATGGTGTTCTTCTTCTATTTTTTTCTTTCTAGATTTGAGTTTAAAAATGCCTTTGCCCTTCCCAGGAGCAGCCTCAGATGTGTAGGGATAATACGTAACAACTTGGTAGTCTGGAAAAGACAGCTGCCTTTTTATGGATCTGTGGATTTAGTAGGAGAGGGTGCAAATATAGCAATTAATGTGCTCTCAAATCTCCTTTTCAAGTCTCTGCTTCGTGCCCAGTCATTCAAACTGGTGTCAAAATATAATTCTGGAACAGATATTTGTGCACTCAGTCCCCAGCCGTTAGGTGAGAACTGATATGTAAACTATGTGGCGCGAATAGGCAGAGGCAAATTCTGAAGTTTTGTGTTTGGACTTGATCTTTAAGGTCTTTACCAACCTGAGCAATTCTCTGATTATAAGTTTTAGTGTAATAGTCATTGTCTGTAGCTGCTAATCTTCAAGGTACTGGTAACAGCCATCAGACATAGCAGCTTCTGGTGGTGTTGCAGATAAACACTGTTGTGCCTCACAGAAAGCAGTGTTCTTTTGACTGCTTCTGTCTCTTGTTAGCAGGTATGGGAGCACCAAACTTATTTTGAGTTGAGTTTACCAGAAACCAGGTGTTTATAGAGCTGTGGCCAGGGCCTGGTATGGGTGCTTTAATCCTCCCACTCTTTGATCCATCTTTTACAGCACTGAGATGAATCAGGCAGGATAATGGCTTTCTCTACGCGTTTATGCATGTTTTTGTTGTGGTTGTAGTGGTGTGTTATTAAATACAGGGATTTTTTAATACATGTAGACTCAGTTGTACTCACAAATGTGTTTATTTCACTCTTTCTGATTCTTGTTTCAAGGTAGGCATGTATTCTGTGTACAGGGCATCTTGATTATAACTATAATTGCAGTCACCCAAGCAGTTTCATTAGCTGTAATAATTGAGGCTTAAACCATAACATTTAGCACAAGCTTTTGTGGTAGTACAAATCTGTCTGTGAATTAGGCTTTGGTCTGAAGCTTTGAGTGTGTGTTATCTTCCAAATCCAGCTGCACCTGTGGAAGAAAATGCTATTCTCAGCTTTTCACTGTTGTTCCAAGTAGAGCTTAGTCTCTCTCCTGCGGTCTGCCAGCAGAATTGTCTCTGTGGGCCCTCCCTTTCTTGTTTCTAGGATAAATCACTGAGGTTAGCATAGACCAGAGTTTAGCTTACCAGTCCAATTTTACCAAACGCTGAATAGAGAGCTTGAAAAGGCAGTCTGCAGGGAAAGAGGAACTGCAGCAGAGGGATACTGAACCTGTGAAGTTAATTGCTTCCACCAGCGCATCTGTATCTAGGAACAGAGATCTGCCCACTTCCTCTCAGGGAAGATTTTCAGTTCCTGTGCAAATGTGAATGGAATGGCATTACCTGTTACCTGTCAATTTTGAGTGGTAATGAATACGGCATTTGATGTTGATTACAGGCTGTATCTTCATTGGCGTGTAATCAGAATTTCCTCTACCATCATTCAGTCACACTTGATTTCACGCTAGCACTTGTGCAGAACCAAAGCATGGTTTGTTTATGCCCAGATTCTCTGCCTGCTGTTGGTAAGATTTAAGGGAGCCCTATAAGTTGCTTTCTTCTAAAACAAACTGCAGTTTATGAACCGTGTGTGGTAGTGTTTAAAAATGAGTCTAATGTTCAAAAGAAACAATTAACATAAAAATGTGTTTTATACATTTAATGCTCAGACTGGAGCTTGTTGGTAGCCTCTTATTTTTTGGTGTGCAGCGGAAAAGCGAAAACAGAAGTCATATTTCAAGAAGGGCTCATAGGGTGTAGCAGGTAATTATCTTCTGAAACTGAAGCGTATATAAGTACTTCTCACTGTTTTCCTTTATAATGTAGGAGTGGACAGAAGTACAAGGGCTGCTCTGAAAGTAATGTCTCCTATTTTATTATGTTAGACCACAATATCAGAGATGGATGTTGGTGGTATTGCAGTAGAGGCTGAACCTTCCCGCCAAGTTTCTGTTCCATGTTGTTGCTGTGTGACAGATGGCAGCAGAGGGGCAGTCGTACACAATGGTGTCTGGCATGGAAGTGTGGTTGGAGCAAAGGTGTGGCATTGAATTCCTCCATGCAGAAAAAATTGCACCCACTGACATTTGTTGACACTTGCGTAATGTTTATGGAGATGAAAGAGTGAATGTGAGCACAGTGAGGTGGCGGGTGGTATGTTTCAGCAGTAGCAACAGTGGGTCACCTCCACTGGTGCAGATAGTTACGAGTGTGGCATTCAGACTCTTGTTCATTGCTGGTGAAAATCCATGTCTAAAGGTGGTAACTATGTTGAAAAACAGTGTTTTATAGCTGAGAGTTTGTTCTATCCAATAGTGTTATTGTGCTCTTTGTATCTGTTGTAGTTTCCATGGCAATAAATAAGAGGCATTTCTTTTGGAGTGACATACATACAATTCCCTCTCTTATACTGAAGAGAAATTCTATTGTATATCTTATACCTACTTTTGTTTAATTGTTGGAAGAGACATAGGTGTTAGAAATTCTGTGTCCTCAACTTTTAGAGGCATACAAAGGGATCTTTTTTTATGTACAGTTTATTTGGTTTCTTTCCTCTAAAGGGAATACAAACAAGAAGAGTTTTAAACTTGGGTGAGATTGAACTACTTTTCCTTTCCTTAGCTGAGAAAATAACTTCTGTTGCTGCATATCCTCTGTCTATTGTCAGCTCCACAAAACAGATTGTATGCACTGGATTTGCAGATTGCATTTCTTTAAAATTTATTGTTTCGCTGCCTCTAGTCACGTTTCTGCTTCTCTTACACCAGTCATCTTCTTTGCCCATTTGCCCAGTGTTACCATTTTGGATAGAGCAGATTTCTTTCCAGCAGCTTCTGCCATCTGGAACCGTCCTCTTTTATCTCTCTAGTTCATCACGACTCTGAAGCTTTTCAACTATTTTCTGAAGTTATAACTTTTTACCTGTTACTCCTCGGTGTATGATTCTGTGACTGAACACCCTATTCAGTACTGAATGTCTTCTCCCCACTGTTGTTTTCTGTGAGGTTTTTATCATATGAAGTCAGGAAAATGATGAAATGCTCCATGAAATTAAATGTTATGAGAGAGATTGAGAATGACTGAAACCTATAGCCCCGTATCTACCTTCTCCCTACTGAGAAAAGAACATTGTCAGCCTCTGTTTCGGTAGCTTTCAGCCTGGTGTACTTGTTTGACCATGTAAGAGCACGCTGTCAAGTTGCTTTTCCTAAATTCTCAGCATCTTTTTCACATAGTATGGAGAATGCTTAAGCTTGATATTTTGTATTTTCCTGGGAAAGCTGAGAGAGCACAGTTTCTAGAACTGAATATCTTAGCTTGAATTTCTTAACTTGCCGTGGTTCTAAAAGCTTTTAACAAAGTTGTAGTTGTTTTATTGTTTACAAAAAAGTGACTGTGAGACACATCCTTTGTGTGGCTGTGGTGCTCTATAGCTCTCACTGTATAGATATCTCTTTAAAATGTTGAAAATGTGGAGTTTATGTTCATTTATTATGCAGCAATTTCTGGCACTACATAAAATGACTGGTGGAGTGCTGCAGTGCATTTGGTACTGTGACAGAATAAGATGATCATCTTAAGATGCATGGGAGAGAAAATGAAAAAATAATGTTACCTGTCATATAAGTAAGGTCTTAACAGTGGTTTGCAATTAGCTATCTTGACCGATTGAAAAAGGAAACAATATGTCAAGGTATGTCAGTATATCAAGATCCTTGAATTAGGGAACTGACTTTTATTCTCAACGTAGTGATACACCTCAATTTGTAGATAGCTGTTGGGTACATGATTCTTCTTCTAGAGTGCAGTGGTAGCAGTGAAATACTGCATTTGTGAACTTCAGTAAAAGACCATGAGTAGACTGATTGTTGTCCATTTTGCAAAGAAAATATTCTGCTAATTGAAGAACTGGGGGAGAAGCACTCCCTCCCACTTGCCCAACTCATTGGTTCATAATTTTGAAACCAGTGTACAGTGCCAGACTGCATTATCTAGAACATATAGCAATCCAAGTGCATCTAGATACAATAAAGGGAGTTATTTTACATGCTTTATATTGAACTTTGGTTATGGAGGAACTTTGTAAGTTATTTACTTTGTGTAGCTTTTGTCCTTGAACATCTTCATGTGTTGCAGGTGTTTTTTAAAGAGCTTGTGATTTCCATGTGTTAGCCCATTTTTTGTCAGCTCTGTCAACCTTACGGATGATCTAATGTGCTTTTTTTCATTCACATTGATATTAAATGTAAATGCAGACACTGAAAAATGATTCCCTTTGACATTTTTCATTTTATTGGGCAGTAGGGGAGCCTAGAGGTTCAGGAAAACATTTTGTTGCAAATAATATTCTCAGAGGAGTGAATAAGTGCATTCCATACATTATAAAATATACCAAGTAGTCAAATTAAATAAATATATCCATTCTAATGATACCTCAGAAACATGTACAAAAAGAGCTTGTAGTCTTGGACTTGAAAAAAAAAAAAAAAGCTTAAAATCTTATGTCGTGTATTAAAATGTTTGTTGTCTTTCTAGATTTTTTAAAAATTCCTTTTTTTTTAAAACATTTTTCTTCTGTTATGGTTTAACTCAGCAGGCACCTAAACACAATGCTGCCTTTTGCTCGCTCTCCCCAGTGGTTCCACCACACCATGAAGGTGGTGGCTCTTCCCTGCCAAGCGGCTGGCCCGGCCCCAGGCATGCTTCCGTCACTCAGCAATAACCAAAACATCATTGTGCTATTGATGTTGTTTCAATTGAAACGAAGACATCTTCCTTGCAATGCAAGGGCAAATTTATGGCCCTGTCAAACTCAGTGTGAGTTTTGCCTATGACTTAATTTGGGCCAGGATTTCCTTCCTAGTCTGTGTTACTTATAACTTCTCTGCATAGGTAAGAATTTACATTTAATTAAATATCTGTCTCTGTTCATCTGAGTGACTTGATCATGAGAAAGGTGATAGGCACATTGGTTCTTCTTACATTTTGTGTCTTTGAGGTTGCGAATCTTTGCCTAGTAGATGATAAATTACCATACCGGATGAGCAGTTTCAAGCCTTTACAACAACCCTTGGTTGAGCTGACAGAAATGTTTGTGCTGGAGCAGCTTCCTTTTGGAAAATGCTGATTTAAACTGAATGAAAACGCACAATGGGAATGTGTCAATGTGAATGCTGAGTTTCCCAGGAAAATCTCAGACTTCCAATGTGACCAGCTGGCTGCATACTGGCCAGCTTTGCCTCCAGGCATTTCTGGAAATTTATGTTGTACATGAAAATCCTTTTCTCTGAATTTTTGTTCCACTTTAGAAGAACAGAATGATTCAGAAATATGGAAGCTCTCTGTTGTCCTGTCTCTGTAAATAAACCCTTCTACATAGTAACATTGCAGCTTTCTCAGAGGGTAGTGCTGGGATGGTTGGAGTAGAAAAAGTTATTCAGGAAGTGATGGGACTTGATTTTTACCATTCTAGCCAAGAATTTCTGTTCCTATATTCCATTAGCACCTTGTAGTCGTGTTATTTTAAATGTGAATCCTTTGTATGAATGATTTTCTGAGAATCCTCTTAGATATGTTCAAACTTGCTTAATTTTTTTACATCCTCTATAGAAGACATACAGCTCTCTGTTAAACACACTTTGGCCATAGGATAGTTTTGTTTTTTCTTTGTTTACCCTCTGTTCTAAATGCTTGGCGATATTTTATGCTTTAATTCAGGTCATTCTGGCTGATCGTGCTTCCTGTATTGCTTGCTTACAGTATCTAGTAGACCAGTTATTGCCTGTCAGTTCAGAAAATCCAAAGTGATAACTAACTTCTTCACTTAATTGAGTACAGTTGAAAAGTTCTTGGAAGAAAAAAGTCTATTCTTTTTCTTCTGTATTTTTGTGTTTTTCAGGAGTCAGTTGTGTAACGTGTAGTCTTTTTTTCTTTGTCCTCATGTGGTGGTATCTGTCCTTGTGATCTGCAAGATGTGGTGCTTGTTCCCAGTTGAGTATCCAAAACAATTTCCTTGTCAGATAAGAATCCTGACATATGATTGTGTCTCCAGTCAGCTAACTACTTTCTAAGTTAGTATCTATGGAGAGATAAATGTTAGGCAAAAAAGTGGAAAAGTAACTGATTTCTAAATAGCATCTTCTCTCTCATCGCACTAGTGGTTTTGGTTTTAAGTGAAAAGATTATAATAATATGTAATTTCAATTAAACTTCTTTTTTTTTGTTAACCCATAGTGTTGAGACTAACCACAGTTCTGTTTTTGCTTCCTTTTACAGGTTGCCTTTCTGAAGATGTGAAGAACTCAGATACCTATGTGGAAAATTCTTCTCAAATTCCCTTCCATCAGACATGTACAGAGACCTTCCAATGGCATGACACCTAAAAGAAAATCTCCTGGCAATACAAAGCAAAATGAGCTATAGCACGCATTATTCTTTCTATCTGGAAGAGATTCAAAGCCAAAGACGGAGTTAGCTTTTACATCCTGTACGTTCTTAAATGTCACTGTAAGAGTGACTTCTCACATCAAGCTGGACTAAGTTATATGTAGTCGATACTACCTTTATCAGACAGTATTGGTAGTCCTAAATAAACTGGCAGCAAAGAGGGGATCTAAAATATTTAATGTTATGAATGCGGAGGTGTGTTCTGTCCTTTCTTTGCTCTAGTAAAGTTAGAAGGCCAACTTTAAAATACAAACTCTAGTTTTTGATAAACATACAAGTTTGACATGTTTATTATTTCTGCATTAATCATAGAATCACAAGGTTGGAAAGGACCTACAAGATCATCTAGTCCAACCGCCCTCCCATTACCCTTGCTACCACAAGCCACTAAACCATATCTCGTAGCTCCAGATGCCAAATGTTTACTTCCCTTCTTGTGAGTGAAGAAAGACGGTGTTCATGTTACTATACCCTATGCAGGATTTTGTGAAACTGATGATGTTTTGAAGAATCGAGGTTTTATGGTTGTTTGGAATAATTATTCCTTCAGCTTCAAAAAAGGGTACGCACGTGAGGGCTGGCTTTGCAAAAACTGCCAGAAATGAAAGATTATTGTAGCAGGGTAGTACAGCTTCCCTGAATTGTTCATCCTCTGCTCTGTGTGCTTACCTGCCTTTCACAGGAGTGATGGTGTTTTTTCATTGGACACAGTATCTGTTACCATTTTTGTTTTTGGAGTGAGTTTGATTTCTGTGACTACCCAGAATATGACTGAGCAATTGCACAGAAATACTTCAACTTTAAAATCTTTCCTAATCTGTTGAAATGACCCCTGTTATGGTTTTGCAAATGTAGAGCTATCTTAGGTCACAAAATACGTGCTTTTTGGGTTAAGTCTCTATCACATCCTGCTTCATTTGCTATTGTGGCCATAAAGAGTAAATCTGACATTAGTATTGTATTTGGTTGCAGAATGATGTGTGTAGACACTTCATCAGGAGTATTTGGGGACAAGGAAAAGCTTTCTGGAGATGAGGTACTAGAAACATGCATCAGCCCCATCCTGCCATGCTCCTGCTGTGGCAGTGCTGCAGCTGGCTCGGGAAGCAAATCCTGAGGGAGCACCAAGCCCAGCACACTGATAACACTGAGCCTTTTAGGAGCTTGCCTCCTGCCTGCATATCCTTAAGCTTCCCTTTTTTCTTTTTTTTTTTTTTTTTTACCTTGTGCATTGGTGTACAGGGTCTGACTGGGATGGAGTTAACAACCTATGTAGCTGCCATGCTGTGGGTTGGATTTGTGGCTCCAACAGTGCAGATAATGCACTGCTGTTCTGGTTGCTGCTGAGGAGTGCTTGCACAGCACCAAGGCTGGGCCTTTTTATTTCCCTCTCTGCCCACAGCTTTCCCTCAGTGAACAGACTGCTGTTGAGCAGGAAGCTGGGAGAGAACACAGCAGGGACAGGTGGTCTCAGCTGGCCGTAGGGTTTGGATACGTATGTAGCTTGCTTACCTTTAAAGCATGTAGACAAACACCGTGCAGATGGGAAACTGCTCCAGGCAGGAGCTGGCTGCCAGCTGTTTTGGGTTTTTTTTTTTGAAGAAAACATTTGATCCTACTTATTCCTTCCTCTGTTTCCCCATTGTTTTGTATCTGTTATACTTTCTGCCATGAAAAAAACGCAGTATCTTTATTTTGCTTTCTGTAGTGTCAAGCACAGCCTCAGTCTTAAAGCCATAATAATAAATCAACTATGATGTTAAGAAGTACCCACTCACATTAACGGAGCAGCCTCCTCTACTAATGTGCGGTTTCCAAACAGTGTAAGGCAACAAGAAGCTATTTAAAATGTCAGCTTTAATTCTTACATGCTATCAAGTTATAAAGATTGCTGCTGGTGTGGTGCACAGAACACCTCCTATGTGTCAGACAAGGGGTGTTCTCCATTAGCACCAACGGACAACAGTATTGTTCCTGTCATTAATGGGTCAAGTGGAGAGCTTGTTATCTTCTTTAAACAAGCTTGACCATTATAATGAACTGGGATAGCTAAGCTGTCATACCAAATTAAGTCCCAGTGTGGTTATTTTATCTCCAAAATTAGGGTGACTTTCTAGTTTAGTTTAAATCACCTCCAGTGTAGGCTAGGATACACTGAATAACATCGACAAAAGGATTGACGCAGGGAGCTGTGCTGGTCTTGCACAGTGAGCTGAAGGGCAAGTTCTGCCTTGCCTCTGTTTCACTTTTTTATGTGGAAAACTTTGTAGATATAAGGAGCAGCTTTAATTAAAATTTACAATGCATGTTTTTGCACTTAATTTTGGATTTAAATGCAAATGTGTTTCATTAATTTTCTTTCTGTTTTGCTGCCTTCATTGTTGGTCCTCCAGAACATCACTATAGTTTCAGTTTTAGACTTTGCATTCTTTCATTTTTTTTCCTAGCCAACTCTATTATTTGCATCATTCCTTTCAGTTCCTCCCCTGCCCCCCCCAAGTTTTCTTGTTATTTGTGCATCGCTTTCGTTGAAGCATTGCAAAGTCCTCAGATGGACAAGTTACAGAAACATTACACAACCCTGTCTTTACTAGACTTCTTCAGTTTCTTTCAAAATGGGCTGAATTGCCTCATGGCAGATGCCAGGGAGCTTTTAGCAATTTTCACAGGATATCAGGAACTTTGCTGGTCCACATGCTATGACCACTCATTAGCAACGTTGTGTCTTCCAGTATCTTACTGTGACAGGCAAGTGTGATATTTCTCTTATTGCAGACAGCAGTTGCTGTGTTTCGATCTCATGGTGCTATAGTTCAGGACAGTTAGATGGTATTCTTTTAGTCATAACCATGAGGATTTGTCTAACTGTAAATCGTGTCCCATGGCTCTTGCTTTGTCCCATCCAGTTGTCTTACACGTGGATCATTTGGTCATTATATTACATCCTCAGTAATAGATGTTCATTCTATCTACTTGTATTCAATGATGATATAAATGCCTATCAATTTCTCATTGTGAACATTAGAAAACTGTTTGTTTCAAAATATAAAATGTAATTTTAACTTGTATTCTTTTAATCATTTCTTTTTCAAGGATGTGAATAATTTTGTGTCTTTTTCTGTGATAACAGAAACGGCTGTGGATGAGTTCTGTGTTTTGTTAGTGACAGCTCCAGTGGCTAGGGGGTTAGAAAAGAGGCTGTACACCTTAATTATTTACACATGTTAATTACACCCTAATTGTCTGGCTGTCTTTTGCCAGCATGTGTTTTCTTACTGATTTGCCTGTATCGTTGAGGGCTTGGAGGGTTGTGGTTCTCCTGCCAGTGACAAGGTTACTTGCTCAACGCTGCCAGTCTGAAAAAGTCCCTATGGACATAAGTTGAGTTACACCCATTGGAGACAGTGGTGAATAAGATACATCTGCTATTCCTGTTGTGGTTTCATCAGCCAGCAATAATACAGCATGTGCAGGAGGGAGACAAAGTGTCTTTTCTTCAGTTTTCACTGTCACTCCCACTTTGAAATAGAGTCGAGTTGGTGTGTATCTAGAAGTGGGGCCAGATATGTCTTGAGTAAGTCCTGGGATGTGTCTGGACAGACATGGAGTTAGTAGTTGCCATCATGGGAAGGCTCAATCCATGTGGAAATGGAGTGGAAGGGCTAGCTGTAGAAAAACGGAGAAAGGACCTGTTGGAGTGCATACAGAAGAAGGCCACAAAAATGATCCAAGGGATGAAACACCTACAAGAACAGACTGAGCGAGCTGGGGCTGTTCAGCCTGGAGAAGAGAAGGCATCAGCAAGACCTGAGATTAGCCTTTCAGTTTCTAAAGGGAGGGGCTATGAAAAGGAAGGGGACAGACACTTTAGCAGGGTCTGTTGTGAGAGGACAAGGGGAAATGGTTTCAAACTAAAATAGGGGTGATTTAGACGGTATATAAATATATATATTTTTTTTACAATATATAAATATTTTTTTACAGTAAGGATAGTGAAACTGGCACAGATTGCCCAGTGATGTGGTGAATGCCCTGTCCCTGCAGACACTCAAGGTCAGGCTGGACGGGACTCTAAGCGACCTAGCTGTAGGCATCCCTGTTCTTTGCAAGGGAGTTGGATAAATGACCTTTATGGGACTCTTACGACTCAAACAATTCCATGAATTCATCTAGTGCTCTATCAGCTCTGCACAATACATTCCTAGATTTGTTGGATTATTGAGTGTATTCATGATGCAGTGGCTCTTCTCTCAATTTCTTTGTAAACTTTGTCAGAAGTTTCTGTCTGTGACTAATAAGAAGTTATGATTTGGAATCTGTAATTGATCCAACCAAAATCTGATCCAATTGTATAGTTAGTGTCATCTGTTTTCTCCACATTACTAAACTTGCTCTTTACTAGGCTTTGATTTACATGGATCTATTAGGAGGGCAAGAGCAGTCCTTTATTTCAGATTTAAAAGAAAATGAAGGTAGGGGACAATTTATAGCTTGTGCTTTGCTGCCAAAAAGGAAAAAAGGGTTTTGTAAAATTGCTGGAACAAATATTCTCAAACACGTGACCCAAAATGAAAATATACTAAATCAAGAGGACCTTTTAAATTGATGGCCATTGAGAAGAACAGGTGAGCTGTTGTTTTAATTGATTCAGAGTAATTATAAAAGTCATATTTTGCAGTTGAGATGAACAAAGACAGCTCAACTGTTGCAGATTATCTTGAGTATGTGAAGAGCACTGTGCTCCCATCCACAAAAACAGCTTGGGCGGGTCTGGTGGGTTGGTGCTAGGTAAGCAAACAAAGCATGAGGGAGCACAGCATGACAGAGGGCTCTGAAAGATGCTTTGGGATAAAACATTAACAACAGGTCTGAAGGAAATTATTTCCTGTCCTGAAAGATGCTTTTAGGTTGCAGCAAGCAGGTAAAGAAACATCTTGGTGGTTGGGATTTTGGAATTGGCATTGTAGTTTATAAATTGAAACATTTCCTTACATATTGTATTGGGTTTTTTTAATGATCACACAAACTAAGTATTTTTTCATAGAATAACACTGATACATTTTATATTTTCTCTAATTATCTCTGGATTTGACATGGTATGCATTCCAATCTGCACCCTTATCATTGTCTAGATCTTGACACTTGCTCTGCAACAGTCACCATTTGCACTAGAGCATGTTAGTTTTCATTTAATATAGAAAATTTTTCTTTAAAGTAGAAACCAATGGAAATTTGTTGTTGTAGTTACCAGAATGCTACTAAATAAGAAAGACCTTACATGGGCTATTTACTTTGTTGTGCAGACTTTTGTCTCTTGATGTACTAGACATATGTTCTGTAATTAGTATTAATCATTTTTACTTGGGCCGTAGAACATTGTTTTAAAGCATCTTCCAAAGAGATGGAATTCATAACCTGTAGGACTTCTATCCCTTGAAGCCAGTCTCCTGTTACTGCTGGCACTCATCCATATGGTTATGTCTCATACGTCTACATTCATCTCCTGATCCCACATAAATTCAATCAGTTGTTTTTTTTGTCCTGCTACACTTACTGGAAACCTGATCCACAGCCTCACTTATCTGATAGAAATATGATTTCTGGTGTATCTGGCTAATTTGTACCCTTTTTTCTTTTGTTGTGCCAGCAACATTCTTTAATGTAGAAGTTAGTTTTCTTCTTGGACTCTTGAACACATTTATGTGTTTGAGGAACAGTCCCGTCTCCCCTCAGTGTTCATTTTATTAATGGCTTCCTTCGCTAAAATAGATATTGTGTTTTACCAGATTCTGTCTGTTCTGGTTTGAAGTAATCTTCCTTGTGAAGGCATGAACAAACAGCATGCCACATGGGGGTCTTAGCAGAGTGACATTTACTTCGTCATTCCTTTGGGAACACTTTGTGTTATATGTCAGAGCTTCTGTTTTTTCTGCCTTTGCATCACACTGGTGGTTCATAGCAAACACTACAGCTCTACTCCACTTCTGTTACCAGCTGTGGTGACCTAAGTAATGCCATTATTCTCTGGCAGAAAATCCAATTATTTCATATGTGCATGACTCTTTGCTCTGGATGTTTGATCCTTTCTCAAGTTATCCTGATCCTTATCTTTTATTAATGATGTTTCTGACCGCTGCATCAGCAAATGTTCTTAAAACATTTCTACTGGACCGTGTCACTGTGCCATGGTCACTGTGAAGATGTTTAATAAGATTGGTTCATAGAAAAACCTACAATGCCCTCTGGCCTGTTAATTCTCTTTTTGGTTCCCACTGAGAGATTTGCCTTGGGGCTTCCATTCAGACCTCAGCGGGAGTCAGGATCTCAATGCCACCATCTCAAGCCCTGTGCCAGTCTTCGTCTACCATGCAGGAAGAGCCCTTCAGCTCTCACTGACAACCACTAGGGGTTCCTGACCATAAATGTGAAGTAGATGCTCTAGTAAATTAGTCCCCATCTGAGGAAGGTATGTATAATATGTATTACATATTTTTATTTGTAGGTAAAAATATTTTGTTCTTATTTAGTTCTCTGTTGCTGAGCCATTGGATATTTGGGCTTTGGTTTTTTTTAATAGTCCATAGACAGTGAATTCTGGAATCTTTTGTTAATTTTAATGTTTGGTACAAAGAGAATGTCATTCCCATTATCAAATGCTTATGCAAAAAGCACACGTTATATTCCCTCTCTCCTAGTATGAATTTGATAGTGAATCTGATGTTTGATACACACTCTGTTGTTGAACTGAGATCAACGTATAGTAGTGAGAGAAAGACCATTGGTCAAATTCCTGTAGTCATTAATGGAAAACATCACTGTTCTAGAAGAGCTTAGATGCTTGATATTTTAGCCTCAATAGCTTTGTAGCTGTCAAGAATTTGACAGATAGAATATAAGACAGGACTGGGGTGATTCCTGACAGTGTATAAAACTTCAAGGGTGTAGTTCACCCTTTCCCACTGCACAGGGCTGTCTCGCTCCAATTTTATAGGAGGGAGATGAAGTTCTTTTAATGTATGTATACCCGACGTGAGATTAAGAAACAACAGTTCAGATGTTGGTCCGACCAGGTTTATTACAAATCCTAATTGTTTAGGGATATGGGGTGTAGAAAAGATAGGAAAGAAGCAAGAAGATAGGAAAGAAGCAAGAATTGCATAAAGCGGGCATAGTCACTACCGGGATCCAGCAGAGGTCCCGTTGTCTGATGGTCCGGGGCAGAGGCTCAGGGGAGGAGAGCAGCAGCAGCATGGCCGGCCTTAGGAAGCAAGCAGGTAGAGCGCAGAGCAAGTCCAGGAGGGAGAGAGGCAGGTCGTGAGGCTTCTCATGTCAGAAACCTTGTTCTTTATGAGGAATCTGTTGTCAAAAACCTAAAAACCATGGTTGCTTGTCCCTTTTTTATCCTCCTTCTTCTGCCTATGTGACATTCCTGGGCGCTTGGGTAAGAGTCATGTGCAGCACCTCCTGAGAGGGCCATCTCCTTCAAGATAAGCCCACGCAAAAGAGTGCTTCCCGGCCATTAATCTGCAGCTTATCTCTCCCTCGTTGCCCCTGGCCTTGTCCGTCTGTGCCCCTCAGACAAAGGATTTCTCAACCTCTGTCCAGGACTTGCCTGGACTTGTCCATCAGTGTTCCTCAGCAAGCTTTGAGGCAATGGTATAAAATAATAATCTCTTACACGGGCAAGCACAGAAGACCTGTCTTCATTTGGTGGGGCTAAACAGGGAGCAGTTGCTTGTTTGTTTTAAATATGCGCCCTGCTTGGTGTATCTGTTAGAAGAAGCATGCCTTGAGGGAGAAAGTTGGGTTTGTCATGGCACAGGGTTTCTGTGTTGGATTCCTCCATAGGTGGAGAGGCCACAATCACAGAATAGAATCATAGAATTGCTCAGGTTGGAAAAGACCTTAAAGATCTTCAAGTCCAACCACAACCAAACTAAATAACAATGACAAACTTCTCTTGTGTGCATAAATCTCATGCTTGGATCATGACTCTCCACTGTGCCTGGATAATAAAGTGGTTTGAGATAGTCTTTGAGTCCTAGAGTTTTGAAATGTCTGATAGCTATGTTGGGTCCAGCTTTTCGGCTGTCTTGAAAACACTTGAGGTCTCGACTTGCAGCTTCATTGAGCTGAGACAAAGAGACCAAGTCAGTTATTAGGCACATTTTATTGCAGACCACATTGACCAGCCAATGTCACTGCATTCCACTTGTGCTTACTGCCACAAAGTGTTAAGTATTTTGTCTTGCTTAAGCTCAGTTTCAGGTAACAATTGTGAGTAGTTACGTGTTTTGTATATTAAGACATATCATGGGCTGTATTACCCTAATGCATGCACAACAATTGTGCACAAATCATCCACAGCTGAAGATAAACTAGATTATTTTTACTTATTATTTTAATATGAACCCTTAATTAAAGATTATACAGTAATGCACAAAATGCAAATTTACTTTTGGTATTTTCTGCCTTAAAGTGTTATCACATAATCCAAGTGTGGTTTTTAAGTTTCTGATGAGATGTATGAAAAGGCTTTTGTTTATTTGGAAGACAGCATTAAGGAATTGTGAGCTTATCGCATGTTTAGACACAACCTCCTATGTAGCCTCAGGGATTATGCTCACTCCTTCAAATAGGAATATCTTGTACGTCTGATTTCATGAAGAATTCAAAATTAAAGGTCACATAGAAGCACTCTTCATACTTAGTCCATTGATAACAAAGCACAGTTTGGGATTTTTATCCTTCTAATGAAGTGGTGTTGCACACAGTGCAGAATTCTGGTAATTTTATTTTACTGTAATTCCTAAAAAAAAAATAATGGGCATGCTATAATGCACTGAGGTATTTTACTAGAAAATTAAGGGCCAGTCTTCTCTCTATTTTGCAGATAACTTCTCTCCTATCTGTGCTGTTGTTTTTTTCAGGATTGTATTGCTTTGGTACTATCTCACTTCTGCAAAAGGCAATTTTGTTAAATGTATTCCCACATGCTCTGATGAAGTTATAACTGTTTGGCAAGGCTTGAAGACGAGGGTGCTGCACTGAAAAATGAGCCTTGTCAACTGGAAACCGATTTGTGATCATGAAATGCGGACAGTATGGTCAACATTGTAATATCTCTTTGCCACCCACTTTCAGGTGCATCTGCTGTCACAAGAGAGATGTTACATGTCAGCAGCATGTATGGGCTCTGTCAACTCTTAATCAAATTAGATCAGAGGTTTTTTCTGTTTCTCGGGAGTACAGCTTTTGCTTGGTACTGCTGGCTATCCGTGAGTCTTGTGGCTGGCATTCTTGGGTTTGGGCACTGAGTTCTGTGCTTTCTTGCCCATCACTGATATGCACTTAAAAATGGGAGAAAAGCAAAATGAAGTCATGAAAGAGATGTTTTCAGGAGAAATAACATTAAATATTTTTTGAGGGTAAGCAGTCAAGGATTTCATAGTTAAGCATGAATTTGGTCTAGACTGTTTGTAAAACGCGTATCTTGTTCCATTCTAAGTTGCATGGTGTTTTGGTACGTATGTGCAAAGCCGTTGCTTCCAAAGTCTGCTAGGAGATGATGATATTTCCTTCCCTTAACTTGTAATGCATTTACCCTGACTGTGATTTATGTAGCTAGGAACAAGAACTGAAACATTTACACAGGGGAGAGGAAGGGTTCCTTGTATGCCAGAATTATTAAAACCTAAATCTTCATATCTTTAACCCAGAGGACAGTGTTTCAAAGGACAATGCCCTAAACCTGTTTGTATTTATTTATTAGTTTCACTACTGTGTTATTTCTACACTATTGAATGGCAGCTGATACTTTCCCATGTTTTGCAAGATGCTGGGATGTTTGTTGCAGTTGTTCTATCCTGTAGACCAGCAGAGTAGCTGGGTATCTACAGCAGATCTGGTTCAACCAATAAGCCATTAGTGTATGCTGGTCTAGGAAATTATGCTTAGTATTAAACTGCACCAGCTTATTTATACTCTCACAAAGTTTGCATTAATATAGAATCCAGTCTTTTTGAGATGCACACGGTATGTTTTGTTCTAATCCATCTATTAGAAAAACAAAAAACTCCGATTATTCATTCCATGTGTTGCTTTGATGACATATTTAGAATTTCCTGCCTTGGTGAAAGAGGCAAGGATTAGCATTAATGGTGGACTTCAGCCTCTGCCACCTAAATCTAATGCTTGCCTTGCGCAAGGAGGAACAGCCCTGCTTTTACAAGAGATTCTATGAGAATCCCCTTCTCTGAGGTGGACAATGACATTACCAACTCATAGCCACACTCCAGATGCTCTGATAAATTGCCAGGGGTGTCATTTGTTTTAAAGGCAGCTTCCAAGACCTAGGACTGTCCTTCCTCATTGCCACCAACTGAGGACTAAAGGGTGACTTTCCAACCACGAACTATTTTCGTTTAATCTGAGTATTGCTGTACACACTGCCTGTGCTGCACATCCTACCTAGAACATGAGTCACTGGAAAGAGTACGTGATACAGGAAGGTTTAGCAGAGGGCCAGGCAGAGATGTTCTCTCCCTCGTACAATTAGTATAAGAAAAAAATTTCATATATTTAAAGATGTTCCCTTGCTACCTGAGTACTCTACAGAAGAAACAGAACCTGAAGAGTAAGGCAGCATCTTAAAGCAAAAATGTCATTAACAGGCAAAAAAAGTAAAAGTTTGAAGTCTGTGGTGAGACCTGGGGCCTACTTGCATTCTCCCTAAAAACCTGCTGGCCTACTCACTAGATCTTTTCCTTTTGTACTATTGGTGTGCCATGCAAATACTCTGACACATGTGCAGCCTGAATCTCTTGCATCAGTAGGAACACTGCCTGCAGTCTCCCTCCTGCCTCTGAAAGAAATGGCAGCTTCCATGAGCAAACACTTTGGCCACTTTGTGTGAGAAATGGCCTGCAATTACTGCACTAACTATAAAAAGGGTAGTAATAGCACATTTTTAAATTACTTCAGAGGAAACTTCAAAAGGTAACAAGCAGGTGTGAAGGGGACCAAGAGAGAAGGAATAGAAGAACTGTATTAAGACTTCAGCTCTTTCTGTTCTGCATGTAATGGAGCCAAAACAACATAATACCCTTCTCTGTAGCAGAAAACATCTTTCAGACTGGATCTGCTGTGCAGCCACTGTAAAGGAAGTTTAAACATACTTGAAATAGACTTACTGAAGGAGTTGTGAGTGGGCTCTAATTTCCAGCATCAGCGTTCAAATCCAAGGCATGCACAAGCATCTGCCACAGCAGCCGATCCCAAACCTGTCTGACTGCCACTTGTGTGGGTATATTGGTGCTGGATGCTTTCCTGCCCCTTCAGTGTGCTGAGGGGTTAGGGGTTGTCAAGCCCTGCTTCGTGGTGTTCCATGCTATCTGAGGCTTCCGTGGATGAAGGTCCATGGGAGCAGGGGCTCAGCTGTGCCCCTGACATGGTGCAGAAGCAGGGAGGCTCTGGGGATGCCTGTCTCACTATTCCTGAAGGAACAGAGGGTAATAGAATTAACCAACATGGGTCTTGTTATGCTTTTTCTTTAAATAGGAGCTTCAATTAAAGCAAGAGATACTTTAGGAAAGTGTAACGGCTCCCCATGCACCGTTTAAAACCTGAAACAACTATAAACACTTGCAAGGCACTTTTCACAAGATCTTGATAAATCAGGAAACAAAAGAGGAAATGATATTAGAAGCTTTTTTTTTTTTTAATGAATAATTTCACACTAAAAGTAGGGAAATTCCAATTAGCAGCAAAAATATCCAGTGTTAGAGAGGCAGCACTGAATGCTGGAGGATACCTGAGCTCCCAGCTGACAAAGAACTGCTAATTTAGAGCCAAATTAGGCTGGCATGTATCCCCTTGTCCCTTTGAGGTACTTGAGTCTTACCCTGATGTGGCTGAGACTGTAAATGAGCCCTTGAGAAGCTTTTTGCTACTGAGAATTCTTTCAGAGCCTTATCATTATTTAAGTTCCTTCCTGAATAACAAAGAGGCAGAGGCAGTAGAGAAAAAAAGACTGGCAGGGACTGATCTGCTGTCATAAAACAACGCAATTGCCCAAAACTTAAGGGCTCCAACTTCAATGTTAGAGATAACACTATCTGAATGAGTTTTTGTTGTTGACGTTTAATTCCCTTAAACATTGGGAAATTTCAGATTATTAGTAGGCTGAATTGATCCAATTCCAACATAAAGCACTGTGTTATTTGTATGGAGTCTGTTGGTCACTGTCGGAGGCTTTCCAGAACTGTCTATCAGTGACTTTTTTCCCAGTCTAAGTAAATCGGATCTCTGTGGCTGGACACTTGGGTGGTACAGGAGGTGGGTTACACCCAACTCTGACCTTCAAACACCACTGTATATGTGGGCACGTCTCCTCTGGTTAATGTGATAAATGAGGTTACACCGGCTAATTAAATCGATTTGTCTCATTAATGCCATACAGTTTGAATTTTTTTTCATTCTTTAGTGCTGCAGATCACCTCTTGTATCCACCTTTCTTAGATCAACATTTAATTTTGTCCCTCTTCTTTCTTGGCTCTCCATCTGCTTGAGAAATATATTTAGTACATCTAATAGGAGAATTGTTAAAAGGTAACCAGTAGCACCTCCTACTTCCCCATTAAATTCATTTTCACCACTTCACAAATGGAGGCCCTTCTGAGTCTTTGGCAGACTTAAGTTATAAACTTAATGGAAGTAACATTTTTGTTGAATGCATTATGAATTGTGTTAATGCAGGGAGAGAACAGGAGCTGAGGGATTTTTTGTCAGTGTGTTGTATGAAAGAATGTAAAGAATCCTACAAGAATTTTCGCTCCCTCAGCACCTACAAGGATCTGAGTTAGGAATATGCCAAACAATATTGTCCCTATGCCTATTGTATGTATCTCTGTGCTTCCACGTAATAGGAAGCTGCTTCTGTTCCCTCCTTGACTTTAGACATATATTAAGTACCTAATAATAGAGGTTTAAATTCTTCCCATGGAAAACACTAAGAAAATGGCCTAACTCTCTCTTGGAAAACATTGATTTTCTTGTATATTTTTTTTTCTTTTTTTTCAGTAAATCGTATTTTCAATACCACTTCAGAATAGAAACATAAATGTGCGTGTTCGCCCCATTTTTTTTTTCTTTTCTTTTTGCTAAACTTTTTATTTACAAGTTTTTTTTCACATGCAAAGCATGAGACGAGGGAGCAATACTCTTTACTGTTAAGCATTTTTTTTTTCCAGAAAAGCTTGGAAGAAACAGGTTTCTACAACAGCTAAACAAGATGAAACAAAAAAGAACAAGTTCCAAAATTCTAGGCAACCCATAGCAACAGTCCATGCCAGGATAGCTTGCTGTGATTCACATATGTGTTTTACTGAGGGAAAAACAATGTTGATTGGAATGCACTGAATACCAGTAATTCCCGAAGAGAGAGCTTCCTGCGTCTAGGCAAGCACCAAATCTGATGTGATTGCTCTGATACAAATGAAGTTTATCATCACATCCTAATGCACCTGGATCTGTTCTCAATCCTTGGAGCATGTCACGGCTTCAGAACACAGTCTGCTCCCCCTAGGACTCCAGTTTTGGTTTGTAATGAAGTGACAGAAAGATCCTTGAGTAGAAACTAAGATAGCTACCCTCTCTGTTCACCTTTTTAATAAGCACAGCCTATAACCACTAACCCTAGGTGGATGATTGCATCCAAAGCACCTTGCTCAGCATCTTATCTGGGTGCCTTAGGCAGGCAGCTGGCATCTGCTTTCAGGAGACTGAGCCCAGAGCCCTAACACATGCCTCTTTCTGCCTTCTTTGCACTATGTATGTTAGTAAAAGGCCTTGATATAAGAGAAGCCCTCAGGATGTGTTGCTTCATCTACCACTAACTTGTCACACTGTGGCTCGTCCTGTAGGAATCTGGGTTGCGTTCAGAAATCCAGCTCATTATCCAGAGGTGGTGCAACGCAACGTTCACCCGTCCTCTTTCTGCAGCTAATGGAGCTGTCAGCATTGCTGTCACTCACTTATCACCTCAGCCAGAAAGGCAGTGCAAGCCCTAAAGGAAACAGATAATCCCAAGAGCAGAGTATTGAAATAAAATTGACCCTTATTCAAATGCATGCACAAAATGAATTGAACTTTTCCCATCGATTGTTGTTTGTACCAGGCTTGCCTTTCATTTGAGAGAGAGTTAAGGTGGGTTGAAAATGTCATTTTTCAGGAAAATGTCTGTCACAGGCTGTTCTGTTGTCAGTGTTTTGTGATATTTTCATGGTGTATTTAGAAAAAAGATTTTCACCTCTGACTTTTTCGGTTGTTTTAATCCCGGCACTGCCATCTCATTCAAGAGACAATCATGACTGACTTCACGTGTTGCACTAGATGTTTGTTCCAAGAACGTGTTTGAATGTTCTCACTGATTTTAAATATGAATTTCAGTACTGAGAGGCACCTTCCCATAGAAAGCAATTGAGTCACCGAAGCAGGGAAGGAGAGGTTAAGCAGGTAAAGTGGCCCCAGTCAAGAAGGTGCTGGTTGGCAAGTAAAGTGCAGGGGATGACAGCTGGGCTGACAAAGTGACATTTGTATCTCCAGAGAAGTGAGACTTTCTTAATTTAACTGCGGAAGTGTCAAGATCATCTTCTGAGTGAGTTTGAAGCAAGCAAATTTCAAATGGAAAGAAAGAAAGTTTCAAGAGGAAAAATTAAATATTCTCAGAGCCCCTGAAAATGGAATTCATTATAGAAGTAGGTGAGCTCTGTGGAGGAAAGGTTTTTCTCTAACAAGTGCAGCCTACAACACATGACACGTGAAGAAATGGAATCTCTGACATGTCAGGAGAGCATCTGAGTGGGATGTGGAATGAAAAGGACCTTTTGTAATTTCTCTTGTAAGCAAGCTCACTATGGTCTTCTTCCTTAGGCCTTGAAAAACCTTTACTCTGTTGTCCATTTTGGATGCTGTAAGAAAATACTTGAGTTTTGCTTTAACCCAGTGTGAGCTGAAGTAATTTGTCAAAATTAACATATTCCTTGCCTAACAGTCATCTGAGGAGGATACATCACAGGAGTGAGGAGCTGGGGTCACCATTCCATCTGAGAGAGATGACTGCATACGCTTTATCAGAATGCCGGGGAGACACTGGAATGTTTCCCCAGTGCATTTGAGTCATGGTGTTCTTTTATCCCTTTCTGAAAGAGCAAACCTCTCTGTTAAGGGTGAGATTATCCTTTTCTAGCTCTTCGTTTGCTCGCAAGCAGCTCTTGGTTTGCTGGGAATGCAAGTAGTTTACCAGCAATCGTGTCAGAATGTTTGTTAGCATCATACTCCGTCTTTTATTCAGAAAGCAGCAAAGAAAATTATTGCTGCCATCTCCTGATCTGACCCAGCTTTACTACCTGTACTACACAATCCTGCCTGCTAAACAACAGAAATCTGCTCTATATTCATCACTAGTCCGAAATGCAGCACCATACCAGCCACTATGAAGAAAATTAGCTTTCTCAGTCCAAACTAGGACACTCATTTAGGAAAGATGAGGCATGGACTTTCTTCTCTTGCTACATGTTTTCTACTGTAATGTTTTCATTTGAAATCACACTTAGATATTTTCAGATGTGTACCTGTTGTACCTAATAAGACTGCAGTGGGAAGAGAAGTGGGTAATTGGTTAGGTTTCTCAAGCAGGTCCTGAGATAGTGGAGTGATCGTCTATTGATTCACAGTGTATGGTCTTCAGTTAGTAAGTAAACGAGGGAAGTTGAGTGTTCCTTTCCAAACTCAATACAGTATACAATTTTCATGGGTGACTTTGTGCTCCAGTGCGTACTGCTTGCAACAAATGCTACTGAAATGAATCAGCCCCTGGAGGAGATGCACAGGAACATAACAAGGCAAGGCAGGTGACAAGTGTCTAACTGAGAAGATTTTACTACCAATCACCACTAAATAAAGTGTCAGACCTGTCAGTGTGACCATCAGGCAGAGAAGTTAAAAGGTAACAAGGCAATCACTGTAGCTGACTTTTAAGTATATGTTCCAGTTCTTATCAAAAGTAGTTGTCATCATTCCCAGGGTTCTTTACAGCAAAAAATAAAGAGGCTATATAAATGCTAGATTTCTTCCTCTAGAGATTTTTCAGTGACACTGAAAACTCACTGTTGCCCAGATCCATTACTGTGGTAGAGGCCGTGCACTTGAGAACAACATTCTTCCCATCCCTATGTGCACAGGTTAACATGTGGTTCAGAGCACCCACTATCTGCAGTCTGTAGGCATGGCTTATTAGGCAGGCAATTACTAAAATAATTTCAGTGTCCACGACAGGCATTCATAGTATGAGGCTTGAACTGAGCCCTAAGCTCTTTGGTACCTTTGGAATCCTTACAGGATGGCCAATCTATTTGCTACTTTTTTTTTTTTTTTTTTAATTTTTTAATAGAAGTGTTAATTTTGAATTTTTATGCAAATGCAAATATGACAGAATTACAAAGGTTCATCTTTTTGCTGTACTGTCACAAAGCCCCAGAATATTGATGTACAATAAATGCTACCAAGCTAATTTACTCTGAAGATTGTAACTGAGCCCATTGAGAGTTTAGTCCCCTTCATTCCAGTCACTCTGTCTCTTATAGTTAGTGGACGTACTCCTATCAAGTTTGGCCAAAACAACATGTTAGCACCTGGATGTTTCACTTATTTTCTTGACCACAGCTGCCTTTTCTCCATCAAGACACAGTGCTGTTCTATTATTAAATCAATGTTTATTCTATTTCCTCATTGTTTGTTCTGTTTCTTCTAAGGCTCTGCAGTCAGAACGATTATACTTCATTAGTGTTGGCATTAATGGGAAATTGTCAGATCTGAAATGATCCGTTATTGAAGCAGTAGAAACTCTATGGCTTCAGGACATTTATCTTGGGCTTAAGCAATTAAGTTGCTCTGTAACAGCCAGATTTAGGATTAGGGAACTTACTTTTGAAGCAGCTTGCTCTGGCTACTGTTGGAAACAAGACAGATGGCAGTTCCCATACAACACAGCAAACCTTGTTTTCCTTACCAAGAAGGTCTCACCTTCCAAAATAAACCTTGGCCAAGGAAACACAGGAGCTCTGTGTGTTTCTGCACTTGTTTCACTACAGTTTGGCATAAATAAAACTATGCAAGAGTTATATAGTAGATTTCATTCATAGTAGATGGTGAGACACCAGCTGATAGTGCCTGTATATTTAGGTTGAATGCCTGTGTTTGAAGTACAGACAGTCTGGAGCATAATAGAGTCAAGTTCTATTTATTTTTGGTAAGGTGACTCCAAATCATATTAGGAGCTGGGAAACATCATCAGTTCCTGAGGCAGTCGCAATAGCGATAGCTTTATCAGCACTCATTCACCATTTTAAAGAACAAAGGTTAATAAACAGGAGATAGAATATTTATTCTAATACAGGTCCCTGGAGTACTAAGTCATCGTTAATGAGAAACAAGGTAATTACCAGTTCTGTCACCTTTCATCTCCCAGATACACTTGAAACTGTTTAATATGAGCCCTGTGTTGTTCAATGAAATTTAAAGACTTGCAAATTATTGTAAATCATGGCAATATCACTATATCAATGTAAAGACAGTGAAGACTGAATAACAATGGTGTTTGGAACATTTCTGTTACATCAAAATTGGATAAGGTATCAGGAGAAAAAAATAAACATCAGTTGTCCAAGTGTGTTGTCACCCCTATAATTACAGACTAATTAGAGAGACTTTTTAGTTTGAAATGGAAAACATAGTGGAAGAATTTGACTGTGAAAAGTTTAGGAAGGACCAATTTCCAAATTTGCATCACCTCCCTGTTTTGCCAATTGATGGGGTCAACAGGAAGGACACAGACACCAACAAAAGGGATAAGCTTATTTTACTCTCTATTTCAAAACAATAGAAAAATAAAGTGGTGCCTATAGTTAAAAGATAAGCTTAACAGTAAAGAAAATAAGCAAGGTAATGCATCTAATCATTACTACATGAGGCTAGTGATAGTGATTAAGAAAAATACACCACCATTTATCCTAATACTTTGCCATCATCCAGATCCACAGTCACTGGGAAGCCCAGGTAGCAGCAAGGATCTGGAGAACCTGTCTCGGAAAATGGGAAGTCCTACAGCGGTGCCTCCATCCCGTAGGCGAGGTCTCCAAAGTCACTGCAAGCAGGTCTAGCTTTTATATCACTGAATAAACAAATCTGCATAACAGTCAGGCAAAACATCTGGTTTCTTCTTTCTCCTGTTGATTTCTCCCCTAAAACCTGGCCAGGGTTCAAGGAGGAACCAAAGGACTTGTGTTATCTATTTTGGTGCACCACAGGCCTCTCTAGCAAGACAAACTGTCTGCCCAGATCCCTGCAACATGCTTAATCAGGTAACAAATGTTACAGCAAAGTTCCCTTGTGATCAAGAAAGATATAATTTGACCATTATTACTGCATATAGATAAACACCAGAATATACATATTCATCCTGACATGGCAAAAAAATGGATAAACAGCATCTTATACGTGCAATTGATACTATACATAGTAGATATACTGTGAGGTTGTGAGGTTCATCGACAGGTCAGCTTTGATTCAAGGCCTATCTCAGGCTCCAGCCTTTCACTCCCTTACACCCAGACAGCTCATGGAGAGTGATATGAGATCAGCTAGGATGGAAACCAATTGATCGTGAAGAAAGAGCACAGAATGGCTCCCGCAGTTAAAGACAAGTTAAAGTCAAGCCTCTGTAAGACTGCAAGCCTCATTTTCTTTTGTTTTGCTCTACTTGCTGGATCAAAGATTCTTAAAGTAGATTTACCTGCCTGTGCCTTTCTGCAATGTCAGAGCAGTGTGAAGGAGATCCGATGCAGACAAGAACCACGTTCTGCAGGATTAGGTTATGGAAGGATAATTATACAAACAGCTCTCAACCACATGCTGCACAGTGTAGGCAAGATTTAAAATGGCTTCAGTTATAGAGGGTAAAATAAATAGTTGCCTTCACTTGGCCCTAATGTGCCAGGCACACAGCCCTCTGGAGAACAATTCCATCCTCAAGCAGTTTCTGCCCTAAGAGTGTGATCTGGAGAGAGCCCAGCAGCAGTGGGGCTCTCCCACTGCTACAGGAGAGGCTCACCAAGGAGCAGGCTGTCCCCCTTCAGCCGATGGGCACTACAAGAAGCAGATCTCCATGTGCAGCCATGGAGGAGCCTGTGTACAGCAGTGGATGAAGTATGAAGGAGCTGCAGCCCATGGATACCCCCGGAGGAGCATCCTCGGCTGGAGCTGCAGCCATGGGGAGCTGTGTGGAGCAGTGCCTGAAGGGTGGGCCCTGTGGTATGGAGTTGTGTTGGGGCTGTGCTGGGAGAGCTGCAGCCTGTGGGAAGCCCATGTGGGATCAGCTGGGGAAGGCCGGCATCCCATGGGAGGGACCCACATGGAGCAGGGGCCAAGTGACCATGGAGGAGTGGCAGAGATGAAGCATTATGGACTGGCTGCAGCCCCCATTCCCTGTTCCCCTGCACTGATCTGAGGAATTAGATAGAACAGGGTGGGAGGAAGGTGTCTGTAGTTTGCTTTTAGCCTTTCACTATTTTGGTCTATTAGCAATAGGCAATAAATTACATTAATCTCTGTCATGCTGAGTCTGTTCTGCTCATGATGGTAATTGGTGAGCAATCTCCTTGACCTTATCTCAACCCATGAAGTTTTTTCATCGTATTTTCTTCCTCATTCCTTTGAGGAAGACAAGTGTGAGAGCAGTGTGGAGGAGCTGAGTTAGTTAGTCCTCAGTGTGAGTCCACCGCTGCCTCAAGAAGATTATGCTCAACAGGACGGAGTGGCTCCTTTTGCTCAATCTGAAAAACTCATATGGCAGAGAGGCCCACAGCTGGGTGCGGAGGTGAGGAACAGGAGCAACAGTGTACAGAGCAGGTAGGGCTGAATCCAAGTCACCATTTGGTGAAGTTGTGGGGGAAAAGGCAGCTGGCAAAGCCGTGATGATACAGAAGTTTCTGCCTTTGGAACAGGAATAAACACAACTGTGACAAGAAGCTATGAATATATCTTGGGGTGTCACCAGCCGTGGAAAGGCCTGGTGGTCCCACTGTCAGTGTTTGTGCCTGCCCCTTTAGCAGTGGTGTCACAGGCATTGGGGATGTTCCAGGCCCTCCTGGCTAGTCCTGGTTCTGGGGAAGGCTCTTGCAAAGGGAGCAATAGAGGCAGAGATCACTCTTTGAAAATTCAGCTCAATATCCACAAAGAAGCAGTGTGCATGCCCACTACCCGTTGCTTTTCTCCATGCAAACATTTATTCAGCTTTAAAGTCACTGGAAAGTGGCTGATGGTGTTGTTCTCGGGTTATAGTTGCTAAACCAGCTCTAGGCTTGGTTCATTACAGAGTAATGATGGCTTTGCATCTTCTTTTTTGATGTTCAATAATTGTCCTCTTGAATGAAAGTGCCTATTGACCTGAACGAAATATAATTGTGTCTCCCTTCAACTTTCAATTTTTCAAAAGCATTGCTCTGCTGAACTGGCTTTCTCCAATAATGATTGTATTTGTTATAGATTTCCTTGGCAACATAACAGCATGAAAATAAGGATTTGTACTAATCCTTTCCGCTTCAGTTCCAATATGCAATAGTCATTTTTAAATCATGAAACCACATCTTGCTTTCACTTCAGCGTAAAGGTGAAAGAGCTCCTCAGCACTGCTAGTGCAAATGATGTTTCTTTCTGCTTGTCTGCGTCACAGCTGCTCAGTAGTTCCCTGTTCCCACTTACTCAACAGGGATAAATCCAGTTCCCAGCCCTGCGGGTGCCGCAGCATCTGCAATGGGTTGGCACCTACTTGCAGCTTAATCTGTGAAGACAGCTCTCAGAACTGCTAGCACTGGCAAATCTACTTAAAGACAGCGATAACCTGCAGGCTCTGATAAATCAACCTGCTTTTCATTTTTATTTGAAGGATTGGAAAGCTTCCAAACCATGGAATGTTGGGGACTGTCTTTTTCCTTCCCTCCTCCTGGTGCACTGGATGGGGAGTAATTGGGAGATTCACTGCTGGGTCGGCAGGGAAGCGACCCAGCAAACTCCCAGCTAACTTTGTGCTTTAGTACTTTCTCCATACTGAAAGATCAGCAGTTATATTTAAAACTGTGCAGTATAATTCTGCACAGCTAACTACTGTCATCGGGAGCATTGATCCCTTCCCAAAACTGCATATAGCGCTTCTGAGTGTAATTCAATGTGGTAGGTTTATTACCTTAATAGGCTGGAGAAAATTTTCAAGACCACTCCATGCAATAATTAGATGTTTTGTTACATTTAATTAATTCCAGTTTGTGTGATTTCAGTGTAGCATAAACAGTTAGATGTTGAGAAATGGAGAACATAAAACTAAAATTCAGATCGCTTGTTTCTCCAAACCTGGCGATTCCAGTTTTGTTTCAGAGGCCAGAAGTGGGTTCTGCTGAGAGCAAGGAGTTACCAAATAATTTAACAGCACACCATAGGGTCAATGTACTTTTAAAATTTTTCACTATGGTTATTTGGTGTGGGAACTTAAATATTCCATTTAAAATTCCAGCATATGCTGGTTCCACATGAAAACCCACTGTAAACAGTCCCAATTACTTCTAATCGATTTAAACTCAGAACTCAGTAGGAAATCACAGATGTTAACTGCTCAGTGATGCACTAAAACTTCCTAAGTTTCTCACAAAAGATTCAGAGTAATTGCAAGAGAGCTTTTTGTGGCCGGGGATTACATAAAGCTGTTCCAGGGAGAGCTGTTCCACAGGAGCACCGATGTTAGGCTTGTAAGTCTGCTAAGGAAAATTACTTTGTATTTGTTTTGGGACTTTCACACTGAAAAAGACTGAAGACAGTGTACAATATTTTTTGGACCACAAAGAAGAGAGAAAGTCCCTCTTGTTTGGACCCCTGTGGAGGATCCCAGAACCCTTTAAAAAGAAAATTAGCTGTTTTCTTGAAAAGCTATAAAGCGATGAAGAATAAAAACTTGAAAAAAATCCAATATTAGCAAAAAATAGGTTATCGGAACTGATGTGCAACACTGAAAGTATAGGACAAGGAAAATAGGGAAAATGTTCCAGAAGTCTTTGATTATAAAAGCAGAAAGATCAGCTTGGACTATCTGGGCGTCTGAAGTTTAAATGATAGACAAAATACTTAGCTTTCTCCTGCTTCAGACAATTCCAAACCCTCCTGGCTACACAGTGGAATCTCGCAGCCAGTAACTGGTTGGAAGGTTAGAAGAAAGTCTCTAGTCTCCTCACCCATTTTTAATCAACATAAGAGCAGGAGGAGGATGCAGTGACCACTTAAATGTGTAGGAAGACAGTCATCTGCAACCAAATTACTTCTAGAATTAAAATGTCCGTTTCCCTCCTCATCCATAGAAACTACCTACCAAAGAAATCTGCTTGCAAAACATTGTCTTAATTTCTCTTGCTGTGGCAGTTATGATGATCTCTCTAGCAGAAGTAATTTGTCTGAAACCTAAAGAAACACTTAAACAAACAAACAACAACAACAACAACAACAAAAAAAACAGCAACAAAAAAACAGATCTAGTAGTCTGAAAAAAAAGCATTAAAACATTATTAGGAATTCAGTAATATCCCGGGCAGATGGTGAATCTCCAAGCAAGATGTAGTGCTGCAAGTCAGGCACTGGCAGGTTTCCCAGCAGGTGAGTCAGGAGCTCAGCTTGCATGGTTTAAAGCTCGAGGGCATCTCTGGACTGCAGATTGTTTTTCACTGGGGATCTAGGATTTCAAGGGTTGGTGGCTCTGGCACGATGCAGACTTAGAGTAACAGCTCGCGGGAGAGTGTTAGTTGGATAAAACTTTTAACTATGGATCAGGAGAATAAAGGTCTGCTGTGTGACTGCCATTTTCTCCTTCTTCTGCATGCTATTTGTAAAACGATAGCATTATTTGACTCGTGTGTAGCTTTCTGAAATCCAATTGGAGTGGTATATGACAGGAACATGGTGTTGGCAGTATAGCTGGGGGGTACCAGGCACAACTCCCAGCCCAGAATAGGGCCCAAGGACAGTCCCTTTCCTAGTAAGTGCTCTTCATTAATACCTGTTAATACAAAGGGAATAAAAATGGCTGTCCTCCTGCAGTTAAAGGCATTTTTTATGTTAGTGCAAACCAGTATGTCCGAGAGGCAATTGCACTGGACAGAGATGTATGGCAGAACAACCATATGAAGAAGGCAAACTGGCCTCGGATGAAGAGGACAGTGCTCAGTTAGGCAGGATTAGGGAGCCCTCTCCCTAACCCTAACCCCCTCCAACCCATTCCAAGGCACAAAGTCTCCTCTGACCCATCCTGTCCTCTCCAAATCTGCTGTGTAGGTTTGAAAGAACCTGGGATGTCCTCCAGATCCAAGCCTGCTCTCAGGGCAGAGTCAGCATCTACTAGGTCATGCTCTGTCATCTGAAAAATTCAGAAGAGGAACAAGAAATAGATGGTATTTATCCTGGGAATAGCATCCCCAGAAGCTGGAGTAACGTATTTCCCCATGTTATTATATGTACATTTTGGAAATGTTATCCTGCTATTTGTTTAGTGAGTTTGTGCTGGGGAACACAGGAGAAGGATGCAGATGTGGGAAATGTGTTTAGCAACTCTTTAAATGCCTGAGTGGTGATGAACATAGGTTTATTGCTGTACATTTTAGAAACACATTTTAAAGAATTTCAATTTTGCTAGGCATTTATTTGCATACAGGCAGTTCGCCCCCTCTTCTGTGTAATTTCACTGCAACTGTAACAGCAATTTTGGAAATCAAATGCCTTCCACTGTATTTCAAGACTCTGCACATGCTAGTAGATAGTATCAGATTTATGAAAAGAAGGAACTATTTGCCCCACCCTCTGTCTACCTGACAGAAAAACCCACTAAACTGAGATGAATATATCCATTACATGATGATGTGAGTGGTTATAAGGGAGATGCAGTTTTGAGTCTCATAAAGGCTTCTCCATTTGCCTCATTGACTTCAAACATAGTGGTCTTTTTTCATTTTTACTCTTCCATTCCTTGCTGGATGCAGCTAACAGGACAGTACCTCTGTTGGCTATTGGGTCTCCCTTAAGATTGCTACAATCCCTTAAACTTGTCTATCGTTTCTTCCTTCTTCAAATTAAATGGAGTCCTGGAAGAGAGGATTTAACCTCTCCTGAATTGGCTACTGCCATTGTATTGTTTTCTTTCAGACTCCCACCAATCTTAGCATCTGTTTTTTAGATAACAACTTTTCAAGGAATATCCTTTCAGTAACTGGAGGTGTTACTCTTAGGAATAACCCAGATCCCATTATTTTTGTAAGTTATTGGCCAATTTTAATTTGAAAGTGGCTCTTGAAGTCAGATTCCCTTTCCCTTCCAAGCCCACACTGCAGATCCTGAGAAAGTCTTGATGGAAAATCTGTGGCACCATGGATTAAACCTTTCATACAAGGAGTTCTCCATCCTTGCCAGTCTTCTGGAAGTAGTGATGCTCAGTGCTGACCAGAACCTAACAGATTGCTCTCTTCCCAATCCATTTTTAGTTATGAAAAAGTACTTGATATAAATTTATTATTCATTTCACCTTAAATCACGTCTCTGATTACCTGATTTGAAATGTTATTGTGTATATTTTGAACAGTTAATTTTATCAAATCATATTTAAGCACTGGAAATAGAGCTGAATAAGCTACAAAGAGAATTTTATGTTGCTAAGAAGTTAAGAAGGGTGTTGATAGAAGATATTATCTCATAGAAAACTGGAGAGATGAAAAAATAACCTTGCTACATCTGGATGCTGGTTTTGTCATGGCATTAGATAGCTGTTATAGAACCGTATGCTATCTTTCCTGCTGTGAAACAAGAGGTGAGAGAAACAGATTTTTAGCCATTTTTTTATTGTATTAAAAATAGTCTTGCTTGAAAATGCTGTTCTCGAGATCTCAGCAGTAGTGGGGTGTCTGTATACAGGAGTATAAGCCTCTCCTTAGTGATTTGTGGGGCTGGATAATAAACTTGTAAATTGCTAAATGTACCTGGCTGCATATCATAAGATGAGAACACTGGTAATGTTATTGGCCAAAATACTATCTGTGAGACAAATGCAATTTCAGAGTCGTGTTGCAGACTGCAGCTTCCCATCTTCAGACTTATTTACTGTCTTCCAGATGAGCCCAATGCTCAAGAAAAAGTAATATCTGTCTTATTTTCACATTCCTGTATATCCTTAGGCCTTGCAAGAATAAAGAAATACTCTTCCAGACTCTGAGAATAATTTTAATCTACCCTTAAGAAACCAACAACTGAAAGTAAATATGTGAATGCTACTACACACCATTACCTCTCCCAAACTCCTTGCAAATAATACAGTTATTGAAAGCAGGATGCGAGTGCCTGGGTGCTGACATCACCTGATGCACAATGTGGAGTGCGCCAACACTGAGACCCATGTGCTGCTGCTTGGGGCATGACATGAGCAGAACACACCTACAGCTCCACTGGAGACTTTTTTGATATTAGATTTGTATTATTGATCCTTGCTCTCCCTAGAGCCAGAGGGAAAGCCAATGAAAAAAGGACAATATGGGAAGTAAGGCAAAATGTAGAGAGCTGATGTGTTCAGTGTTGAAGTGTTGCGAAGTACTTGCTAGGGAACTTAGACCATCAATAAAGAGTGATGAAAATCACAATGGCACAGGCTTTATGCATCATTAATGTCTCTAATTTTGGTCTTAAAATGACTCGAATTAGGGTTAGAGATAAAAGTATGTGATTCTGAAGTACTGAGCTAACTGAATCTCTCCCCAGATGCTCACAAGTATGGTGAAATATATCCCCCATGCAAACTTGCATCATCCAGTGATGAAAAGTCCAAGGAAAGTTCAAACACTTGGTACCAATCCAAAAGCAGAAGTCCATGAAAGGCCACTGAATGCAGGAATACTTTTAACCTAAAACACTGTAATTGAACATTAAATTTTACAATCTAGTCTCAGATGACTGCCACAGGTTACCTTGTGGCCATGGGCTGCCTGAAAAAGCATACTCAAGCAACTGGGTGTGAAACCATGATGAAAACTTGTAAGACCTCAACCTGAGATACGTAGTTTAATGCTTACAGCCTTAGGGACACAGTGTGAACATACAGAGGACATCATGGCTCATGTTTCTGTCCTGGCTATTAAGCCCCTGTTGTCGTTGATTATACGCATACAAGTTGCATGCAGTACTGGTAGTACATTGCATTCACTGTATGTCTTCACTGTTTTATCACGGGATGGTTTTGGTTGGCAGAGACCTCTGGGTCTACCTGGCCCTACCCTTGCTCAAGCAGGGATACCTGGAGCGGGGTGTTCAGGACATCCAGGCGACTTTTGAAGATCTCCAAGGAGGAGACCCCACAGCTTCTCCGGGTAACCTACGCCAGTGTTCCATTGCCCACACAACACAGCAGTGCTGCCAGGTGCTCAGAAGGAACCTGCTTTGTTCCAGTTTGTGCCCATTGCCTCTGGTCCTGGCACTGGGAACCACTGAAAAGAATCTGAATCCATCCGCTTTTACATCTTCCCTTCAGGTACTTATAGATGTTGGTAAGATCCCCTGACGCTCTTCTTCTCCAGGCTGAATTTTAGTGATAGTATATCAGAAACCTCTTTAACTTTTGGTTAAGCCTTGACTGGTGTTGATGTGAAAAGGCTGGATTCAACATCCTCTCTAAAAAGTTTCAGGCAATAAATTAACCTTCCAGGGACTGCTAGAGGACTTGCTTGCACCAGGCACAGTAAGCCCATCTGCAGGGCAGCTGATACTGGACCCCAAATGATGCAGTGATCTGACATGGTATCAACTCACCCTGAGGTCTCAGATCTGTTCCAGAAAACTCAGCAGGGCTAACGTGCTAAGAAGCTTTACAGAAGACCAGGTTTCAGCTGTACTCTACAGCTAGTCGTGATTGCACAGAGCTGGATGAAATGCCACGCTGGCCATGGAGGTTATTCAACAGAAGTACGACCATCTGCCTGTGTCTGCTCCAGGTGACGCCTGTACCACTGAGTAGCTGGTAGCACTTTGATAAGCACTAGTGACCATGGAACCATGGTCTCATTTTTATGAATTTGAGATTAAAAACCATCTTGAAATGGTTAGTTCTTTTTGCTTAGTGGTAGCTTTGCTAGCTAATCTTTTAGTTGCACACTTCCAAAAGGGCACAAGTTGTTGGGGAGCATTAAAAATTAGAGGAGAAGGGGTCAAACCATCTTTCTGCTGCATGATTACCTTTTGTGACTGCAGCAGTTTTTGTAAGAAAATGATGCCTTGTATCTTCCTCTCTTCTCTGATACAGAGCTGGGTCACTAAGGCTCTGCTAATAAAGTCCATTTGGGTCTGAGCAATTTCCTATGCATTTAAGAAAGAAATAAATTCAATCAAGTGTCCATTGATTAGCTTATCAATGTCAGCTGGAAGCAAAAGGGAGCAACACTGTTCTGCCTCAAAGCAGTGATGGATTTTGATCCATTGTTTAAAGCACAGTATTCCACAGTGTGCTTTTATCTGTCTCCTACCAAAAGTGTCTTTAACAGGAGCAGTACAGACACTTGTCACACTCCTGATGTCTGCTAGCTATCTCTAATTCTTACAAAGCACTGAAATTTATAATGCTGCATTAAGCTTGATTCATTACCACTGTGCTTATTTTGCTCACAGTGTTCCTGTTTTTGTCAACAAAACTTCATGAAAGGCATTGCCTTTTACCCTGAGGGGACTGATAGCTATGTTCCTTGTACTGCAGCCCTTTTTTTTTCCAGTCAGATCTTATCTACAGTTATTTCAGCTTTCTTTCTTCTCCCCTATGCTGACTTAAGTTTAAAGTTGCATTAAGAACTTTTTGCTAGCTTTTTCTGTTAGGATTGTTATTAGGGTAAAGATAAAATATTCTTTTCCTAATGAATCATCTTTTCCTAATGAATATTCCAGGTTAGCAGAGCTTTATGACGTACTCCACCTAATGAATGGTAGAGAGGATGAAAAAGAACACCAGGTGATGTGATGCTGCAAAGCTCAGGCTAATTTAGCAGGCCAAGCAAGGGACCAGCTCTGCCAGAAATTACTTTTCACACAAGTGCACCCTGTCAGCTGTCACCTCTCCTCCCCAGTAAGTTGGTGATGTTCTCTGGTTCTTCAGGTGTGTTCTTCCAGTAGTCATTTCTACATTTCAGGTCAGGTGTTAGGAAAAGGTTCTTCACCAAAGGGTAGGCAGGCACTGGAGCAGGCTCCCTAGGGCAGTGGTCATAGCACTGAGCTTGCTGGAGTTCAAGAAGCATTTGGAGAATGCTCTCAGTCATATGGTCTGCTTTTTGGGTGGTTCTGTGTGGAGCCATGATGATCCCTATGGGTCCCTTCTGACTCAGAATATTCTATGATTCTGTGATCTCTCCAGTGGTTTCAAGTGTGCTTTTCCTTCAGCCCATGGCCCACATGAGGCTCACATTACTCTTTGCATTGCCCCATTGGCTGTGTCTCACTATGCTGAGCAGTCTGCATCATGCCCAGCTCTTGTCCCAAGCAAAGCTGCAATGCTCCTGTGTCACCTTGAATTGTGGAAATTCCTGCAGTAAAGCACCACATCTGTTTTGGATCTGGCCCTAAATCTCTTCCTTTTGATTAAATAAAGAACTGATGAAAAAATATACGTTATTACTGTCTGCTTTATCACACCAGAGCAGACCAGAAGACTCACTAATAACAAAGACAAATAAATACCTCATTTTTTCTTCTCTCTGACACAGTGACATTTCATTTAATTCCCATTCCCATTTCCCTTGCCTTAGCTGCAGATCCCCCTTCTGCTCAACTGAAGGAGCACAGATGTGTCAGAGCGGGGCCCCATGCTCCACTGACCATCTTGGACAGGCTCAGCTGAGAGGGTGGGGGGAAGTGCATGGTTATCACAGATGCTGCTCCCCTCAGCCTCCTTGTATATGCAGAGTGCTTGTGCCATACCCACACCTCTGTCAGTAACTGTCCTAGTGGGTGGCATCTTGCAGAGTCCAGGTACCAGTTTTGGAGTCTACACAACCCATTTGTTCTGTGGCCTAGAATGGAAAGCATATGGATCTTGTTTGTCTAAAAAAATTAAATTAAATTAAAAAAAGAGGAACAACTGATAGAGAGCTTCAGAAACAAGTCCCTTTTCTCTAGTGTGTTTCAGGAGCAGCTGGTTGTAAATGGTAATCGTCCTCTATTTAGGAACAATAAATTAAAGCAGAGTGAAATAAAGGGAGTGATATTCCCAAAGACATGCTGACAATTTTTAAGGGCTTGTAATCACTGTAATTAAATGTATATTGGAAAACTGTAACTGCCATACAAAGATGATTTAAAATGACAGTTACTCTCATGCACCATGCACCTTTTCCCACTGATGATTGTATTGGACAATTAAACTGTTCTTGTAGTTTGCTTCACTAGCCTGTCAGGTTTGGCAATGACAGCCTTTCTACGAGCATTTTCAAACCTTAAGAGGACACTGGGCTTCAGACTTAGGGAAAGACTGAGTGAATTGCTCTCCTACAT
The DNA here is from genome assembly GCA_016647715.1 of Pavo muticus. Taxonomy (NCBI): domain Eukaryota; kingdom Metazoa; phylum Chordata; class Aves; order Galliformes; family Phasianidae; genus Pavo; species Pavo muticus. The sequence goes on along the minus strand of JACDJE010000243.1, from coordinate 104,924 downwards.
TGTAAAAATTTGCAGGTGCAAAAACACAGCAGAAACAGATACATACAAATTTTAGCTGTCAACGTGTGTCTGCAAGGAGCAGCTTTCTGAGTTTCAGGGCAAATACGATCATGTTCCCATTAAGAAGTCCCTGCCTGTCACATTGTATGCTCCCTGCAAAATTACAGAGCAAAGCCTTGCTTCCCTTAATGAGATTCCTAATTAATTGCAGAGTACTGTATTGAATTAAAACCTACTTTTTTTTTTTTAACTAAAGACCCCAAACTGGAGATCTGGGAGTCCAGGTCCCCAAGAACACCAGCAGTCACTGAGAGCTCTGTAGAAAAATTCTTGCTCACGAAAACAAGCCTTAAATCTTCCAATAAATGGTTCTCATTAGCAGCTGTTCAATGGTTAATTATGTCTCACTGCTGTTTCTTCGTGAGCCTGTCTGCCTTCTGCCTCTCTTCACAGATACCTCAACTGGATCTGGGAGGGCAGTGTGGCAGTGCTCTAAACTGGCATCTTTTGCCTGGAATTAGGAAATATATTTCAAATGGGAATTTGGAAGGTGAGTATTTTGGGGCTCACAATTTACAATTTCTCCAAGTATGGTACTATGCTATCTGATGAGAAAAGAACAGGCTCTGCCTTATGTAAGTCTGAAATTTTTGCAATGCTTGGATGAGAGCTATGTGTTGAGATGTAGTGTGCTATGTGTTGGCTGAAAACATGGCTGGATTTAGGCCTCTGAGGAAAAAATATAAGTAATGTGGCACACTTTTGGAGGCTTTCCAGCAGCCACCAGAGAGAAAACTGAATCAGTGTGAAAATGAAGGTGTCTAATCACTAATGCCCCAATCCTGCTCAAGTGCTTTTCTTAATAACAACTCTGTTAAAACTTAAAACACATCTCAGTGGTTGGCTGAAATGCTTGTCTGAACTGGAACAGAAGGAGAGGAGAGGTCAGACTGTGCTTGGAACTGCTTTCTGAAATATTGGGCTTGATGGAAAGTTCCTCAGACCTGGGAAACACAAACCACAGTTTCTCAAGCAAAGTCTTTTTGTGGTGGGTCACTCTTGGCTAACAGCCCAAGTCCCACCCAGCTGCTCACTCACCTTCTCATCCCCAGTGAGGTGTGGAGAGAAAATATGAAAATGCCGTAAATGAGACAGCTGGTGGGTTGAGATGAAGATGGGAGATCACTCATTGCTTGCCATCACATGCTGGATGGTCACACAGGAAGTGAACAGAAATGCCTGGAAAATGAAGGGCTTTCTGGGAAGGACCGTGTGATTGGTAAGATCAGAAATGCTGGCACATTGCTGATGCCTTTCTTCTTGACAGAGGAAAAAAATTAGTAATGAAACACAGAAGTGCCAGTGGATATGAAAGAAATGCACACATGAGTATAAGCAAGCCAGTGACAGTGAGGTTGAAGATGCAATGCAGATAGCAAATGGGATTTTCCTGTGTGAGCTGAAACAAAGAAGAATTTCTGTGATTGTTGCATTTCAGCTGGCATCTATGTGCCACCACGATATGCTGGCATTTCTGAATATCGTGTTGCCAGATTGCTACATATTGCAAGTACTAAGTATATTCACCCCAATTACATAATTATGTACAACTATACAAGTCAGATAAATACATTAGAATTGACAACATTCCATACATGTGCTATCTCTTTCTAAAATAGTGCTATCAGAATAAGCTAATAACCCACTGAAAATAGGCACATACGAGAATAGTTTTCTCCATATATCCCTATCCATCTATACTTAAGTTGCTGCTAATTACATATATATATGCCTGTAATTTACTGCTGTGAATATACAGGAAGACTTCTGTTCATTTTTCAGGGAAAAGAAAATGAAAAAAAGGAATCCATTGAGAGAAGCTCTCCAAGTAGTTTCATACAGATGGTAAAAGAAAATATTAGTAACCATTCATCAAGATTTATATTTGATTTATTCTCACTTAAGCTTTCAATTTTAAAGTACCACTAGAGGTGCACCAGCACAGAGATGGCCTGATGCTCTTTTTATTCCTGCCACCATTTCAGTGCAAGTAATGAAGTACTATGGGTACAGATGACTCTTAGACGACACAACCCTTCTTCTGGGAAACATCCTGAAGACTGGAAGCATCCAGTCTTCACTGGAATCACTCCAAAGAGGGCTGAAGATGAAAACAAGCTCACAAATGTGAAACGGGAGAGGAAGGTCTGTGTCCTGTACACTTGTGGGTTTTGATCAGAACCAGATGGCCATCAGCAGTCACTGAGGAGCCAGAAAGCAGGAAGCAAACCTTTCCACGGACATCGGCATCAAATAGCAGGGAGGAGGGGTGATGCAGGCTTTTAGCTACCAAGAAGTACCTTCTACCCCACTAGCTGTTTAGAGACTGAGCTGCTAACAATACGCATTTCACTGTCTGCAAAACTCAATACACAATCAATTCGTCTGTCACTTCAGTGAGGGTCATCAAATCAAAGCATAATTAAAGCGTTCTTAATTTCCTCTAAAATAGATCTCATGCAATAGTATATAATAACCTTGTTCTCTGTGCCGAGAGTGATTTCCTTTATTTTTTTAAATACCTTGGCATGATAGCAAAACCTGCAAATCTTAAGAGCTGCACCGAGAGTTTGCTGCAGTTTCTCCTGTTCACTTCAGTGGACAGCTCTTTTTCTCAAATTTGGAATCAGAAATGAAAGAAGGGTGGGGTCAGCCTCAGCTGAGGATGAACTGAAGTCAGAGTGGATGTGACCTCTTCTCCATTTTCACCAGAGGATGCTGGGAAGAGGCTTCCTCAGTCTTTTTGATTATGGGAGGAAGAACTGACCCACTGTAAGAGGCTGAAGAAGTCAAGAGAAGATGTGTTTGTCAAACCATTTAATTTGATGTATGGAAAAGCCACCAATTTTCTGGACTGTACTAATCCAGCCTTTAAGTGTGTTCCCAGTAAATTGGCAGTCTTTAACATTATGCCCTAAGGGACTGGCAAATGCCAAATATTTATTCATTTAAAAAGAAAGTCAAAGTAATCAAAAAAGCCCTCAATAATAATGACTTTGGCAATCATGGGCCAGTAATTCTCTTTTGGAAACCATAAAGCAATAGACTATGCTTTGAAGCAATGTACTCTTTCATGAGCTTCTCATATGTCACTCTTTAAACAGAAGTCTCCCTATGAAAAATTGGCATGCCAGCCAAATTTCCCCCTTAAATGCAGTCAGCAGAATGAGTTGATGGGGAGCAGGATGTTGCCCCACCGTCATTCCTTTCTGTACAAGGTCATTTTCACAGATCAGCAGTTTCCCTCCTTTACACATTGCTCCCAAAGAGTGATAAGGACAGCGAATGGCAGCACAAATTCATGAGTGTTTCTGCATGTGGGAGGATGAAGGCGTCTCTGAGGAGTCATTCAAAGAGTCCCAACAAGTGCTGAGCCAGCACCTTGGGCCTGATACCTTACCTTCTCCTTAATGCTAACTGCAGAAACTCTCTGAGTTACTTCCAATAAATGGGTCTTAAAATCTTTTATATGGGAGAAAAAATTTAATAGATGATATCTTGACTGATTCAAGAAAATACAATGGAAATCTTTTTTCAGATGCCATGTGTCCTGAATTTAATCTCAAATATATGATCAAAGTACTGTATATAAAGATCCTTCTAATAGCGGATCAAAGGATAAACAGAATGACTCTGCTTCCGAACCATTTTTTTATCTGCATAATTAAATCAAGGCTGTGGATAGACATTTGTTGAAAAAGGCATCATTTTTGAATGTATAATTAGAAAGGAATGCAAAGTAACCCCAAACCTAAGTACAAATCTGTCTCTTGTTTGAGAGATGGCTGATTTATTCTTGCTCTAAAACTCTTGCTTTTTCCTAGGTCAGTCTGATGACTTTGACTAAATGTATTACAAAATTTTTAAGGTCACTGTGAAAGAAACCAATGGAAAATAAAGACCTAGGTGGTGTTTGCCAGCATCTACAACATAAGCTGTTCTGTTTGCCACTGTCACCTCTATACTCTTAACTACTCTTACCTACTCTCACCATCTATTATTGCAATGATGCCAGAGACAAGGAGGCAGTTTTAATGAAACCATCTCCATAATAGCACGTATACAGCCTCTTCCCCCCTAAAAAAAAAGAAAAACGAACTAAAACAAAATAACTTCAGACAATTAGAAAATCTTTAGAAGTTCCCATATTTAAAAATTCAGTGCTTGAGGAATTGCATTGCAACAGTTCTGCCTGTTACTGGGCAGAGTTTATTCATACTGTGTCTTGAGGAATGATTCATGTTGACACATGTAATGAAATCATGTGAAGAGCATCAAGATGCCTGGATGGAGCTGGTGGGGTGGAGCATGGGAGGAGGGCAAGGGAGCTGCTGTGGTGGAGCAGCTCCTAGAAGTGCTTCCTCTGGTGACAAAATTCTTGCTCTCTGCCTGAACAATTCAAAGCAGATTAGGCAAGCAATCTTTGCAGTTTTACTAAAAGGGAAAATCCCCAATAAAATGCTTTTCTTAAAAGCCTCTAGCCAAGATTGCTTGGGATTTATGAGATCAGTCTCAATACACGTTTCATTTTCAAGAGCTAATGCATAAGTCAATTGTGAGAAAAAAACTGTTCTAAAATCAAAGATGTTAAAGGTGTGTTTGCTGACCATCTGATGCACATTTCACTAGCAGACTGGTTAATTCTTTGGATCCTACTGATGAGAAAAACTTGTATAAGTAGCTCATATACAGTTGCTCTGTAATGTCAAAATTCAACCCTCTTACTATAATGAAAAGCTGTGTTGCAATAGACAATAACTTAAAAAATTATGAAGAAGGTATTTCACTAAGGCAGACATAGGATACATTTCTGTTCTTACATTCCTTTAAAGTGTACTTGTGTGATTTGATTTAAGCATAGCAAATGTTCAGGAGCATGGATTACTTATATCACATCTGTTCAGGTCCTTCATTACCATTTCAGCCTTCAAACTACTTCATCTATGCAATGAGAATCACGTATATTTGGGAAACTACTCTTAGTGTTTCTGAGATTCCCCTTCACCAAGTTACGGTTGAAATCCCTGTTGCAGTGTAATGGAGGTTGTAGGGTAGCTGTTAGGTCAGGGCTTGAACTGGTGATTGAGCACCTGGTAAAGGGGTGTGGTTGGCCCAGGGAGCACAGGCACATTGTGCAAACCTGACCAGAAGGGGGGACTCAGAATGGAGCTACCCCGTGCTCATATAAGGGTAGCCACTGAAACAAAGGCATTTCTTGGGCCTAGGCTGTTTTCTGAGGGGAGAATGCTGTGTTGCCAGAAAGTCTTTCTCCTAGTGGGGTGAGTGCTATTCTTCTTTCTGTAAGTAACTGTTGGCCTGCCTGTGAATGCTTTACCTGGTATTGCCAAGGACTTGTCAGAAGCAATTCTGCTTCTCTGTGAGCAGAACAGAGACTTGTATAATTAGAGCTCAATGATAGACTTTCTGTTTCTGTATATGTTTCACCCCCATCATGCTAGGCTCCATGAAGATTAGCCCAGTTGTGGGGTCACTTCTGGCTTGCTCCTTCCCCTGTTGCTCAGGTCCTTCTGTTCTACCTCATATACTAAGTTATACGTTACTGCAGTGCAATAAAGGAAAAGTAGAGGAAAAGGAGAAAAAGTTTTTGCTTAAGAAAGCACTCTGATCCAAAATCCAAGGAAGTAATTGATTTTATGTGGCTTTAGTTCTTGTTCTTGTTTCAGTAGGATTGCAAACCTGCCTTCATGATATGGAAGGAGGAGAATTAGCTGGGCTTTCATACACGGTGTGTGAGGCTCCTAGTACACTCACAGGTGCTAATGCATGAGACTTCCAGACATGTATCTAGTGCTGACAGCATAGAAGTTATCATATACTGTTCTTAGCTCAAAGGAAACTTCCTCTTTAACATGAACATAACAGGAGATAAAAGGATTGGTTTATTTCTAACCATTCAATTATGATTCCTATTCAGCAAGCATGATGACATGTGCTATGCGTTCAGGCATCAGCAGTATCTGTTTCCTTATGCATCTAAAGCACCAGAAGGATGCTTAGATGTTGCATCCTAAATGAAAGGTTACTTAGATCTTCAGTTCTTACAGAAACCTGCCACTTTCTTGATCTAATAAATACTTAATGTTTTCACACTTCCAAAAAAGCTCAGTGTAGAATGTTGTCTTTATGAGTGCGGGTGCGTGGTATTTGAAGGAGAAACATTTGTAAAAGCGGAACACGTGGGAACCTGCAAGTAACAGCTTTTGCACTCAGTGTAGTTTGTTTATTTTTACAGCAATTCCCCCTCCAGTTTCCTTCCCTGGTAATCCCAAGGTCAGCACCTCACAACTTTGAGCAGCAGGTCACTTCATCTGCTTACTGCTATCAGAGATGGAAAGTGGTTTTTTAATGCTTACTTCAAATTTATTTTTCTTTAACTTCAATTCAGATGCTCCTTATCCAATCTTCTGCACTGAAGCTAAAAAGGAAGCTTCTCTTATCTCAGTTATTTATGATTTTGGTCACTTCTATTAAATCTCTACTTACGAACATAGTTTTCTAACTTGTTCTCATAACTCATTTCATTTAATCTCAGGATTAGCACTGCCCTTCTTGGTCCTTTCTGACTTGGTTCCAAGAGCTGCACTTGCAGTGTTTCCTGTGGGATGTTTCTAAGTCAGTTATTCCTTTTTTTTTTTCCACATAAAATTCTTGCAAGTAAAAGAAATCATGGGAAGTGTCTGACCAACCCAAAGGCCCAACATAACTTCTGTTTATCTTATGATTTCAATTAACAAAGATCATGTATGAGGAAACTTCTTAAGAGCAAGCAGTTCAAATATTCAGGTTTTTTTCAAATTAAGTGTTGCTTGTATTACACTTGTCTTTCTATAGGAAAGCTTGTGCTAACCCAATGTCTAAGTTGAGTGTTATGTGCTAGCATAAAAATACTTGGAGCCTTTTTATAAGAAAGTCAGATATCTCCTGTTGTTTGTGTTGGGCTTTTGAGATTCTCAGCTGAATAAAAATCATTAGGGTAGATATGCTCTTTTCTCTCCACTTCTGCCAATGAAAATTCATTTACACTTAGCTGAGACACAATCTGCTATGTTGCTGCCCATTTCTTTTGCTGCCACTCTTCTGGAAACCCTTGGAATCATATCAAACATGTATGAGGTGGTCCTTGGGCAGCAGGAAGACCACAGCTAATTTACTATGGGAAGCTTCCCAGTCAAGATAGCCAAATGCTGCTGGCTCTTGTGGTTGGATTTACAAATTCATATAATGCTGTCTTTCACCATCCCTTCCTTGGGTGTTTGGGTCCTTCCTCCTGGCACTCTTCATCCCCTAGCCTTCAAACCAAAAAGGACATGAGTACTGGTGGATAAAATGCTGGGCATGAGCCAGCTGTATGCTCTCACAGCCCATAAAGGTAACCACATTCTGGGCTTCAAAAGAAGTGTGGCCAGCAGGTCAAGGGAGATGATCCTGCCCCTCTTCTCTCTCCTGCTGAGAGTTCACCTGGAATACTGTGTCTGGATGTGGAGTCATCAGTATAGGAGAGATGTGGAACTGTTGGAATATGTCCAGAGGAGGGCCTAAAAATGATCCAAGGGATGGAACACCTCTCCCTTCGAGGACAGGCTGAGAGAGCTGGGGATGTGAGAAGGTTCTGGGGATAGCTGTTAGCACCCTTTCAGTATCTAAAGGGGGAGGCTATAAGAAAGAAGGGTCAGACTCTTTAGCAGGATCTGTTGTGACAGGACAAGGGAAAATGATTTCAAACTAAAAGAGGAGAGATTTAGACAGGATATAAGGAAAATGTTTTTTACAATAAGGGTGGTGAGGTATTGGCACAGGCTGTCCCAAGAGGTGATGGATGCTCTGTCCTTGGATGTACTCAAGGTCAGACTGGATGGGGCTCTGAGCAACCCAATCTAGCTGTAGATGTCCCTGTTTATTGCAGGGGAGTTGAACTAGATAGCATTTAAAGGTAACTTCCATCTCAAATCATTCTATCATTGTAAATTCTCAGCTTTTTTTCATGCCTAGTGGCTGTTGGACAACCTGCTTTACAACAAGCCCCATTGTGCTTCACAGCCATAAAAAATAGCCAGAAATAATCAAATAGCTGTTTTTAAACTCTCTCTCGCTTGCACCAAGTTAAAGTGCGTATGAAGAGTATTCGAGTTTAAGTCCTGCAGCAAAAGATGGGTTTTAATTTTTAAGGGCTTGTTTTAAGTGTATTTAAATGTATAATAGATCTCTTCTACTTTTAAAATGCTGCCAGGAAGACTTCTTGGTTCCCATAGGAGTGGGGATGGGGCTGCCTGCAATATCTTCAGCTGTTTGGATGGACTGCATGCACTAGTAGGTCTGGCAGATGGCGGATCTTCACCTATCACCCATTGCTTAAACCCTACCCCGCATGGGAATGATGGTGTAGGAAAAGCTCTTGTTGTCTAGCTCAAAGATTTCATTTATCTATCTTGTGTGCAAGATTTCTGTATGAGCTGACATACAGCGTTACTCATGTGCCTGGAGTAGGCTTTGAGCCATTTTTGCTAATGTCAGTTTGAACTCAGAGTAGTGTTTTATAGCACATAAATCACAGCATAAGATAGAAAGGCACCCATTTCTTCACTTGACTTGAGCCTGAAGATAAGAAGATAAGAAGCCTAAAAGCAGAGTTTTTCCAGTCCTGTGCGATCTGACAGGCTTGTCTGTTTTTACATCTTTCCAAGGAAGTGAATATAGGATGATAGGTAGAAGGCATCCAAAGGGGAAATTGTGAAAACTCTTCATGTCCCTCATTGGACTTAATCCCTTTAACCTTATCCTGCATCATGATTGTAGGAAAGCCTGCCTTACAAGCAGTGCTGCTGCTGAAACCATGTTTTGGCTAAGCAGGAAGGCTTTTTAATATGTATAAACTTGGTTCCTTGGTACTTTAGTCAGGAAAGTAACAATCTGGAGGAGTTGTGAAATAACTGAAATAATATGAAATACGACTTCTCAGCCTATCAAAGCATTTCCTGGCTTCTGAACTATATTTACTTTTTTTACTTCAGAAAGAATAATCTTTGTTTAGCTTAGGACATCATCTCTTCTTCACTCTTCTGTGCATCCGTACTTTTCTTTTAATCATGTTTTCCTAGTACCTTCCTTTCCAAAGGAAGCTTTATAAAATTGGCTTCTTACCAGAGGAAAAACACTTTATAAATTCCTGTAACAAGTCTTATTCCCTCTCTTCTAACATCTCAGTAGAGAGAGCCAGAATACTCTGGTAACTAGTGCTCTATAAATACCTTTGATGATAGATAAATTACCAACCGCTGCACACTAGAGCAAGTTTTACTTGTGCTGTGCAGCCAAGTCAAGCCAAAATAAACACTCTCTTGCTGGTAGAGTGAAATATATCATAAGGATTTGGTTTGCCAACTATTGTCTCATCTATTTTCTTTGCCTAAGCAGAGGATAGAAATATAGTAATTCTTGTTGATAAATGCCACTTCACAGTGCTGACTGCTGTACTTTCCAAGGACTCTCATTGCTATATAACTGCTGCCAGTTTTGACAAATAGCGTTTGATTAATGAAAACTCTATTTTTCTAAAGCAAAATAATGGGAAGCCCCCTCCTCAGTTAGGGGAGGAAAAAGCTCAGGGATATGTTGGCAGAGGTTTTACAGAACCATGAAGGTGCCAAGCATTCCAAATGCAGCACTGGTAGCCACCAGCTATCCTGGGCAGAGGCACTGGCTGAAACAAACAGATCAGTTGAAAGCAGCTGTAGAGGGCTGCTCTGAAGGCAGGTGCTGAGCTCCAGGTTGTGTCACCAGTGAATGTGCCGGAGGTGTCTGCAGGTTGAAAAAGGAATTAGATGCTTTAATGGCTGAGAAGTCTCTAAAAAGATGCTAGCATTGTCAAGTCTCATGGGCTGCCATGAAGAGCTTCTATGGCCATCACTGGGCTGGTTGCACCATTGGTCAAAGCCAGCAGTGCATTATGTCCTTAAATGTGGAAAATGCAGAAGTGCTGTAGGTGCCTGCACAAAAGGTTTTGTTGTGTCTTCATGGTGTGCAGGAGAGGGAACTGGACTATCAGCACGGAAGCTGAGAGTCTGAAACTGTGTGGTAGTAAAGAACATTTCCAAATACAGTGGGCTTCCCCTGAATCTTGACTGTTAACTTCACACATAATTTTATACAGATAAGTTTTTATTGCTGTGAATTATAGCAGGGAATTCTTTTCAAGTTATTTTCTTTTTGTTTTGCATATATCTTCACATGGTTAGTGAACATGGCTCGTTAAGAAACCCAGCAAGGCAGTTTGAATTGTGTCAAATTGTGCTGCATTATCTTTCAGCTGCCTTTGTCTATATCGGGATCTGTTTCTGTCTATTTTCTTAGAAATCTTTGGAGATTCAACAATAGCCATCAGATGTGAATATAATTGCAAGAGCCCACTTTGTTTACACCTCCCTTCTCTCTACTTAGAGCTGTTCTCAGTGGGAGGTTTAATTTAGTTATCGCTTTCTGCTGAGGAAAGCACATTTTTAGGTTTTGCTTTAATTTTAAAGTAAGTTTGCATCCTCTCCTTGCTGAATCTAAAGCAGTCTGTGTTCCTTCTTCATCATTCATCACAACCTTAACAGGGAGAAACCAAAGACAAGCTCTTCTGGGAGACATCTGTGCAAACATCACGGCTGTGTTTCTATCCATCAGATTTTAATCTGAACCACTGCTTTTTCCATTCTTCCTTCTGTCTTATGTTTCTCAGGGCCTGTGCAGCAAGCTCTGATTTTTTTTTTTTGTTCTCATCATAAACTGCCCAGAAGACACTGTCATTGACTGAGACCCCATTGAGTGGGAGGCAACAGACAGCTGAGGTCTCCGAAGGTTTATTTTAGGAGTGGACTTGAAAGAACTTGTGCCTTCAACACTGTAAGTAAAAATGGATATGCTGTGTATGGCTGTCTGATTCATAAAAGGCAGTCCAGGATAAGTTAGGTCTTGTCCCTCAAAGTAGTTGTTGAGGTGAAAATGATCTCTCCTCTGTAATGACAGAGAAAGGAGTCCAACTAATTGATTATGCTTCATTTATAAATCAAATATTGTCAGTGTTTTGTTTAGTGTCTAACCTAATATTGAAAATATAGTAGTGTTTAGAGGAAGAAGTGAGGAGTAGGGCTTATGTTAGTCTTATGTAACAACACCAAACCCTCACAGCCTGTAGAGGTGACTTCTCAGAAGTACCCAGCTGTTTTTGTGGCAATGTCTAAATATTGACTGTTAGAGAAACAAAATTGAAAGTTGTATTCCTGTTCAGTTAGATTGTCAGAAACACTGATGCCCCATCTTGCATTAACTTCATAAGGAATTTCAGCATCTGTCTAGAAACAACAAGTTAGATGTTGTCAGCCAAACTCTCATCAACTGATGAGACCAAACTCTCAACTCCTGAAACAAATTCTGCAGCACACAGCTCTCACTAGTTTCTATTGAGAACTTTTTCTCTCCTCTTGCTGACAGTGGCTTTATGATTCTGATTTATTCTGAGCTTTATTCTCTGTACTTTTTAGTCTTTAATAGAGTCTTATATTGTAATCACAGCTGAAATCTGCAGATTATGCTGCCACAATAAATTATTCAGATGTGCTACTTAGACTTCATTTTACTGAAATGGTTCCATCTCCATCAGTGATTGACAGTTATTTTGGAGTATTATTTAGCCTTTCACACTACAAATCAGGGCTTCTGCCTACTGCCAGCTCCAGTTTCCAGTGCCAGATTCCCATCTGGCATTGCAACAGGGAGTATTTGAGCAGGGCATGCTGCCTTTTTTTAGTATCAAATCCATAAGGCTCACAAAGAAAAAGCAGCTTCTTTTCTCTGCTGAACCTAAACTTATGTATTCTGTAAAACATCTTCTAAAGTGTTTAGATGATTTTAATAGCCCTAATTGAACAGAAAACAGAGCTGAAACTCTCTAGAGTTGGAACTTTCAGTGAGCTACGAAACATCTTTTTTAATAGCCCCTCTATTGGAGAAAAAAAAGGAAGTTAAACACTCTTATGTAGACATTTCTGTCATGTTCCTTCCTGAGCAGCAATTAGTCCTGTTCTTTCTTCACCATCCAGCTGGAGCTCTGGGGAATTGCAGAGACTTTCAGCAAGGTGTGAGGCACTCTGCCAGCTCCCAGCATCCACGATGCCCTACTGAGCCCTCCTGACCATTGCAGCCTTCCTGACCTGTCCGGTCTTTAGTGGGGAGCACAGTGTCCACCTCTGTGACCCTCTTCTCTCGGCCTCCCATCCAAAAGGCTGTTTCCTGCGTTGGCCAGTTGTGTGAGCAGAGGGCTTTGCTCACGTTTTGTAACAAAAGGAGGCAATCTCCAGAAGTGTTAAAATGTCAGACGCTTCTATCCTAATTTTCAAGTCAGTCCTAGCAAACTGACAAAAAATAGGCAGTCCCTCTGTGCCCAGTGTTTTTACTAACCTAGATATTTTTTGTGATTGGCAGAAATGTCTTTACCCAGTCAATGTCATTTTTGGCTTGCTATTACAAAATTGTTTCCTAGAAATGTTCATTGTTTTGATACTGAAGAATTTGACTACACTTTTCTCTCCTTGAAGGTGGATTTTGGTTTTTCAGTTCCTTTCTTTTTTTTTTGTAGTTATTTCCCTTAAGAAATACATTAATATCTATTTATACCTGTTATCTTCTACTGCTATCAGAAATTCAGCTACAATATTTCAAGAATAAATGCAACACAGTATGGGGCTTTTAAAACACGTTTTAGTATATTTCCTCTTGCTCTACTTTCTTCTAAAATTTAGCACAGCAAATTAATCTGTGAGAAATCAAAGGAAGTAGTTTCAGTGTTTCTGCCCAGACTTGGTTTTGCTCCTAATACTTTAATGACACACCAGCAAAAGTATTTCAGCAACAGTTGATTTTTTTTTCAAAGGTTTATGTGAAGTATAACAAAACTGTAGTTGTCCTGACTCCATGTTCAATTCTTGCTCCTGCACAAATCAGAGCCCACATCTTTTTTTCACAGCCAGCACCTTTCTCTCCTTACTTCTTCCTGGGTGATAAATTTTCACTGCCTCATATGGGGAAATCTGGCCTTCTCCAACCTCAGCTAAACTATGAGCGCTACTCTGAAAGTAATGCCTCCTATTTTATTCTATTGGCCTGTGATATCAGCAGCAGATGTTGATAGCATGACAGTAGAGGTTGAGCCTTCCCATCAATAGTCTATTTTGTGTTGTTGCTCTGTGACAGATGGCAGCTGAGGGACAGTCTGACAAAATGACATCTGACATCAAAGTGTAGGTAAAGCAAAGGTGTGGCATTGAATTCCTCCATGCAGGGGGAAAAACTGCACCCACTGGCATTCATTGATGCTTGCTGAATATTTATGGAGACCAAACAGTGGATGTGAGCACAGTGAGGTGGTGGGCGCCACGTTTCTGCGGTGGCGAAAGTTACAGTGGATCACCTCTGCCGGTGCAGATGTTTACCAGCATGGTGTGCAGGCTCTTTTTCATTGCTGGAAAAAATGTGTTCTTAGTGCTGGTGACTGTGTTGAAAAATAGCATTTTGTAGCTGAGAATTTCCTCTATCAAATAGTGTTATTGTGTTCTTTTTATCTGTCTTTTTTTAATATTTGACTCAGCTGAAAATGTCATTCTCATCTTTTTCTTTTTTTCCAAAATGTTATGAAGTTTGATTTTACTACCTTTAATTATACCTATGAATGGAAGAAAAAATATCCCCTAAGCATGATGTATTTACTGGTTAGCATGTTGTGACTACCTATCATATATTAACAAGCACCTAGTAAGGGCCAGAAGTTGTTCTGAATGTTTGTTAAAGATAGTGAGGAAACACAACCTTTAGACATGTGTTTGTGTATGTATCAGTGGAAGCAGCAGTTGACAGAGAGCTAGAATACTTAGGATTACAAAATCAAAATATATTTACATACAAAGCATAGTTTACATATTTAAATAAGTGGTGTGGAAGTGGCATCTGACAGATAGCTGGAGTGATGAGCTAGGAGGATGGCTGAGAGGGAAGCTTCCACAAGCATAAGTGGCATCCCAACTATCTTCTGGCTGCTGCTTTTATAGAGTGTAGATGCATATATATGGGAGTGTGCATACAAATGTATGTAGGTGTATAGTACTCTGTACTGCCTTTTCTTGGGGATTAGAAAGATATGATATAGCTCACTGGAAGGACTCCTGACTTGTATATTTAATACAATAGAATTTATGAAGGTGAGCTACCTTGTCAGCTCCACCATCCCAAGTTATGCAATAACTTTATTGTCTGGTTCTAGCCAAGTGACAGCAGCACCATTATTGCTTTGTCATATTGCACTCCATTCACAAGCCTGGCATAAACAAGCTTATGTTGAGCCTTATCCCAAGCAGGCCACAAGCTTGCCCTTTGTTTGATCCAGACTGTTATATTTGAAGTTCCTAGAGAACAAATTCTAAATATGGCATGCGAGTCTTTGTGGTTGTGGCCTTAACTGGCTGGAATAGGAGATTACTTTTATTAAAACAGGCTTTCAGTTTGCATATTTAAGCAGCTACAGATTTCTGACATAAAACTGTACCATTATAAAGGCTACTGAATGGACCAATCACTTAGTGTTGTGCCCAGGTCGCCATTAAGTGGTGTATATTACCAGAGTCTGCAGGAGGGGTACTCAGATGCTGCACAGCAATAGGACAACCGGGGACTGATTCTTATTTATGTAAGGCCTCATTCATCTGTGGAAGAGATGCAGGGAAAAAGAGAATGAAATTTTGAAGTTTCCAGAGAAATAACATGTATTCCCACCCCAACCTTTTCACATAAACACAAATCTTTGCAAATCATGTTGCTTCTTTCAGAGTTTAGAAAAAAAGAAAAACAAGATTATTTTAAAGTAGGGTGCTTTTTCTTTGGCTGTTTGACAGTGTTCTTACCATCATCTAGAATTTGTACTAATTAGCCATGAATATTTCAGTGGCCTTGTTATGCTAATCAGATGTTGGCATTTTTATTTTCTGCGCTAACTACAGTCTATTTCTGGTTGTTGTGACTCCTGTGAGCAGGGGGCCGATGGGTGCAAATGAGCCCTTTCAAACGAGAGTTGCCTGAGATGTGCTGTTGTAGGTATGGTTTCCACACCCATGTACTTCTCCAGAGCTTACATGCATACATCCAGACAGCTCTGCCCCAGTGTTTGTGTGTAGCCCATATCCTGAAAGAAAAATACTTTGGGAACTATTCCAACTAGAAATATAGTATTCAGATATTTATGGGGCTGAGTCACCTGTGCATCTGACTGCAAAGGCCTCTTCCTGCACTCTCTTTCTTGGTTCATCTTTGCTGTTAGTGAGTCACCTCTTCCCTCTTTAGTTTTATCCTGGCAGTAGGTACACTTAATGGGAAAAAGGACTCCCTTAGCCACTCCCAGCACAAGGGAATCAGTGTAGAAATCAACTGGAATATTGCACTGTCTTTGCCAGCCAAGGCTGTTTTTCTGGGGAAAGATAAGTACTAGTGGATATGTTTCCATGCTTTTTTTAAAATAACGAAATTTAGGAATTTTCTGGCCATAAAGAGATGGGCTAACACTCTCTACCAGCAGAGTGTTCATGAATTCTTCTAATTTGTACAATTCAGCATTTGAAGAATACATAAAATGTCATTAGAACTGAATTTGTCAGTGAACATGGCCTTCGGAGAGGTGTGGATTGTGGGGCTAAAGCAGATGGGTTCTAAATTGAAATAATCAACGAATACTCAAAGCCTGAATACTGGAGGGGCAAAAGGAATCAGATAGGGGAATATCTGTCCAAGAGGCAATTGAGATTTCACCAAGTTGTATGTGAGCGCATGTTGTGTTTTGTATGTGGAACCTGGTGTAGAAGTAGTGCTAGAGGAAAGATGATACCTTAGGAAATGTAGACTTATTTCAGCAGACCTTTGAAAACATCTGGAATAAGAAAGGGTTGGTTTTGTTTGCTTTTTTAATAGCATGTGGCTTAAGGGCTATGATTCTGTATTTCGTAATTGCTGGTGAAGACAAATGATGTCAGCTTCCCATGCTGTAATCCCAAAGCAGAACTCTGGTTGCTCTGGGGCACGCTTTGATTTTTCACAGGAGTTAAAGACTGATGCCAGTGATGGGGGGGGTGGGTGAACTTTCTGTAAATTATGATGAAGACAGTGAAATCTCAGGTCCTTGGAATTCTTTGAAGTTCTGTTGTGTGGAAATGAGAAAAATCATTCAGTGAGTGGTACCTAGCTGGGTTTGAGCTGCCAAGTATGCCTGGGGACTGGAGTTTCCCTAGAGTCTTATCACAGATGAGATGGAGGCAGGTTGAATTAAAGGCTTT
>JACDJE010000243.1:1200-88409 GCA_016647715.1 Pavo muticus | reverse complement strand
AAAAAAAAAGTTCCAAAGTTGAGACAAAATCTTACTACTCTGTCTAAACCCTCTAGGAAAATGGCAGTGCACCAGCCAAACACAGCTGCCTCTTACACTCATGAATCTTCCCTGACATGTAGGAATATCACCTCTGGCTACCACTGGAGCTGCACATTTTATCAATGCAGGACTATTACTTCGTATGGTGCTTAGGGGAAACAGGTTTTGATGACTATACTGTTATACAGCCTTTCCTGCAAGTTAAAAATTACACTATCTTCAGTTAAACACCATCTGCTGCTGGCACTTAGGGAACAGTGAAGATCTTAATAGAAGGACATGACTTTTTTTTTTTGGTGCCTCTTACCTTGTTAACTATTTACAAGTAGGCAGAAAAGGTTAAAAATCAAAAGCAGTAGGTATGTATGCTCGACTTTCAGATTTACATACATCTGCCTGGCACCTTCTGAGGGGGAATGCCTCAATGGCACTTTTAACAATGCCACTGTTGCTGAACCTTTCAGATGGCATGCAGATTTCAAGATTCTGTTTCTTAAATAGATGAGATGCAGAAAATGGGGGAAGCAGCAGAAACATTTAAATGCTGCTCAAGATCTTGGTAAAGGAAGAGAAGGAAAAATGAGATTTTTCCAATGCATTTATTGCTGACCTGAAATTTTTATAGGGCTAATTATTCTGTCTAATTTTTCCTGATATCAAGAGGCAGCATTAAAAATCTCACTCTTACAACACAATAAAGGAATCCAATAAGCAAAGAACTTCACATAAAGTACTTGTACCTCTGAAAAGCGAGAAAAGGTGATTTAATTACATATTTTAAAACTAAATTGCTGTGAATTACCATAATATTCTGCAGACAGTTCTATTCAGTTGGTTGCTTTTGCAGTTGGAAACTTACATCCCAGTATTGCTCATTTCTCTTGGAATAAAACAGCCTCTATTTTTTTGTTATTTTTTCCTTAGGTAGTTTATTCTAACGCATGCAAAAAAGGGAAATGTCATAACTTTCCAAAAGAGTACTTCATCATAAAGAAATCTTCTGGGAATTACTTTACATGAGGACAGCAGTAAATGGATTATTTAGCAGGTTCATGTTCTCACAAAACATACATTTAAGGTTAGAGTCAGTGTTTCCAGGATACTTTATTACCCAATCCTATCTTATCTGATAAGAAACTTCTTCACAAAGAGTAACTTGAAATTGAGTATACGTTGTGTTATTGCTTTTTTAAGTTTTTCCACCTGCCGTTAGTCAAAATACTTAGGATGCTTGAGAAATGAAGTGTCTGGTTAATTTCACTTTTCATAAATATACTACATGTATTTTTCTTATGCAGAGCGAAATAACCTTAGTTACTGGTGCTGTACTGAGGGCCCAGAACCACATCCAGGTGACTTAAGATTTTCAAGAAGGAGACCTTACAGCCTATCTGGGCAAGCTACATCAGTGCTCCATCACCTGCACACCACAGCAGTGCTGCTGGGTGCTCAGAAGGAACCTGCTCTGCTCCAGTTTGTTCCCATTGCTTTTGGTCCTGGCACTGGGAACCACTGGAAAGAACCTAGCTCTTTACACCTTCCCTTCAGGTATTTACAGACATTGAGATCCCCTCCTGAGCCTTCTCCAGGTTGAACAGCCCCAGTTCTCTCATAGGAGAAGTGATCCAAAGAAGCCCTGTCACTGGATGCTCTCCAGCAGCTCCATGTCTCTCATGTACTGGATTTCTAAGAGTTATAATTGGTAACTAGATAAAACTACTAATTACTGTGACTATGCACTTGAAGGGATCAATCCCCCTGGTTTCTAGGAAAAGCACTTAGCAAAAGCTGTACTTTCATGTGCAAAACCAAATTGTGGTGTCAAGGGGTAGTCTGTGTGAAATGTATCTTGTCTTTGCTGTACTGTCCACATACATCTGACTAAATTGATTGCTGATTGGTGATCACCTCTGGCTTCAGTCTATACACTTGTGGTTGTAGTGGAAGAACAGAATGCCTGTGTAATGTTGTAAAGCTCTGGCACAAGAAACGAAGTTTTTCTGGCTCTGAAGTATTCACGCAAATCCCTGCAGATTAGTCCTCAAGGAACAATAGACCTCCCCAGCATCTTGGTCTGAAGCCAAGCTGTGCAAACAACAGAGTAAGGAGCCATGAAAGCACCAGAAAGTGCCGGTGACTCTATGCAAAAAGTAACTTCTTAGGGACAGCTGTGTCCTCGGGATCAATGTTCTGATTATCCAGGCCTTGGGCTTTCTGCCAGGGTACTTACTTTCCAACCCTCATATGGGCTTTGTTTAATGTTTGTTGTAAATGAAAGATAAAAACCAACTTTTCTCCCCCGCAAACATTAAGGTTCTGCCTCATTATACCCTGCGTATCCAAATGACAGATGATGTAAAGAGAACCAGAACACAGTGTTTTGTTTGTCCTGGCGTTAATGAGTGTTTGAAATGCTGATGTGTAGGCAAATCTATTTTTGTTCTCATATTTTGCATATATATTGCTTTATAATGCCTTATGGGGGGGAGTAGGAATTTAACATCTAAATATTTTAATATTCATCAATAGCAGTATGTACAAAAAAAAAGGAGGGATCTTTTTTCCCCTTCGGATATAGTAGTGAATGTTAGTTTAGCTTCATGCAAGCATTTACATTGTTTGTACCAATTTTTCCATCTCATTTAGGATTGGTGTGTGTTAGTTCTTCAGGAAATAGACATCTTCACTAGTTCTTTCCATTTGGGGTCACCTCTTCTTAGTCTGAAATGATATACACTGGTAAAAGGGTTTTGGTATCCTCTCATTCAGGCAGTGAAAGACTTTACAATTGCCTTGAGCTGAATCAGCTCCAGGTGGAAGTAAGATACTTGTTTTTAATGCGCTGTAGCCAGCTAGAATTACACAACACACCTGTCTGCTGGGTATTACCATGGCCCCGGATCTTCAGTCAAGCCTGCGGGTCCCTCTAGAAGGCACTCACTGGTGTTGCCCTATGGCATTGATAATTATGAGCCAGCGATAACAGGACTACAGTCACATCTTGTTATGAAGACCAGAATACATAATCAGAAAGGTCCCCTCTCCTCTCAAAATATATCAATTAATTAACTTATTGGTTTACTTAAGACAAATTATAGGGATATTATTACATTCTGCAAGGTAGATGGAGAGAGAGAGAGAGAGGCTTACAGTCAAATGAGAAACAGTAATCTATCAACTGGTGCTATGCTAATTGTTTTTGCCCTTAGCATATAGAGGTGTGCATACAACATAATTTCTACTGGTCTTTGTCATCTAAAATCCATCTAAGTTAAATGAAAGTCTTTCAGTGGATGGGAGGAGCAATGGATGTGGCCACAGGAGTGTGGAATAAGCATCATAGCATTTTTTTTAATGGATACAACTGCAATCAGTGGGGATTTTGCTGGCCTGAGGTTGGCCAGAGCAGCCAGTTGATATACAACTCCACAAGCTTAGAATTCAAATTATGTACCCAGAATTATAAATAAATAATGCTGCCACCATATGCCATCTATATATGAAGAGTGCCAAAAAGTAAGGCTCCCATCAATCTCTGTGCCTTCAGCAAAATAATGAATGCATGTATAGATAGCTGTCTTTCAGACTGTGGATGAAAGTGTTTCACAGGTTACAAAAGAATTTTAAAGTGTACAAGGTGTGTTCTTTTTTGAGTATTAAGGACACCGTACACATTGAACTCCTCCTGGATTTATTTGTGCTGTTTCTAGCTCATTCCTTCTTATGCTGGAGCAACAATTTATCATACGGACTGTTTAGCCTCCTCATTAAAGACCTTTCAGATTAACTCATTGTTATCCTCAAGCCTGGCATGCTTTTCTCACAATACAGCTTGATTCATGTAGTTCCTTCCTAGAAAGCTAAATCACTGGGATCTGTAACCAGAATAGCCTTTACTTACAGTGTTACAATGATTTATTTCCTGTATTTTTATTTAAATCAATACAATCCAATTGATTTATTTCTTCAATATCTGCCAATTGTACTGAACAGATGTTGTATTTTCATGGTAAGGTATGTAAAATTTCCTCTCTTGACACAAGAGATACCAGCTGCAATGTAACTTGCACCTCTGCGAGGGATAACTCCCTACAAAAAGCAGCGAAAGCCAATCTGCTCCAACTACTGACTCTTGTGCCCAAGAATTATACACAGGAATTTTGCCTATACTGATAACTTCTGATGTAATAGTACTGTCACTTGAATCTTTGTAGACACCTCCAGTTTTCATCTGCAGTATTTTGGCAAACTAGGACTTTTACTTTAGTGTTTACTTTACATTTACTTTAGCAAGGGACTGGAATACAAGATAATTCGTTTAGAAGTGGACATGCTCTGAAAATTTAAGGATTCGAATAGAATGCAGTGACAAACTTTGAGGTACGTGAAACGTAACAGCTTCAAGGGAGAGTTCCAAGGGAGCTCTGCGCTCCTTTTGGTAACTATGCATACATATTTATGTTATTCTTCTCAAAGAGTTTTTGTGACTCTTTTGTTCCTTTTGCTGGGATTGCTTTTTTAAAGAAAATCCAGATTAAAATGAAGAATTTGCGGATGACTTCTGAATATTTGTTTCTGATTATGCCTTCTACAAAGATAAAGTTCCATTATAGCATTGGAAACTCACTCAAAAAGGAGAACATAATGTTCTGAAGAATTGTAGAATAGCTTTTATTATGTAAATAACTTCCAGGTGGTGTTTTTCACCAGATATTTAAAATCAATATTACTTTCATTTATCTCAGCCTCAAATTACACAGTCCAAAACTGTACACACATTTTCATTGAATGAAATGAATTATATTCAGAGGGGTTTCCTCTTTTATCACAGTTTTTTTTTATGATTATCTCTTCAGTACTCCTGCAACTTTTGGAAAACTGTAGGGGAACAGAAAAATTAAAGAAGAGAGTGACTGTAATTCTAACACTCTTAAAATGGATGTTCAAGCTTGAAAATGTTTTCAGATACTCAGGGAAACAGAGGAAGACAAAAGTAGAAACCAATATGCATTCAGTGATAGAGAAAGAAAATTGAGAGATAATACAGGGAAAAACAAACACCCAAACTTAATGTTTGGTTTTCAGTACCTAATACTGAATGAAAATAAAACTTTTGAAGTTAAAAATATCAGTAATGTTTGGGGTTTTTTTAGATACTATTGCTGTAAACATCAGCGTGCATCTACAGTCATGTAAGTCACTCTTGATTCGGGAGTTTACTTACAATTAAATGTACATTACTTGAAGACATGAGTAGGGTAGGAACCCTGTGTGGCTTTTGCAAAGTATCTGGGTAGCTGAAACACTGAACCTGCAAGGAGGAGTGAATCTGTATCTTCATGCAGATGCTCCCCCTGTACCCTGAGCAAGGTACCTTTCCAGACTCTGTTGGCATTTACACTGCCACACAACTGGAAGTGCAGCAGTCAGAGACAGGTATGAGTGATCATAACTTCATCTACCAGATAGGGTAGGCAGACAGCTATAGGTAAAATATATCAGCATTTACATTAGACAAAACTGGATTAGCAAAATAATTCTGGGAGCCTGGACCAAACTCATTCAACTCTTGTGTATTTCCCCAGTTGTTCATCAAAAGATTCTCTCTCCTTGTCATCACAAAAGTAGCAGTCAGGATTCATTCCAGGGGCGGACTGAGAAAGCACTCTGAACCAGTCTCCTGGTTAATGACTTGTTTTGATTTCTAATAAATCTGTACTTGACTACAGGGCTTTTCACTGCAGAAGCGATAAGTATTCATATACCACAATGCTACTGGCTGTTCAAGAAAAGCTGCAGCAGAGGAGGTAGGAATGAGCTGGTGGCCACGCAGCACAGGATAACATAGCTCCTCATTCCTTGGGAAGGCTTCTCATGACAGAAAGCTTTGTAATTTACCAGGCCAAAGTAGAGAACAGTTAGGAGTAATAGCTAGGTTATTTCAGACAAAAAAAAATGAGGTGTAGGAATGCAGCTGACCAGTCAAATGTCCTTAGGTATGTGGTGGATTTTCTGCTGCTTTAAGTTGGATGGATTTCAGCTGGCCATCGGAGTGAAAGTGCTGCACTGGGAGAATGCTCCAGGTCCTGCTGCTTTGAGTTGCAGTGTTGTCTGAGCACAATGTGATTTAAGCAGATCTGAGCACAGGAACTGTTGTGTTAATTAATGATGAATACAGTTGCAGTGTATGAGAACTTCATTGCATTGCTTTGTTTGAATTCTCTCTCTGATCTAGACTCTGATCTAGGCTGATCTAGAGCGATCAGTCTGAAATTATTCAGGGTAATAGCTTCTACAGTCTTATACCTGCTATATGGAGTTGGTTTCTCATAGGGCTCTGCTGTGGAAAAGAGCAGAGACAGAGTGCTGATGGGGGAAGTGATATTCTAAAAGAGAACAGATACGAAGGAGCTGTTAAAAGCCTCTGGAGATCTTTCATATAGATTATATATTAACAAATTTGCAGGTGTAAAATTTGGGATGTATATAAGTAGAACCAGCGGAGCAATAGGGCAGAATGGAATTCAGGGCAAGATAAACTTGTAAGCTACTTGTTTTGTGATGGGCTGTGAGGTGGTGAGAGGGTGGTGCTTGAAAAGATATGAATAGTTGAGAGTAAACCTTATTGGTTTCATATGCATTTTTCTATATGGGTGCTTGGATCAGCTTTAATGTGCACTTGAATAAATTCTTAGGAGAGCGCCGAGCATTTCTGAGAAATGAGAAAAGGATAGAATGGCAATTTGGAAAACAAAATTGCAAAAAGAGGTAATATAAAAGTAATGCACAATATGGTAATAGTGTACTAAGTAAGTTATTAGAATGCAAGAGTTAGGGGGGAAACTAAACGTATTCTATGGTCTGTTCAGTTTAAAAAGAAATGCAAAGGTTCTGTAAAGAGTGTTAATGGGCTGCATATATTATCTTCTACCTGAAGTGGAAATGCAAACGATTTACAAAGAGTTATTGTGAGACTAATTTATTTAAAAGAGCTCTTTGAAGATAGTAGGGTGGGCCAACTTGGAGCTTGATTTAGGGTGAGTAACACAACAAGGAAACAGCAAGGTTAAAATGAGGAGTAGAAGATAGAGTTCAAATGGCTAAAGAGCAAACAAATGGCCATGACTTACTGTCTGCAAATAGACTCTGCAAATCTGATGTTTGTGAGCAAATTCATGGCCTTTATTCTGTTCTGACACAAAATACTGTATTTTTGTTTTGTCTTTTTTTCCTTTTGTTGTTTATTTGTTATATTTGTGTGTTTAAAACACTATTTCATAACAGTTCTTAAAAATAAGAAACATCCTGTGAGTGGCATAACTTTTGGCAGGAATGAGAGACCAGGGGAAGTCCTGAAGCTGGTGTATATCAAGGAGTGAGACAACATGGAAAAATAAGCTGAGACAAGTATTATAACGCTAATCATGACATTATTTCATATATTAAAACCTTTGGTTAGGATGAGTTCAGGGCCCTAACAGTTTGAAACAGTAAGTAGACCCTAGGAGATAGATGGAGGAATTGTTACCAAGATGTCTAAAAGTCTCACTGGAGAGAGAATGACTCAATCTGACAAGGGATTAAAGGTTGAAAATGAAGGCACGGATGCCCTCCTGAAGCAAAACATGGAGTCTGAATCCTTAGAGCCTTCTGAGCAAGCATATGCCATGGTGGCATTAGCTGGAATAGGGAAAATGTTCTATTTTACCTGTTTACAGCTTCAGGTTTTTTCTTTATGCAGTAGACACTGGAGTTAGGTACGTCTAGACTATTGGGAGGTCTGTATTTGCCTCATTTCTCATCTTCCATATGCTTCTCAGAGCTCAGCAGTTAATGATCCAGGTGTTTCTGCCCTGAAGTCTTCGTTCTTCCTGTGGTAGTTACACCAGAAGGGAGCTCTTGCCGGCAGTCCCGTGCTGCTCCTGATCACAGCCTCTTTTCCAGGTTGCTGTATACCATACACATATGCACAGCTCAGCATTGTTACCATTTTTTTTTCCCTTCATAATCTTGTTGCTTATAAATAAAAGACAATCCTTCTTATTCAATGTAATAAATATGCAGCTTGTATATACAAATGTTTATTGTGGCTGCTTTTCATTCCTTAAAGCCATAATATTAGAAATTGTAATTGTTCCTTTTGTAACCAGTGTGACAAGCCAAAGAGAATTATAGTCAAATAGAAGGTTCAAAGCAAGCATCTTTAATAAATTTATCTTCATTGATGAAAAGAAAATCAAAGCAGCTCACATTTTTCTTTGAGACTACTTCATGGATTTTCAGCATTTAGGTGCTTTTATTATTATTATTTCTTTTTATCTTGGATAGTATTTATCTAAGCTTTGAGATGTTATTTAACTACTGGCCATATTTTGCACATTACAAGCCACTTTATATTTTGGTGAAATCATAAAACGATAGAATGACTTGGACAGAAGGGACTTTAGAGATCCAGTTCCAGCCCCCTGCCATGGGCAGATCTGCCCTCCACCAGCTTGGGCTGCCCAGGGCTCCATCCAATCTGGCCTTGAGAGGCCCCAGGGATGGGGCATCCACAGCTGTGCCAGCGGCTCACCACTCTCTGAGTGAAGAATTTTTCTTCCTAAAATCTAATGTAAATCTTCTCTCTTTAAGTTTAAAACCATACCCTCTTGTCCTGTTACTATCAGACCATGCAAAAAGTCCGTCTCCCTCCCATTTATAAGCTCTCTTCAAATACTGGAAGGCCACAATGAGGTCTCTCCACAGACTTCTCCAGGTTGAAAAGTTAGCTTTACATTTTCTAACAGGCCTTTATCAAGGACTTGACTTTCTGAATGTTCTGCATCCAGTGCTGGCAAAGAAAATGTACTGAAACTTTAGAAAAAAATCCTCTGCTCCCAAATAACTCCAGTGGTTTTGAACTTGTGTATGTCTGGAAAGCAGAACCAAGCTTTGCTTACTCCTGAGATAGCCATCCATGCTGAGGTATTAGGTTGCACAGATGGGTAAAAGTGAAATGGAAGCTTGCAAAATGAGATTTCAAATACATAAACAGGTTTCTGTTGATGGCAACCTAATAAAGGAGGTAATTCTCTAAACATATTGTTCCTATTTTGTTGCTAATTACAGTGAACTACACAGTTAGTTCTGCTCTTTAGGTGCACTTTAATTACTCTCTCAATGTTGACTTTCTGCGTTATGAATCTTTAACACACCATAGGAAATAGACATTTAATTAACCAGATGTCACTCAATAAATCTTAACTTCTCTCTGAATTAGAAAAGCCAGTGTTATCAGGCATAAAAGGGACAAGATTTTAGAAATAATTTACTTTTTGTTCCTTTATTTTTTTGTTATAGGAAGGTTATGGAGGAAAACTACATGGATGGTTTTAGCATTTAATTTAATGACAAATATCTCCACAAAGTGAAAACAAGTTTTTAACATTATGCAAGTGTTGATGTTTCATAAATTGTAGGTATGACAGTTGATAACGGTAAGGCTAGCAGTGTGTTCTAAACACTTCCTGATGTATCACCCCAAATTATCTCACTTGTACTTCACATCATCTTGTCTACACTTACTAAATATCTTTGCCTTTTCAGCTTGACTTTTTGCATGTAGCTTTATGAGACCATAGTTCATGCCATCATGGCAACGGTAGCTGTAATATTAACACTCAGGGCACCTAGGAAACACAAGGCTGCCTGAGGTGACAGCTAGGAGCATCTCCTGGCACCAGAGGAGGAGGTCAGAGTTTGGCATCCTGATGCCCTGCCGATCCCCCACCAGACCTGTATGGAGATTGGGTTAGTTCCACTGCAGCCATCAGCTCTAGAGCTTTCTGAATACTTCTAGTGGGCTTAAAGTCAAATGAACGCAGCCATCCACACAGGTTGATGGCAGCCTAAGTTACTGAAGTGTTTCAATAGCTAGATGGTCTCTTCAGGTGTATTAGTCTGGTATCTCAAGAATTTGTCAGAGCTTTCTGCACTAACTTGCAACAGCAGAGTCCATTTCCCTGATCTTGTCTCCTTAAGTCTTGTCAGACTTCCTCACATCTGACCCCAGTCCCAGACCCACTTCCTAATTATTCTTGTTCAAATTTTAGAAGCCTTTCTCTACTACAGCCACATCCCATTTCCCCTAAGTCGACAGTACTTTTAGCCTTCCTTTGCAATGTCACAGAATATGGCCAGAGTCCCATAAAAGAATACAACAGGGCACTTTCTTCCATTAATAATTGCAGTGTAAAGCTCCTATTAAAATTAATGGGCACTCCATGTGCACTGAAGTGTAAAAATAGCCCCCTTATTCTCACAAGCTATTTTAGTTTCTTCATTCTTTCTAACTAAAGTTTCGATTTCCATTACACCTAATGTTATTCCGAAAGTTGTTCCTTGGTCTAAAATTCACACCGTAGATGCTCAAAGTCCCTTCTTCAAAATGGAACCAGGCACATGTTCTGCAGCTCCTATGAGACTGTATTTTAGCATTTGCCAAGAGTGACAATGTATAATAATAATACTGAATCTTTTTTTACATCAACTCATATGCAAAGGTAGTGACACCAGGGAATATGCTGTTCCTAAAAGGTAACTGTCAAGGATTAATTGCTTTTCCAGTTTTGGTCTTTGCTTCTTTTGATGTCCAGCCACCTTCTTAGCGGAACAAGAGCAACTTTTTAAGGTTGGCCTCTCAGCCACAAGGTACTGTTTTTGCTAGTATGGTAAACCCACTGCTAATTCTCTTCTTGCATCTCCAGAACAGATTCTTGTAGAAGCCTGCTGTGCCCTGTTTGGAAATAGCTACAACCAATACATTTTACGAACTGTGTGGCTTCATCCAAGTGACATAAAATAAGAAAATAAGAAGCAGAAGGAGGTTGATTTTGCACGTAGGTCCCTAACACTGAGAACGTGTTAAGTCTGATAAAGCTTCCAAGATTTGGTGGGAGAATACTGCATAAATATGACTTTCAAAATTGTGATTAAAATCTAGCTCTCTTTAAAATACTTCACACAGGCATCCAGAACCTCAGCGAAGCCTGTTTAGAAGACAAATTGACTGGTTTGGGACAGCAGACCGGTGTGAGGTAGGGTGCCTGAAACGTCACCTCCCCTTCACAGCAACATTCCAAGTAACTGGGGAAGAGCTCTGCTGGCATAACCTTTGGGCAGCCCCAAAGAGCCCTAGGAACAGCTCCTACCGTGACTAGAGCAGCAAGTGAGCACTGTTTTTTGGTGCATCTCACTGCCCCTAGAGACAGGTGAGGACACGAGTGGCAGATCCCACTTTCCACTTCTGACCAGAGACTGAGTTCACCCTGATAGCCTGAAGAAGATCTCCCTCGTGGTGGGACTGGGTGCCCAAACGCATGCTCTGTGAGGAGTAGGCTGGTCTTGCCTCTGAAGATTGCGCTGAAAGTTATTTTTTCTTTTCAGTGTATAAAAACAAATGACTCCTAACTGATCATAGTTCCCTGTTAAACTTTGGATCAGCAATACAATCTCTGGGCTGGAATTTCCTTACTTCTTACCTCCAGCAGTGCATAAGTTCTCCTAAAGGAAATAACTCTTTAGTTGCTTAATTGAGCTTTGAGTTTAGGAAGGCATTAGCCATTCAGATAGCCTATAGTGAATTCCCATTTGTGCTAAATTGACCAGGTGACTCATTGCTACCTTTTTAAAATAAAAATTCCCTTAACAGCACTACAGCAATAGTTTCAACAATTAAAGTGAACAGTATTGAGCAAAAGAGCTTCTCAGTGATGAAATGGCATTGGCCAAAAAACAATTCTGAGGGACCACACAGTACCCTGATTGTAAGAGAGCTCATCTTATGGCTGAGATTTGGACTTTCAATACTGGTTCCCATCTGGCCTGATACGCTGCTGTATAACTTGGTAACATATTCTGCCTGTGCCTTCTTAGAGCATGTGGTTCAGTTTTCTCTTGTAATTCCTCTGTAATTATTTACCCCCCTCACTGACAATCTAGTAAGCCTACCTGCATAGCAAAATTCTTGAAGTGGCTGAGCTTTTGGAGGATGCCTTTTATCTAGAAAATTTCCTGCTTTAACATAGGATTTTGGAAGTGCTCTGTCACATGCCAAAGAGAAGGAAAGGTGGTGGCCAGCACAGAGGAACAAACAAAAAACATTGATTCCAGAACAAACACAAAAAGAACCGAGAGATTTTTAGCTCCTCTCAGTCATGCTTCTTTGGAAAATACCAATAATCCAAGCCTCAGGCAGGCTCCCATGTAACTTTTTCTTCCTTGTGAATATCAATTGGGTCATCAGCTGGATGAGGACTTGCTTTCTTTATTGAAAGTAGCTCTGCCTATTTTATAAAGCAGTTTATGAATTTCAGAGAAAGTTAAATAGATAAGAACTAATTAATCCAGATTAAAAAAAAACTCCTTTTACTGTACTCAAGTTCTGTGCTAAAATAGTGACTAATAAAATGACTGTAGAGACAAAAATGACTAAATGCAGTGTTAACCAGTGAATTAAGCAAAAGGAAACTCAGTCCGCCTGCTAAAAAGAGTGAGCACTGACATTGTGGTTGCCTGGTCCAATGCATTATGGGGTCTCCCATGTCCTCTTAAGGCTCATTTAAGACACACCTCTGAGCCAGAGAAGGACCTGTGTGATAGTCACCAAGTTGGGAGCAAAAGTTTCAAGACAGTTGAGCAACTGTGAGGCTCCAGTTCCTTTTGCTATCCAAGCAGCAAGTCTGCTTCTCTGCTTTCAGTTTCTTATTTCCAAAAGTGCATCTGATAAGTCCTTTGTGTCCCAGAGTTGACAAGAGCCTTCCTGGACTCAGAAAGGATGATGTCCTGAGTCCTGGGCTTGTCTTCTTCCAACAGTGAGTCTTTCTTTGGAAGGAAAAACTGTCTAAAATGAAGATTTCTGTCTTTGATGTTGATCTTTCTGTTCTTTTTTTTGTGTGTGTGTGTCTTGCTTCATCTTTAGAGAAACAGAAACATTTAAAAACAAACAAACAAAACCAACCCACCAAGAATAACAGCAGTTTCCGTATTTCATAGCTGTTTCCCTTTATCCTCAAATTAACCCCCCTTCTCCCAGCCCCCATCCTTAATATCATCTGAAAGGCTGACAGGGTTGATCTTTGGATCATCTTTTCTTGGTGATTTTTTTTTTTAAGCCAGCACTTCCCCACCTGACAGATTTCATGGTTGAGAATGTGATCCTATGTGAAATACATAACATGACTACTGCCTAGTACGTATTTGTCAGTCAGTTCTGTGTTTTTCAGTGGCCTCTCTTGACCACATCACTTCGGCTGAATCTGAAAGCCACTCCTTCACTCCAGTAGAATTACCCATATGCGAATTCTTTAAATTGAGCAAGAAGATAACATTTTCTTGTGTTGCACTTTGCTTGAAAACAGGGTAGTACTCCTGCATATTTTAAATAGCTTTCTGAGGCAGGTGTAAATGATGGTGAGAGTGCCTGGTCAGAGGAAACAGCAGCAGTAATTGGATCTGCTGTTATTGAGCCCTGAGTGTTGCCAGATGGGAATGGATTTGCCAAGAATCATGGAGTCATTCACCATTTCCACTGAGGCCAACTGCAGCAGTATCAGGAGCATGGTACTGCACCCTTCTGTGTTCCAGAATGACCATGGCACTCGTTTTCACATTCAAATAATTAATTACCAGTTGCAATTTCAGTCATGCTGGGTGGGAAGCTGCAGCTGTAATTAGTGGCAAATTTTTAATTAACAAGTTAAGCACTTCTTATTAACAGCTGTTTGAGAAATAAGCCAAGGTTATTTAATGTGTCCCTTGGATCTACAAAATATTAAACTTACATTCTCTGCTTTATTGTGAATGCTGCCATCATATTTGTCATGTCTATAACTATATATATCCAGAAAATGCATAAGGTCTTGTTATATATATTGGCATTAAGAGTAGGATTTACAAGTGTTTAGTTCATATGAATCATCCTGTAGATAATTTAATTATCGAACTCCTATACATTAGTAGTGGAAGCCTAAGAACAGTTTGACCTTACAGAAATTTATGAAGACTTGGGAGTAGAATAAATAAAAGAATCAGGCAGTGTTTTAACATAAAAATATGTCATTTGTCACAGAAGAGCTAATGTAGTTTAACTTTCATGCCAGTAATTGCATTTGATATAATTGGAAAAATTATCATACTATTTCACATCAGCTAAGTCTATCTAAGAAACAAACATTTTTATATATTTATAAATATATGAATGTCATATGCCATGTCTGGGGAGCCAGCATGGACCCATAGGTTGGATACAACCACCCTGGTTTGGAAGTGATGTGCCATGCTAAGAACTGGAAAATGGTCCAAGGCACACTGTATTTGGTAGCGGAAACAGATAGCCTTATTTTCCAGCAGTGATTAATAGTGATTATTTTTGTTAAAAGATCTACTTTGGGAATTTTCCAAGGCTGCACCAATGTTTTTTATTTACTTCAGAAACAACGGGCAAGACCATTGGTATACTGGGAATCTACTTTTCCCTCATTAACAAATATTTCCTCTGTTCCACTCTTGCTGAAACTCTCCACTCTCCTTTCCTCCCACCCATGCATTTATGAATGTGAAATGCATTGTTGCCTGTCTCCAAAAACTGAATACTCCTTCTCAGTGCTGTTGAGGCTCTCACTTAACTCAAAACCCCATGATAGCATGCTAGTGGATAATATCAATTATTTTTGTATCCTTGCCTTGGGGGCTTTCTTTTTCTCAAATAGGACATTTTTTTGATGATCGAGGTAGAAGTTTTTCTAACTGTGAACAGGTTTTGACAAGTGCCATCTTCTCAATTCAGTAAATCAAATCACCCTACAGGCAGTCACCTACTGTGTGGAAGTATTGTTTGCATCTCCCCTTTATGCACTCACATCTTACTGTTTGACATATTACTAATTGCAGGACCTGGAAATTACCATAGGGCCAATTGTGTTCAACAGGTCATGCTTGTCTGTTGTTATCAGCATCACAATTAAGGGTCAGCAGATGTTTCTGACTAAAATAAAAATAGAGTGAGAACCTTGTCCTCTTCTCAGATTAAACCTGTCTTGAATTTTGGGAAGATGTCATTCTTTCTGCTGATTTATTTTTCTGCATTCTCTGGTTGTGGGCAAGAAATTCAAGTAAAAGCATTAAAACACTTCTCAGGTGGTATCAGGGAGGTATTTATAGTGTTGATATAAAAGTAGTAACCAAAAGAAGCAAAATTAGTCTATGCCTTGAAGATGTAAACTTGTTTAGATGCACGGTTGATAGAAGCAGAGAGCCTCTGCTATGCAATGGACATCGCCTTAGGTTTTGGCTCCTTTAATGAAGTTTTAATGTAATCCCTCCAAAGTCTTGCATCAGTTGCTCTTTCCAGGACCTAATGGTGCTTGTAGACACCATTCAAATCCTGAGTTTCAGAGTTGTGCAGCTGGCATGCAAGCCTCTGGCTCACCCCAAGCTGTGCATACCTGCATGCATGGCCATAGCTCACACCAGTCTGTTACTCCTTCATTTCACTGTGCTCCTAGCTCTATGTAAGGCTTATAATTTCTTCTTTTGCCTGCTTTAAATAACATATTTTTTTTCTTCCATGTAGATTTCATTTGGTTAATATCTATGCTCTGATCTTTCTATTCCTCATCATATAATAATTCAGCATTGCATGGTTCTCTTGGCCTCCCATTTTAGCACCACACATACATGTCATATGTTTCCCAAATCATCAGTGGAAATTCTTCACAAAGCATTCCTATTATTTACAGAGATGTCTGGATGACCTAGAAAATTAAACTGACTTTCTGACTGGACTACATTTGCTTTCCCGATAACAGTTCTCATCCCATTGGATTTGAAATGTGATTATTTAGCTTTAAGATTCAGAGGTGTCTCCTGAGATTTTCTTTGGTTTTGGTCTCTAAGAGAATCAAAATCTGGACTTTAAAGACTGATGCTTTCTTGGAAATATTATCATAACTGTCATTTTTTCTGTATCTCATCACGCAGCTCCTGAGATTTTATCATGAAAACTATTTGTTATCCCTTGTTACAGTTCCTTCATCTCTTTGCAAACCATTTGTTCACTTTCCAGCCTATCCTGACATAATCTTTTTGTAGGTTGCATGCCACTTTTTCACATGCTTTGCAAAATCAAAATAACCCATCTACCTTATTCCCATTTTCCATTTATTTTCATAATTCCATCAAGCGCAGTGCTCAGATTTCTGGCATGATTTATTCTTTAAAAATTCATTTGAATTCTTTATCATAGATCGCATTATCTTCAGTGTGAATATCAGTGCATTAAACTTGAAGTGCATATCCTGGTCTTGACATCTGAATTTCCATCATTGCTAACCTAGTGGATAAATAAAAAGTTTTCCAGTTGGAAACAACTACAGTTCATACGTATGTGCGTACCAAACTCTACCTTGCTCTCCATCTACCGCACAGTGCTCTTGTGCTTGGTCTGAGTGACTAACAAAGCTTGTGCTCCTAGGGAAAAGGTAAGTAAGGCAGGCTTGGGAATGAAGAGGAAAGGGAACAGAGGCCTCTGGGTCTTCATCTGCTGCCTGTCTCCCCTTGCACTTGAAAAAGAGCAGCTGCCTTTTATGAGGGGAAGATGAAAGCTGTAGACAATTTTTAATGGCATACCTTGCAAGGTTCTTTTATTTGTTCATAGTTTTTTCTCCATATTCTTGTTTTCCTTTAGCAAATATTTCCAGTATTCCAATTAAAAATTTAACATTTTCCCACAGCAGAATCAACTTATTTCGCATCTTTAAACATTGTTGACAAATAAGGTGTTGTGTGTAATCTGACAAGCACATTCCCCAGGTGATGACTGATCAGAGAATGTCACCTGGCACACACTGACCCAGGCAGGGGATGTAACCAGTTCTGTTTTGGCCAAAAGGGAACAGGTAAAAAATGGTGCACGGCTCACAGCTCCTCATCTCAGGGCTGTTGATGGAGTTTGCATAAGCAGGTAATAAATTGGGTGCTTTTGGCTGTAATTTTGCAAATATACTGAAGGGAAAACTGGCCCCTACTAGCCAGACACTCAATCTGCACTAGAGAAGGTGAGCACTTACACTGGTTCAGTTCACTTTCAGCTCAACTGAGACCATAAATTATGTTTTTCCAGGTCTCCTTCTAAATATACACACACTCCACATTATTTTCACGTGCATTCCCTGAAGGATGTCTGCAAGCTCCCACTCATTCCGTGACGGAGCAGCATAAGGTCCAGGTGCTTCAGCAGTGTAAGTGGAAGTAGACTCGTAACCCAGACGCCACATCCTGAATCCTCCACAGCAGTAATCCTCCACCTCTGATTCCCCACCACAGCCTCCCAGAGCAGCTGAGATCATACTTTCATAAAGCCTTTCTCGCCAGGTCAGTGGAGTTGCTGGTCATGCATGTGTGAATGCGATATGATGTCCTAAATGAAGTAACACAACTTCTTCAATTGGAAGTCATTTGTATCCTTTAGTACTTGTGGCACAGCATGCATCTTGCCTGTTGTAAACTTCACCTTTACCAGATCTCTCTCATGTATCGAACTAAGGATTTCTAACCTACTTTTAAAAGGATCCCAAAGTGCTGATAAATCAATAGGATTTTTTGTGAGTGGGAGCAGGAGTAGGTGATAAATTGCTAGCACCCAGTGCTTAACAAACAGCTGACTCCCACCATGCAATCAAAGAAGTTTAAGGAAGGAGGAAAGGTGAAGTGCCTGGTGGCACCGAGCTAGCCCAACCCCATGGCATAGCCTACCTCTGGCTTGCTCTGGGCTCACAGAACATCTGGGATTTTTTCTAATCTGTGGTTTTTTTTTCCCATTTTTTCTTCACATACTTACATTTCTAGAAGCATTTCCTACAGTATTCCCATTTTGCATGGAAGTCTTGGAACTTCATGCATTTACATGCATGGCCTGCAGCTTAGCTGGGGGAGAGATTCTTAAAGCTGTAGCTTGGAGACTTGCTTTTCCAATACGAGTGGCTTCTTTAGTTAGCTTTGCAGAAAAAGTCTGCCCAGGGAAGTGGTGGTGTCACCATTTGGGGAGGTTTTCAAGAAAAGTGTAGATGTGGCACTGAGGTACATGACTTAGTGGCATGGTGACAGTGGGCTGACATTTGGACTCGTATCATAGAATCATAAAATGGCTTGGTTTGGAAGGGACCTCAAGGATCATCTCATTCCACCCCCCCCACTGTTGGTAGGGCTCCCAACCACTATATCAGACTGCCCAGGGCCCCATCCAACCTAGCCTTGAGCGCCTCCAGGGATTGGGACATCCATAACCTCTCTGGGCAGCTGTGTCAGTGCCTCACCAACCTCCCCTCTTTCAGTTTAAATCTGTTTCCCCTTGTCGTATCACTATCTTTTTGTGTAAAAAGTCAGTCCCCCTCCTGCTTGTGAGCTCCTTTCAAGTACTGCAAGATTTACTAGTCTTTTCTAAGCTTAGTGATTCTATGATTCTATGATTCTGTGACTGCAGGACCCAATCCACAATGACTGGCCAGATTATGTCCACGTACAGCAGTGGATGAGGACCAGGAGTGCTGCAGACAGCGAGGAGGAAGCTACTGGTGGAGTAGATCCACTCACCCATTCTGTGCCTCAGGTTTCCTCTCTGCTAATGTCCCTGTCAGCATGCCATCAACAGAAATGAGTGCCTCCACAGAAATGGGTTTGGGGAGGCGAGCACTGAATGGACTGCAGGCAATGCATATGGTTCTTTTTATTTGGGGGGCAGAGAAAAGGGCACCTACTACAAGCCTTCCTATCCTTGGTATCTGCTTGATACCCCAAACTGCTGAGCTGGGAATCAGAATAAATGATGACAATTGCATAAGCAGAACAAGGGGAGCTATTAGTGTATGAAACAAAAGCTCTTCTTCTGAGCGTTCAGACATTTTTAGTTTCACTGTCCCAGAAATGTCAGTGAATTAAAGAAACAACTTCAGCCACAGCTCAGCTCCATTGTCATTTACATGTCAGGTTCTCACATTTCACTAACTGAAGGCAATGGAGGTGGGTGTGAAACAGATCCTTGGCAAATGCTTTAAAAAATGGTTGTCTAAAAAGTTAGACCTCTGCTCTGCAGAAGTCGCTGGATGTGCAGGGCTTGGAAAACTGTCACTAGCACATCCAGATGTAGGCAATAGGCACCTCCCAGCCTTATTCATCCAGTAGCACTTGTAATCTGGTAATACTCCACTCTGTTGGTTCTCTACAGAAGCAAAGGCAGATTATCAGTATCTCAGTGGCTCAGTTTTTACCCGAAGGCCAGAATGGACTTGAGAGCTCGTGAAAACTGACATTACATTTTTGCCATCTGTCTGATCCATCTGCATTAAGGTAGCATCATAGATCTCAGAAGGGAGAACAGAGTTTAGGGAAGTGGAAAACTGAGTTACTTCAATGTGAGGCATTGGAAATTCAAGTCAAGCCAAACGCACATTGAGAGGAGTTCATAAACTGACCTCTTGAAGTGGAAACCAGTGCTCTATTGCTGCTGAGCTTTGTTTCTGGTTCTTCCAGCCTGACATATTTTATAAGAATCACATTCATATTAAAATAAAATGATTAATATGAGACTTATAAAAGGAGGGGAAGCTTGTATTCATCTCTGATTGCTTTGCCTTTTTTCTATGAGCGGAGCAACTGCATTGCTCCTGATTTGCTTGGCTGTATTGGAAAGTTTATCTGAAAATCTTAATGGCTTGCAAAACTTGAGATTAAGATTTAATGGATGGTTAGCAAAACACATTTTGGGGCTTGTAGCATGATTTCATGCTATGATGCCTACATTGACTGGTTAGTTACAAACCTGCTTCAATTCTTCGCTACCAATGTATTTCTAATTAACATAAGTATAGCTGAAATATTGAAAATCTCTTCCTTTATCAAGGAGATGTAGGGCCTATAATTATTCTTCCTGTTTATACCTTCTTTTCCTTCCTTTCCCCAAAGGGATTTTGTCCTCCTTAACACTTCAGAAAACCTCATTCTCTCCCCAGCCTGCTAAGCTCCCTCCCTCCTCAGCACTGTCCTCACTGTGTGAGCAGGTGATTTATGGGAGTGCTAAGTCCACAGACCTGCTCACGCAGAACACCAGCACCATCGTTCATTTCTTACTTAAAATGCTTTACAGGCACTTTGTGGGAGGACAACAACAGGGCACTGCCACTTATAGGAGTTCAAACTTCCCACTGCAGCCAAAGCAGCATGATGGTCTTGGAGGAGGCTGCTGCTCTGCTTGGCTGAGGAGCTGACTCATGGAAATACAACTTCCAGGGCAGCAGTGGGACCTCAGCCTGGCAGTTCCATGCCCTGAGCAGCAAAGCAAGGCAGGATCTTCATCCCAACCATGCCATCTGAGGACTGAGAGTGTGTGTGCTGGAGGAAGAAGCACTGAGAATTCAAGCTGAAATGCTGCCTGCTTTGCACACTGTGATTCGGGGACATGTATAAGGGGAGAACCATGGAATGGAAGACTTCAGAATATGTCCTAAATCATGGGTTGTATAAGGACAAAGAAGTGAGAACATAAAGTGCCACTGGCACCAGTCCCTTGTTCAGGTGCATTTTT
Source organism: Pavo muticus (assembly GCA_016647715.1). NCBI lineage: Eukaryota > Metazoa > Chordata > Aves > Galliformes > Phasianidae > Pavo > Pavo muticus. The sequence goes on along the minus strand of JACDJE010000243.1, from coordinate 67,750 downwards.
AATGCTCTCTGCTGCTCTGATCCCCACTCCCAGCTCAGGAAGGGTTCAGAGGGCTAGAAGGGTTCAAGAGACAAAGGACACAGCCTCTGCATGAGGAACAGCTAAGTGAATGGGGATTGTCAACTTGGGAAACAGCAAGGGCAATACAGCAGGAGTCTGTTCAAATGCAAGAGGCCTGATGGAGGATGAGTGCAAAGGGATGGACTGTTTTCTATCCTTATGAAGAATGAGCAGGAACCAGAGGATGCTAGGAGGAGCAAGAAAAAACAAAGGAGTTGGTTCTGTATCAATCAAACAGTAGAGGAAATATAAGGAGTTTACACTGAAAATGAGCCACGATCACAGAAGAAGTACACCAAACACACACTGGGTGTGGCAGTCCCAGAGCTTTAAGGCATGGAAGTCTGGGGAGCTGAGGGAATATTTTTGGATGTGCTTTCCTATCTTTTATATTCATATATTCCAGGCATTTTTCTTTGCTCACTTTTTGGGTATGAGACTCTGATTTGGGTGGACTTTTTCTGACTGAGTAAAGCTGTTCCTATATGCTCTATGTTTAAGGAAATCACTGATTCTCATTGGAAATCCGAGCCACAGTCAAAGAAATGGAATTGCAGGGGCTATCACCACGTCTTCAGACAAAGCTTGTGTATCTTCTTTGGGACATGCTGAAGCAGCACTCATTGCTGTATATATAGCACAATTAGCCACACAATTAGGGAGTAAAACTATTTTTTCTTTGCTGTGTGTTACACATATTATGCCATATGTGACAGTCCGGCTTCTAAATTTGTGCTGTGAGTTCAGTGAGAGGTAATGAATTAAAAAAAGCCCATTTACTACTGTTACTATTTCATTTCAAGAATGTTCAGCTGTTGTCCAGTTTATAGCAGCTAACAGAAAGTTTAAAAAGTCAAAAAGATCTGCAAGTTTTTTTTTTTTTTAAAGCCAGTGCTCAAACTCACTCGTTGCTGAACACAGGAGATATAAGCCCAATAGGAATCTGGAGCTCTGTTTCTCCTTTCTGCTCAGTGTAAGAGACTGAAAGTTTTTGGTATCACAAATATTCTGGCTTTGCACTACAGTACATGCAAACAAAGCTGTCAGCTTTACAATTAAATGAATACGGATGGAGGAATGTTTGCTGCCATTACTCAATAGGACCCTTTTTCTGGGTGTTCAGAACTGAGAAAAACCTCCAGTGAATCAATACTACATCACTGTGTTATCTCTCTCCATCATTCTACATCCTGGCAGATGTAGCATTAGCTCTGCATTTAAATTACTGTGCAGAGCTATGAGTTGTACAAAATAAGGAAGGGGAGAAATCCTGCTGTTCCACTTATCGGTCAAACTGAACTGATTTAGGGTTATGCATTCCCAGTCCCCTGTTTTGACAGCCTGTGGTTTCATATTTTCATTTATAAAATTTCAGTAGGGGTTATTTGATTTGTAAGGGGAAAAATGACAGTTTCTGCAGAAGTTTTTACAAGGACCTTGCTTTGGACTCACCTAAAAGCATTGTGTTTAACAAACTCGCTGCTTCTCTGAGAGCCTCACATTCAAGCATCCTTTTCTTTTAAGGGGTATGCTTCCTTTTTAGCAGCCTAACACATGCGTGGCAACAGTATTGAAAGCTGTTGGTTTTAGAAAAGAAAGTGAAGTTGCAGGATTGTTGCCAGCATGTGCGTAAATGCCAGGGAAACTTACCCACTGGCCATGAGGAGTGGTGGTGGTGATCTCATATCTCCTCCCAGCTGTGTAAAGCTGGGATGTAGGGAAAGCTATTTTGTAGGAGAGTTGTCTTTTTAGAGGTGTAGCACAGCAGTCAAGTGTTTGGATGTGGGAGACCTATACAGTTCTTACACCAGGAAGAAGGTGAAAAATGTAAAACTGCCAAAAAAAGGCTGAGGGATCTTTGAGAGTATCATCCATGCGTAAACTTGCAAGGAGCTCTTTCACACAGGGAGAGACAAATTCTGAGGCCTTGCAGGAAAGTCCGCCCTCATCTCTGCCCTTTGTAAACCTGCCATAGTAACGACTGCAATGAGACCAGGGAGTGATGTTCAGCCTGGCATCAAGGAATCATCTCCACAGCAGCTTGTATTCTTGAAATTGCCACCAAATAAGCAGAGGAAGGTTAAGAAGCAAGAAAGTGTTTAGCTCTGCTAGTGTTTTCTTTCCTCTGCAAAGGAAAATTCAGTGCTGCAGAATGTAGCAATCTTATCAGAAAGCAAGGCTTTCTTGCACCTTCTTCCCTCCTGTTCTGTTGTCGTATACAGTGCTGCAGGATGTTAGACATAGTCCTGGGATAACTCCTTGTTTTTCCTTCTCATTCTGTGCGTGCCTGCTCTTTGTTCTAGTCAAATTGACTAATCATACAAATAATCTGGTGGCCTTTTGAAAATGGAAACAAAGTAAAGATTAAAAAGGTTAAAATCTGCATCCACACAAATATCACCTGCACCTCAGGGAATCGAGCAGCTCGAGAGTCGCAGCAGTAACTCCAGCCAAATTAGGAAAGTGCAGATGCTGCCCTGTGTCACATGAGGGTCTGCCCCTCCCCTGAGCTCCCCCAGCCCCTCTCCAGGATGCCTTCATCTGCAGGAAGGGACAGTCATGAAGGAAGAAAGTTTACCTTCTCTTCTCCGTCCTGTATCTGCCCACAGATGCTGCCTGGCTCGGAGGGCTGATCACAGCAGTAGATCTGATTCTGAGCCACAGATAGAAGTACCTGTGTCTGAACAAGGAATGCCCAAAACACTGCCCCTGGCATGAATAGAGAAGAAGCTGTTTCTGGAAGGTGTAATTGTAGCAGTACCTTCAGTTATGCAGCTTAAAATTCTGTTTTCCATTAAAAAAGCCCTGCTTCCAGGCACTTTTATCTTTGGCAAATTTCCATCCAGGCTGAAATTCCCCATGCCACAACTGTGGGCTTTAGGCTGAACATGTCTGGCTGTGATATGCTCAGCAAATTGTGTCATTCTTTTACTACTAATAAGCCAGGGCAATAAAGGGAAAATACTAGTATCATTAAGACTTACCAAAGCTGGTGGATTTACCTGGCATGCTTCTTTTAAAATAAATTTAATTAATTCTCTAAGCTCGTTTCTGAAAGCAGGTGGCTGTACCACTGCAGACTCCACAACACAAGGATGTGTTTGCAGGAGTGGCTTCGGGGCAGCTGTGAGCATCTCCTGCGTTGAGGGAGCAGCTGCTGCGGAGTGCCTGCAGCTTCTTCAGCCATGCCGTCACTCTGTTCTTGGTCACCTCTGCCCACAGAAAGGCAAATACAAAACTGTGGAAGATCTTCAGGCCATATGGAGAGAAGGTTTGGGTTTGCATATGAGCATAGGAAGCTGGAGAAGCAGTGATGCTGGGAGAAGAAACCATCAGAGAAGGTGGTGCTGGGGTTTGTCCAGCATGGTCCCTGGACCTGCAATGTGGCCCTGAGGCCATGGTCTCAGCAAGAAAGAGGTTGAAATGGTTGCAAAACCACAGAAAGATTGCACGTTAACATGGGGTAGGGGGAGAGCTGGTGGGAAATGCTGCAGTCATTCGAGTTTTGTTCAATGGAAAAAAGGGGATGAATCTATATTGCCCAGCCAAGAAGCTGAACATCACACTGCTCTCCTTTACTTCCTTCTACAGCCATCTTTTATCTGTAACGTTAATGGATATTACCTAAACTCCAGACAGCGCCCACTACCTCCTTGCATCTTGGAACAGATGCCTCCTACAGACTTAAATAAGGCAATCTTCATTTTTTAATTCTATGAGTCCCCAAGGTGTTTTTTTTTTCATTCACAGAAGAGGGGAAAGAGCATGTTGCACAGATATTCCCGGAAAATATTTGCCTTCTTTTTTTTTTTTTTTTTTTTTTTTNTTTTTTTTTAAGAACCTTCCATCCTGTTGATCAGTATTTGAGTGAAAAAGAGCAGAGCTGTTACAAGATTTTTTTTTGCTTCTGTTTAGAATATTCCCTACGGACTGCTCCCATGGGAGACCCTTTGGGCCTCTGCCAAGGATTCTTGCCAAAATCCTGGCAGTAAGAGGATCCATTGCATAACATAGAGAAAAGCACTGATTTCCACATTGTCAGCTCTGCGAGGCATTGGGAGCCATGCCTGAGAAACAGGATGATGCTTGCCATACTCGTGTTCCACACAAATGTCAGCTCTCCCCTTTAAGCACCAAAGAAGAGCCCTGCTGGTGCTGCAGGACTCATAGTATACGCTCTCTCCCATAAATTAATTCTTCCCTGTCACTGATACAATGCTATAGAATAATATCAGAGACCATGGACTGCTGTTGCTTTTGCTTGTACTCCATATCAACAGTTTGCTCTCCCGTTCTGGCGTTAGATTTCATCTACGGGAAAAGTAGACAGGACATGCATTTTCACTGTGTGTGTCCTGCTTTCCAAACAGCATTTCAGATTCTTGCTAATTTTCCCTTCAGAAGCAACAGGGTACAGTACTGCCCTAACTCTGTCCCCAAGGCTGCCTCACCTCTCATGCCAGGAGCTATTACTCAACCACAACAGCAAGAAGTGCCCATCATACTCCAGCTGCTGGGACATACAGACTCTAATCAACATCCAGAGGCCAAAGAAGGACAGACTGAGCAGGGAGCAGTTTTCACACGTTTAACATTGCTGCCTGCTTTGCATTACACTGATGTCCCCTGACTTCCCCTCTGCTCATTGGCAGTAATAGATAATGGAGAGGGTTACAGAGAGCTGGAGCTCTTTGAATGAAAGGTGCAGCCTCCTGTGAGGCTTGGGAGATTCAAGAAGGAGGAGACAGAAGGAGAAAAGCAGAAAGATCAGCCAGGACCAATGTGGAAATGGAGGAGAGCAAGGAGAGACACAAGCACCACGGAACATCTCGACATGTGTGACTGCCAGAAGCAGCCTGGCTGGGGGAAGCCGCACACCACAGTGCTAGAGCAGCAGAAGGACCGAGGGACTGTCTGGCCCTGGCAAACAGCCATGGAGAGGCTTAAAACTTTGAAAGCAGTTTGTGGAGTAATAAAAAGCAGCTTGGGAGAGGTCCAGACCAAAGCTGGAAATTATAATCGTAGGCTAGGGTAACAGCTGAGGGCTCAATGAATTTCATGATCCAGGGAAGAAATGTAGTAAAATGGCACATGGAAATACAGGATTCAAAAACATGCTTTTTCTGAGTTCGATTTTCTCTGAGGAGAGAGGCAGATCAGAGACCACAATATGTGAGATGACAGGCCACAAAGATGAAAAAGTTTAATCATTAGCAGCCAAGGGAAGGATGTGAGGTGAACAGCAAAGAAGTCAGATAAAGAGGAGGAAACCATGAAAGTTCAGCAAAGGGAAGGGGAAGGCCGACTGTTTGCAAGTGTGTGTGATAAAATGCTCTTGCAGATCCTTTGAAATGTTTTATTTAACAAAGCAGAATTTGTGGATCTTTTAAGCAGGGTGAGGCTGGGTCCATCTCTAATTTAAATAGGAGCTGTGAGTTATGGTGAGATGGTAGCACATAGAATGTGGTTAGTGGGGAAAATTAATGTGGAACCGGGGAATGAGGGCTCTGCAACAACAGCACTGACAGAAGAGGAAGAGAAGAGGAAAATCTTGTTCTGCCTCTGACAGCAAAGAAAGGGAAAAGGAAGAGCAAGAAAGGAAAGAGAAGATCACAGTGTTGTGGGAGAGATGGCAGGAAAACCTGCAGGTGGGAAAGCTGGTCAATGAGCGGTTTGACAGCCTGTGAGAAGGGAAGGTGGGAACAAGCATGAGGAATGAGAACAGCAGCCAAGCCTAAGACAAAGAAGCCATGATGAAGACAGGAATCTACAATGATCGAGCGCCCATTGGCATTGTGCACCTCCTGAAGAGATTAGCCATGGTCCTTCATTCACCTTGGTTTTCAACCATGCTCGTGGCTGTCAGACTCCAGGGATGGCCTTGCCTGCAGGCAGGGCACCAACTACGCTGCACTTCATATTCTAAAACCCACCATATTATGTGCCTGCTGGCTGATGGGTTTCTGTGAGGGCCAGTGGAGTCTGTGGAGGCTCCTGACCTCTCTTCATGGTGTTAGCAGCAGACACGGAAAAGTCTAATGAGTAAATCAATTAGAAGCGTTCTCTCCTGATGTGAGTCCCTGAGATGGCAGCAGTGGTGCAGCCAGAGGCTGAGACCAGAACTGAGCTGCAGCTCTGCACAGGGTGCAATAGGGGTGGGTGTCTGTGGGACAGCTCACAGCTCTGGCTACACAGGCAGGCACTGATGTAGAATGGCTGTTCCTGGCAGAAAAATTAGAGGACTTACTCTGACTCTGGACAGTTTGGTCCATAAGACTGAACAGGCTCTGGCAGTAGGATGTCCATGTCTACAGCTTCATTCTGTTAATAACCTTGAGATGCACAGGGAGGTGCTGGATATATCCTGTGTGTGATGCTCTAGGGACAGAGCCACAAATCTCAGGAAATGTTTGCTAAGCACTTCATTTGTACATTGGAATAAAACAATATAAGCCTGTTCACAGCTGCGTCAGCTGCTATATCATTTCCCAGATAAGCAGCTCCCTGTTCTCCCTGTTCTCCCTCTTTCTCTCTGTCTCTTGCAAGCTATGTCCTGGGATTTCTCTCCTGCTCATCCAGCATTTTCTCTCCATAAGCATGGAATTCGAATGCTTTAACAGTTATCATTTTATGGCTGCCTTAAGATTATCACTAATTTGTAAGCTGCTGCTTCGTTTCAACTAGAAAACAATAGCTTTTTGTTTGCATTTAGTCAAATAATTACTTAAGCACTAATAAGACTTACACAGTTATATTATTATAATTTGTGTTAATATATATCATACTTCTGTATTTATTTTTAGTAGTCTCAAATTTCACTCAGTGTGCTCATGTGGAAAAGCAGTGTTTTGCATAAAGGACTATGTCTTTTGTGCTGCTGATCTCATTAGGATGACTTAAATATTGTTGAAACAGACTTTAAAACAGACATGAGAGAAAGCCAAGCAGTTGAGAGCACAAGGGAACTACAGTGTTCTGTTCAAGTTCTTAGTTCTTTGTAGAACTATGACTCTATCTATAACATGACACATGTTATAGAAATTGGGTACCTTTGTTACAGTTTTTATATATGCCTTATTTTAAATGCTGCTATCTCCTTTCTCCAGTTTTAATACTGGCATCCTTAATGATTCTTTTTTTTTTTTTTTTTTTCCTTGCTTTCTTGAAATGTAAAAATGTTAAAGCAAACAATAACAACAAAGCCTTTTGTAACATATTCCTTCCTCCAAATAATTAACTTTTCCACCCTGCCTGTGCTGTCCTTCCCTTTCTTCTCATGAGCCCTCTGTCCTGCAGCAGTGCCCAGCCTGCAGTCCTTAGTACGCCAGCCCTCAGAAGCTGTGGGTGCCCATTTGCACTATGGTGTCAGCTGCTCTGTAGCATAAGATAAACTTAAGGCACAAAAGATTCCAGGAGTTGTGTTTATGCTGTTTGATATAAAACAGTGATCTGCACGTACACCTCTTATTGCAGCTCATCTGGTCTTGAGCTAACAATGCTGAGGTTTATAGAGGGCAAAAGATGACGGACTACAGGATCCTGTGAACAGTACTATTTGAGTCTGGAAATATTTGCTTTCTGCTCTCTTCCAGGATTTGCACCCCTGCTCTCCAGCTTTCCCCATCTGTTTGGGCTGTGGCCTCACATGAACATTCTGAACCTCACTCAGGACTTCAGACTGAGCAACAAAGTTCATGCACCTCCTTATGAGTAGCCAGGCCATCACTTCTGTTATCTATTTCTTCCCATACTAATCTCTTTCCTTGGCCTTATCGGTTACTCTCCATCATTTTCAAAATGTCTAAATCAACACATTCAACACAATTATTTTCAAGACCTTTCTAGGTGTCAGCCCATAGCTACTGTGATCCCAAAGCATCTCCCACCTTTTTAGTCCAGGGTTTCTATGCCCCTGCCTAGCACGGAGCAGAGACGCCTCCTGGCACTCCAGGTTTTGTGGGAGGGAAATCCAGACGCATGATGTGGCCAGATTTGTGGTTTGGATATTAAAGGCCTAACTTTTAAATTTAAATTTTACGCATTGTGTTTGTCTTAATACATGAAAGTATCTATCTGAGCAAATAATTAGAAATATCATGGGGGGCTATAATACAGGGAACAATTTGCTGCTGAAGGAGTAGCAACACTGTAGGCTGACATTGGACTTAAGTTAAAAAGCTGGAGAATGTGGGAGTTTAGCTGATATAAAAAAAAATCCTTCAGGATCTCACATCAGCAAGGGTCAGAAAGCCAGCTTATTCACCAACAGCAAAGGGATGTATTCATTTAGCTTATATAGAGTAACGTAATCTTGTATCAGTGCTGTCTGGTTACCTTATACAGATTAATATGACATTTATTAGTGGAAAATTCTCTCTCTCAGATATATGCATGCAGTACTGAGCCTGATATGTAGAGATACTCTGAGATCACCTTTGAAGTAGATTCTCTGTGTTTAGATGGACCAGATGACATCCAAAAGCACCTCCCAACCTCAACCATTCTGTGATAAGCTAGGTCAGATTTCTTTCCCACCAGACAGGCCAACCTGCAAGAAAAGCAGCCAAAGTACTGTGTGAATTTTCCCTGCTCTTTAGTCTTCCACTGTATCATTTCTATTCTGAAAAGTGTCAACTCATCAAAACTCTTCCTGTAGCATATGTAGACGGAGAAATCTTTCTACTGCCCACTTAGCTTTGAAATAGTGAAGCTCAGGATTCAATAATGATAGAAGAGATTTCATTCAGTGCCCTGTTCTGCATGGGTGGAGTTTGCACATGCTACTTTGAGAGGTCAAAACTTCAGTATGAAAAAAATGACCTTGAAGACTGAGACACAAGTATTGTCTGTTCTTCAGCAAAATGACAGATCCACATGAGAAAACTAAGAGAAAATTAGAGAAGACTTATTTTTATGTAACTCAAGCCTCTCGTTTTCACAGCCATGGAGCAACTCATAAGTGGGCTGCTTAAAGACATACTCGTTGACTCATTACCACAGGCACGGGGATGCAAGTGCATCTATCGCATTGAAAATGGAAGTTTTATTCTCAGCATTGCTACTGAAACCAGAAAGATGAGAGATATGAAATAGCTTCCTGCCTTCTCTCTCCTTGTCTGCCCCCATTCTGGCATGATGAGAAGCGTGTGTGGAAGTCTGTGCAAATCTGGATAACAGCTTTAAATGGTTACGCTCTGACCTAATTATGTTAATAGAATAATAAAACACAACAGTATTTCTCTTTTGCAGGGGGTTACAAATACAACCCGGTCTTAGTTATCCCTTCTTCATAATGTTTGCTGGCCAAGGGGAAGCACTTGGGTTAGGAACTAAATGTTCTAAAAGCCATCCCTGTGAGAATGATGAAATACAATTTGAGTTCTAGCAAGCTGGCCTGGAGTAGCTTCTTATTAAACAGCTGCAATGATTGTAATTACAGTTAGATAAAATTAATAAATAATATAAATGCTCTTCAAGATATACAAAATTATTAATGGATAAAGCATAAACTGGAACTGTAGTCAGCTGCTTTGTTTGAAGATACAGTAGAAAACCAATAAATCCTGCAGGCAGATTGGTTGGAAAAAGCCAATAAAAATTATTTACCTAACCAGCCAGCCCACTTGCTGTTTGGTTTGACAGATTCAATTTATTTTCTCCTTTTAAACTAATTTTTCCTCTCTTTATTGCAACAGTTTCTTGGTTTCTGGAAACCGCTGAGATGGAGTATAAAGTTGTGCTTGTATTTCTCCCAGGGTCTATTAGAGTTTGGGGAGCTGTAAGCATAGACTTTAAGACCAGATATGATATACTGAGCAGCTGAATGGCTTATGTGTAATCAAGAGGCAGAGAAGCTTAAGTGAGAAACTGCACTTGCCCAGATCCGTGATCTCAAAACATCCTATTTCAATGTTCTTACATTTGTCTTTCCCTTCACACAGCAAGGAAATGGAGAGGAAAGGATTAAATGAATGTTTGTGAGTATAGCCTGATAATGCCAAACACTGAATCATTTTAATCCTCAGGAAGCTTTGGTATGGGTCACAGGAGAGCCTATTTACAGAATGCTGGCTGGTTTCAACACTGACCTGGAATGATCACCCTCCAGGTTAATAAAAACGTATTTGGTCTTGAATGTGAAGTGCTATTTAAGCGTGACTGAGTTATTATCACAGACACCAAGATCACCGCTGCTTCATGAATAACCAACTGATCCTGCTGGAGAAACTCAATTTGCAGTTGAGAGATTTCACTTTTACCTTTTCACCCCATGAGAGAATAAATTCATCCAGCAATGACCAAAGTTAATTTGCATCACTCTTCTTCCGTGGAGCTGAAGGAGTTAAGGTTGAAGAAGCACATGATGAATAACTACCAACCCTAGAAAAGCTTGGAAATCAAAGCAACTTTAGTGGGCAGCTGAGCATGGCTATAACATGGTGCTGAGGTCTGCAGCTGTGGCATTAGGCTTGAGTTTGAGTGTGGTGCTCAGCATTCACTCCTGAGGAGGTAAAAATGTTGAGGTCCTTCATGATTGCAAATCTCTATGTAAATGGAGTCGTCAGCAGGGAGATTGCTAAGTGGGGAATTTGTGCTCCTGACAGTGAGTGGGTGAGAGAGACTACAAAAACCGTGATGATCCCACTAAAATTAGCAATCAAGAATCTATCTTTACTGCTTCCAAATGGTTTCTAGAAGCTACATGGCCATGCACTTCAATACAAAATTAAGGTGAGAAAAAAAAAACACCGTTTGCTTTGCTTTGTGTCTAAATTTGGCCGTCATTAAGATGTCTGGCAAGGTTAATTTCCATGAAGCATGGATGAATATGTTTCAGCTTTCTCTTCTCACTGGACAAGAGCTAGCCTGCACATCAAGGTAACCCTGTCTGCTGCAGCTCAGAGGGGCTGATGGGGTAGAAATGCCTGAGATACCATGGCTTCTTGGCGCAAAAAATGCTAAGATGAGTGACTGCGGGATGCATCCACTGCAAAAAAAAAGGCATTGGGATTTATAGCTACTTTGCTCTTGGTCACTTTTTTTTCTTTCCTCCTCATGTATCTCAGTCTTGCAAAAGAGAGAAAGCAAAAGTAGTGGTAAGGGTAGGAAGTCATGGAAGCAGGGCACAGTTACCTGAGTTCCTCCACATGTAAATTCAAGGACTACAATTACTATACTAGAAATGGGGTGTGGCTGAGACTCATTAGTATGTGGTGAGTTTTTAAAATGAAAGAAGTATTCAAAATAATAGTGAGTATATAGCTAGGAGACACTCTATGGCTCAAAAGGACAGTGTCATACCATGGCACGTGTACCCTACCAAGATAGAAGAAAGCAGTTACTCTTTTGATTTATTAGAATGAGTTAAATGTATTATTTGCACATTAAAAGTAAATAAGGAAGACCCCTGAGGATTACCACGGTTACCACTAAGTGTCAAGCAGGCTGTTGGCTGAAAGGCCAGGCCTTGCTCGTTGCAGAGACATTTCAAGAGATGGAGGCCATTGAAAGGAGTGTGAAGGAGCAGGGATAGGGACACCAGACAAATCTCTGTAAAAGACGCATAATTACAGTCAAGTCACCACACTCTAATACTGTTTGCACCTCAGTGTTCTCCAGCCACAATCCTCCCTCCTATACCTCAATCAGTGGTTATCAAACCTGTTCCATATACATATCAAGTGTCCCCTCTATTGGCTGAACCTCAGGTTTCGCATCATGCCTTCTTTGCATGTGACTGTATTTTAGTAGTTAAGGCAGTTCTGTGTCAATGCACATAGGGGCATCACACTCATGCCTCTCTACCAAATTCCTGATGTCCTGCTTATATCAGCTCTTCTCATAAAGTGCAGGAGCTCTGTAGGCCACTCCCGCTGGTGTAGTAAGCCAATAATTTGATTAGCAAACATTTTGAAGTGCAGGAAAGCCAGTGTGCCTTTCTATCCTGTATAGGACAGCTGAGAATTATGCTACAGTAAGCAAACCCACTGCTGTTAATATGCACACCAAATAGTGACACATGTTCTGTTAGCATGAGATTAAGCTCTCCACACCACACTCCACACTATGTTGAGAGAAAGGAAAGCCCAGTTGTTTTTGACATCATACTGTATTAAGGGAGTTAGCTATGTCCAAAATATCTAAAAGTAAATTATTCAGTGCATTTCATATCTAAACCTCTCCCAGTCCTACAAATGGATGCTTTAACAGAACAGGATTAGATCAAGATATGTTGATCACGCCCCAAATAAATAAATAAAAAAGAAAAGCCTACAGTTATGTGGGAGTAGATCTTGGCAGCTCTCAGATGTAGCTTGGGGATGCAAGAAACACACTATGGGTTAGTTTTGGAAATGTTTTGGCTAGTGAATCAGTGACAGAGCTATGCATCATGCCAGGCACAGCTGTTTGAAACCATGGAACCAATTTTCAGTAGCTAGCTGGTCAATGCTGACTTTTCTGAACAGAGAAATACCCAGGGTGTGTGGCCACTCCTGGCACTCCTGATCTATAATTAAAATACTCTTTAACCTCTATTTTATTATATTTTATTGCTATTATATTTTATTACTTGAGTATTTTGGATTCAAGCTGCTGATCGGCTGAATGCTTTATTACCTTGTTGTATCCTCCCTGATCAAAAAGCCACATAAACTGGACTATAAGAAGGGGCAAACTCCATGTTAAGTGAAGGTGCATGGTACGGATGTAATCCAGCCTGTCAAAGAGAAGGGGTTAGAAATAAGTTCCGAAGTTCCAGATTTTGGAAAGCCAATATTGTAAAGCAGTATTTGGTGTTCCAACTGTGGCCAGGACATGGAGAGGACACAGGGACAGATCCCAAGTGGAAAAAGACATGCCTAAAAGCCCTAATATGTATTACTGCACTAAGAAACAGTGAATGAAACTGAAATATGCACCTGAAACAACTAAGCTCAGCAGCCTGATATTGGAAGAATGGCTTGAGGAGAAAGGGTGGTCCAATGGTTTGGTGACCTTCAGCTGCTGTTCTGCAGCAAAGTTTGTGATTGTTAAGGCTTTAGTACCATCAGCAAAGGGTATAAGCAAATCTGAATTTCTGACAACGTTCCTGCCTGTCACATGGCCTTTCTCTGACAGCCACTTTACATCTACTGATTAAGTCAGTCTCAATTCATGCATCGCCAACACTGCTATTGTACCAGAGCATTGCTGGTTGTGCAAGAATGTGTTGCAATACTTTATCTTGTAAAAGATACAAGTGAAAAATATCTCCACAGTTATCTTTACTACAGTTTTGTTCCTACCATGAAAGTCAGACCCATCTCCAACTATAATATAATCACTGGCATCAATTTGTCTCTGATTCTGTAGTTCTCTCTTTGCTATATCTTGTGTCTGATGTCAGTCTGTTGTCAAGGACTGCAGTGAGACACGCATCACTCTCTGAGTTTTGTGAATAAGGGCATCCTTCATGACCATTGACATGAGTACATTAGCAGAGGCACAGCATTGATGCAACACAGCAATGCCACTTCTAGCACCCAAGCAAGGATGTGAAGGGAGAGGTCTATGCATGACTCAGCCTCCTGGCTGATATGTGGGCAACTCTTTGTTATTTCACAAAGAATACAGATTTTGCCAGTGCAAATTTTCCCAGCTCTGAATAGGATGAGTGTGCTCTCTAGATCTTGGCATGACCTGGGATGTACATGCTCCAGACTCTTTGGCTTGGTTAGAGGAGAAGCTCCAGGTAAATTCAGAGGATAGGCCTTTATCTTTCTCCTTTTTCCCCCATCATTGAAGGCTGGAAAAAAAAAAAAAAAAAGAAAAAGACTAGGGAGAGTGAAGTGGTAAAAGGCTGAAAATGACAACACAAATTCTGTTGCTGACTGTTGATTGGCTTGCTGTACTTAGCAAGAAGAAAAAATGCATTTTTCTACATGTATGTTGTTCAGGGTTGGAAAATGTTTTCAGTGCTTCTTTCCAGCGGGAGGTGAGGAGGAAGCTCTTTCCCCCCACTTGTTTGAAATCAGTTCCTCCTTCTGGTTTCAAAAATCACGAGGGGAACAGTAGTTTAACACAACTGAGACAGTCAAAATCAGCTCATATTTTGATGAGGCCTTCTAGGTAAGCCAACGGCAACTGTTTATTCAGAATTATTTGCCTGTTAAATGCAGAATGTTTTCTAAAAATATTCTGACTGAATAATAGCCTGTCAAATGAAAAAACAAAGTTATCTCACTCACTTAAAATTTATATATAGTTGCTTTCCTGGAAATGAGGGAACCAGAAGGAGGTATGCTCAGATAGATCTGCTTTCATAGCAACAGACCATCTGTGGACCGGCTGCTTGAACACTACTTTCTTTGGAGGCACATACCTCTGACCAGGTGCTGCTCTGAACAAACCAGAGTTTGTTCGAATCGTAACCTTGATTCCCTAACCAAACAGGTTCCAGTCAACAAATAGAAGCATTTACAGAAGTGCAGATATTACTCAATCCCTCAAAGTATGTCAAGTTCAAAGGATTACCTTACTTAATTCAAAGAAAATTAAATTTAAACCTATAAAAACTCCCAAGAACAGCGTTTTAGAATACACTCATTCAAACAATAGTATTTGAAAGTTCACTGTTCCTAGGAGCTGAAATCAGCAGCTGCTATAGAAACCTTAATGTTTCATCATCTTACAAATTAAAAACATTGATAATATTAATGGAGGCTTCAGCACTTACCACGTTTCATTAGTTAAAACACTCGCTTTTGTTACATCTTGAAGAACAAGAAAAATTACTTTAGCACAGCTTCCGTTGCTCATAATAACAGCACTGAGCTGAATAATCCAGCCAGATACTGCTGAACTGTACTGCAGTCACTGGGCTGTAACAGCCCAGGTGATGCTAATTGAAGATAACTGCTAATTGAGCTGCCAGGTAACTGCTAATTGAACTTTACCACTCCAGTGTTTGGGCTCAGCTAAGTGTTGTTTTTGGCACCTCAGTTTATTACTCACATGACTGTGGATACGGAGGTTTCATTTTCAACATAGATTGCTTAGGTAATGAATAACATGTGGACAAAGTAGAATTGATATTAAAAAGCATCATTATGAGTGAGGGGTCTGGAGCACAAGTCTTATGAGAATTGGCTGAGGGAACTGGGATTGTTTAGTCTGGAGAAAAGGAAGCTCAGGGGGGACCTTACTGTTCTCTACAACTACCTGAAGGAAGGTAGTGGTGAGGTGGAGGTTGGCCTCTTCTCCCATGTAACTAGTGATAGGAATAGAGAGAATGGCCTCAAGTTGCACCAAGGAAGATTCAGGTTGGACGTTAAGAAATGCTTCTTTGTAAGAGTGATCAGGCACTGGAATGGGCTGCCCAGGGAGATGATGGAGTCATTGTCCCTGGAGGTGTTCAAGAAATTTTTAGATGTTGTACTGAGGGACATGGTTTAGTGGGGAATAGTGGGGAATATAGATGATAGGAGGACAGTTGGACTGGGTGATCTTGGAGGTCTTCTCCAACCTCGGTGATTCTATGAATATTGCGTTGCTATGCACTGTGAAAGGTGATTTCTTACAGTTTCTTGTAACTGACATTTTTATTCTGAGGACTCCTTTTTTTCCTGTGCTTCTTGTAACTATCATCTCTTTCAGAGCAAATAGATATAAAGTTTCCACAGTATGTGAACATTTAGCAGTTTTAGTGGACAGGCATCTATTTTAAGCTAGGTCAGCGGGGAGTGGGTTTTAGCATGAGCGTGGAGCAAGATGAATGTGTGCATTTGGTATCGCAGTGCATCACCTTACCTACTGTGCTACTAGTCTCTGTAGCAAAGGACAGCTACCCAAAACTGCAGTTCAGGAAACGCATGAAAGATAAAGAAAAAAGAAGTGACTTAGCTGATTGCATGTTGTTGGAAAATGAACACAGAATTAATGTCCTTTTGAAAATTCATCTGCATTGAATGGTAATTTAACCAGCTTTTAGGAAGTAAACAGCAGGATGAGTAAAAATGAGAACAATCTGTTAGTGAGATCTCAGTTTATAACTCATGATGGGTTTTAATATTGAATAGTTCTCAAGTGCAGAGGGAAAACATGTACCTACAATAGAAATGACATAGTGAGAAATAAGGAGCTATTCTGGTGAACGATATGAGTTGAAAACACTTCCTCCACCCCAGGTGGGAGGCTTTTGTGAGAGAAGAAATAAATCCTAGCCAACAGTTTGCTGAAAAGAATAGTGCCGGTACCTATGACAAACAGCCCATTATGTGGTGAAAAAATGATGGAAACCATTTCCCTGAACATAAGAACTCTTCCATTTCATCTTTTCTATTTCCCTCTCCCTCTCTCTTTCCCACCAAGGAAATTTACACAGTTTTCAGATTGCAAGGGACCAACTTATTCCCTTCATATTTCACTAGGGTCTGCTGACAAGTGATAGAGCCACCTCCTCGCTCTGGCCCCAGCTGCTGCCCTGGGTAGGCATTCATTAGGCTGAGGGACTTTCAGAGTTGGAACTGTGGATGAAATCCAGACCCTCTTGAAGAAAAGTAGAAAACCATGCCTTGCTCTTAGTAGAAGAGAGTGTTACCCCGTTTCTACTTCTGTGTTGTCAAGCATCATTTCTACACACAACTATATCCATGTATCAGGGTTTGCAGGTTTAGAATCTTGGCACAGAGCTATTCTGAAATCAGTCCTCAATGATACGTGTTTGGAAAATACTTCTCTCTGCGTCCTGAAGAAGCTTTTTTTTCTGTGTTAAACAGCATGAAATAGAGAGACCCCCATGAACAATACTTGCTTCAGTGCAAATGAGGATCTTTCTAACCTTATATTTGGGTGCATTACACATGTACTGAAAAGTGATCAAATAGATTTCTCTGCTTGCTAAAACAAAAAACAATGTCTCTGTAAAACAGCGGGATCTGGGAATTTTCTCTCTCTGAATATCACCATGGCCACTTATTGTTTTCTTTTTGTTAACTTCAGAGTACGAAGATATATACATCGTTTTCCTTCTTGAAAGCAGCTATAACAAGAGGACAGCAGAGTTCATTCTCATAACCAAGAGACTGGTTGCTTCCTTTCCAGTAATATTTCTTTTGCAGAAAAGCTTATGCATAAAAATACCTTTTCCCAAAGCTAGTGTTACAGCAGTAATTTGAGCAGATTGGTGCTGTTCGTAATTAGTGCTGCATTTCGTATTGACTGCTGTGCTGGTGGAGCTTTGTGACACCAGCTATATTAGTTATGGATCTCTTTCCATCTATAGGCAGCCAAGGGGATGTATAATGTCAAGAGTAAAGTGCCTCCTGAAGACTTGGGAATGTTCCCGTTGAACCGCAGGTATAAGGTGATGAAATAGCTGAAATCCTCCCAGGACATCACCCTGATGGTAGGCAAACAGGAACGTGGGCTGCTCGAGATGCGTGCAGACAAGACAGAAACTGGAAAAAAAGAAAGCTTTCATTTGGAAATTTCCAGCTGCATCCTCCTGTTTATGTTTATGTTTTAAATACCTACGCTACCTAGGGAAAATTTCACTGCAGTAACAAAGGGCTCAACTTTTTGGGTCTTTTGCAGGACAGGTTAGAAGAAATGTTTGGATACTGTAATTAAAAAAAAGTCCCCTTTCTCTTCTACCATTCACAGGAGCTCAGCTTTTCCTCTAAGGGACCGATTCAACGGATAACCTCCCCACTGCATTGCAGAAGATTCTGATAAAAAGGACTCGAGGTTTCTTTCATCATTTTCTCATCAGGCACACACGGTGCTTTCAGTCTGCAGTTTCGCATTACACAGAAGTGGAACAAAGAGCTTTCTTCTCCTTGCACTCACCAGCCTCCAAAGGACAGCTGCAGCACGGGGAGGACACCAGCAGCTCACACAGAAGCTCTGTGTAATTGCGGCCAGGCTTTTCCTCTTACCCCTGGGCACTGGCGATGGGACAAGCCGGGTCCAAAAGTGAAGCTTAAGTGAAATGAGGCAAGTGCTATAATCACTGCAAATGTTCATAGCCACTTGGCAGTCACATAGTTTGTGGTTCCGGCTCAGTGGAAACATATAGAGGGAACTGTCTGAGCCACGACAAAATTGCCAGCAGGGAATCAGTGTCTTCCCTTTATGACCCTGTGTCCAGTGTGCTTCCGTTAGCAGGTGGTTTCTGGTGGTACTCATCCAGAGAAACAGTCTGGGTACCAGAGACAAAGCTGGAATAGGAGGCAGGGGACCTTTCTACTTGTAAGAGGGAGGAGATGCAAGCTCATGGAGAGTGGGTGCTTTAGGAGTAAAGTTAGTAAAGTTGTGCATGCTAGAGATATACTTGGTTTTGTGCCCAATCTCTTTCCTACAGTCACAGACATTTAAAGCATCTTCTGTGCTTGCATATGAATGTCTTCCTAAGGCACATGTCACTGGGAATGAACCTTGCCATATGAGGTCTGTGGCACAGCATAAAGCCATCTGATTGTGTCCAGCGGTCACTGTGCTGTAGGCAGGTAGAATTCTTCCATTTTGTTTTGAAACTAGAAATAACTTCGTGCTGTACGAGCAAAATCAGAGAGCATAGTGGTCACCATGCCACTGCTTTTCAGTTCCCAGCCACCACTGTTAGAGCAGCTTCTGGTTCTGCAAACAGGACCCCCAAAAGAGCAGTGATGGGGCTTTCATGGTGATGGCTGCCATCACTCTCCATGTTTCAGGTGAGATTTACTGGAATCAGCTTCTGATAATGTTAACTGTTTAGAATAACACCAAGAGAGAGGAATTGTGAGCAAGTTTTGCATATAGGGATACCTGTTTCTCATGAATGGTGGCCAACACAGAGTGTTCAAAAAAACACAGTGGTCAAAAGAATGATGCAAAATTCTTTTTGAGATGTGCAAGTGTGCCATTATGAAGCTTTTTTGTTCTTCTGTAATATTAAAGAAAGAGTCAGCAGATGTAATGGTTCTCTGCAAAGAGCTAAGACTGGATCGCTATTTAAACAACTCTGCAAGTGATCTCTCAAGGGATCTTATAATCACTTGAATTGCTTAGCTTGGAGAAAAAGTCACAACATTTTTGTGAGTGTTGTAGAACTGGCAAACAAATTAGGACTTACTTTATCACAATTCTTTTTAATAGCACACAGAATCACAGAATTGTAGCACAAGCCTGAGAAGTGCAGAAAATCAGCAGTTTCCTCTGCTCCTTGTTTGATTTATTAAAAAGTAAGGAATTAAAAAACATTCTTCAAACAGAAAAAGAGCAGTGCCTTTTTACTACCATCTGCTGAACATGTTTGGAGAACCAGTAATTTCTTTTTTCATCCACAGATATCTGCGAAGGTTTTTTCCCCATTCAATTACTTATTTACATTTCAAAGTGAAGAAGGAAAGATGAATCTGCTGGGATCTACCATTATATTTCAAAAGCAGCAGTTAAAAATCATGAAGTTGCCAGCCTGTATAATCTCTGCTTCATAGGTACTGTATTTGGTATAACTGAGGCACGAGGGTATTTAATGTTGAAACAAGTGAACTGTGAAGGCAATGGGTCAATTGCATAAAATCTCCAGGTAGTATCTGACCAAAAGCCTTGGTGACCAAATCCTCCAGAGGCTTTCTACCTTCTTAGCTTCTGATCATGCTGATACAACCACATAGGTCACTAAAGGATAAAACTGGTCTACAGAGGAACAGTAGTCTGCATGGAGCATTCCCTCTTCATGACAAGAGCATTGTGTTCAAGATATATTCTTATGTCTTGTCTAAGAATATGTGGAGTGAGAACAACAGCAAAGTAGACAAAGTAAGTGCAACTGATGTCTTATACCTAGACTTGTGCAAGGCCTTTGACATGGTTCCACACCATATCCTTCTCTCTAAATTGGAGAGATATGGGTTTGAGGGGTGGACTATTCAGTGGACAAGGAATTGGTTGGCTGGTTACAGCCAAAGTGTTGTGGTCAGTGGCTCTATGTCCAGGTGGAGGCTAGTGATGAGTCGTGTTCCCCACAACTGGTACCCTTTAACATCTTTATCAGTGACATAGATGATGGGATCAAGTGCACTTTCAGCAAGTTTGAAGACAACGCCAAGCTGAGTGGTGCAGTTAATACAACAGAAGGAAGGGATGCCATCCAAAGGGACCTTGACAGGTTTGAAAGTTGGGCCCAGGTAAACCTAATAATGTTCAACGAGGCAAAGTGCAATGTATTGCACTTGGGTCAGGGCAATGCCAGGTATATGTATAGACTGGGAGAATTCCTTGAGAGTAGCCCTGTGGAGAAGGACTTGGCAGTCCTCGTAGAGGAAAAACTTAACACGGCCAGCAGTGTGTGCTTGCAGTTGGGAATGATTCTATCATTCTAAGGTCTAAAAGGTCACCCAAGGGTGAAGGAGAATAGAGGAGAGAGCTCTAATGAGGAGAGAGATGAAATGAAAACATAGGGCTTGGGTTTCTCTGAGCCTTTGAGCAAAGAGGAATGACCTTAAAGCAGTCTTTTAGAAGAGCAGGAGAGGCAGGGTGACAAGTGGCACATCAGAGTCCCTTTCATTTGGAATTGCTTGAGAAATCCTATGCTTTCCACATACGTCAAACCTCTTGAAAATCCCCACTGAGGACAGAGTCCCATGCTAATGAACTGAAGCAGGGATGCTGAAGCAGCCCTAACCATCACTGCTCCCAAACTGCTATGCAACAGAGGCAGGTGGACAGCTCACACATATCATTTTCTATATTGCCTCCATTAACAGCGTGGCATTTTAACATACATCTTTTGATCTTCATTTTTACTTATCAGATAATAAGTGGCATTCAGAAACAGTCACCAGCTTGCTCAGCTGTTCCTGCCAGGAGCTTCATTCCAACTTGTGTTTTCTAATGTCCATCACTAAGCTAAACAGCAACTGGAAGGTATGGTCATTCTACACCCAGGGTGGGCAATACATTGCATTCCATCGAGGATGCTCTAAAAGTGAAAGAGGGCTTTCCTGACCTTCCAGTGCCTATGCTGGATCTCTGAGCAGCTTTTAATGTTTTTCTCACTTTGCTTTCACTGACTTGATACGCACTTGCTGGGTTTATGCATCCTCTGTCACAAGTGTTGCTCCTAAATGCTCCTGTAGGCATGTAGTGAAGAGCCATCCAGCAGTGAGCCTATTCACAGCACCTCTGCATGGAAATGTTTCTTTTTAGATAATTGAGATTTGGATGAGGCTTTACCACTCCAAAATAATAATTGCAAAAATGTTGCTACAGAAAGCAAACAGCAACTAGAGGAAAACTCTCTATGTTCCACCTTTCTCTACCAGCAGGACACCCAAGCTATTTGCTGAAGCAGGGCTTCCTGTGGCTGGACCATGCTTGACTCTAAGCATATCTTTGTATTGTAAAACTCTGTTCTGAAAAGTGGAAGATGAAAAGTTGGAAAAGTTTTGGTGAAGCCAGAACTGATGAAGTCAAGACTCAGCTTGGGAGGAAGAACTAATGTGAAATCCCTGTAAAAATCCCTGCAGGAGTTTACCATTTTAGCCATTGAGATCTGCAACCATTTTCTAAAACAAAGGGGAGGGTGAGAGGAATTGTCACTGTTCTCTGTCTTCTTTCCAAGAACCTGGTAGTATTCAGGAAGGTGCCTGCCTAGCATGAAAAATGGGGAAGTTGGATTTACTTATTTGGTCCTGTCCCAGAATTATATGGGATAACAGCTGCCGAGTTTAACACTGCTGACAACCCACGTGCCAAGCATGATGACAGCTATCTGTTCTTCAGGAGGACAAGATTAACTAGCCTGAAAGTGCCTCAAGAGTCAGAGAGGTCTGTGGAGCTGGAAAGCACAAGCAGCCATAACAAGGACAACACAGTAAACAATGACAGCAAAGTAGGTGACTTTCTTCCCAGTCCAGAAACCATGTAGTGTTCAGGTGAAAATGATTCTTCATTGATAAGTAGTTTTTAACTTCTGCTTTATGTGTCCTCTGAGTCTATTTTTATTACAGAGCACGCTGCTTGAACAATATAGCAAATGAAGGGCACGTCTCCAGGTCCTCTGGGAGTGATTCAGGCGCCTGAACACGTGTGTCTAGAGCCATCGGAGCTGCCCTTGCTTTGCTGTCTGACTTCCAGTTTCTGTTCTAGAAGGGCGACCGCTTTCCCTGTGTCACCCCTGACAGCCCTGACAATGGGGCTCAGATGCCCTCATGCACATAAACTGGCATTAGGTGAGCATTTTTAAGCACACAGTCACTCCCTGATGGGGTCTGTTTCAGAGTTATTATTGAAAGGTTTAGGAGGTTTAGGCTGGATATTAGGAGGAAGTTTTTCACCCAGAGGGTGGTGATGCACTGGAACAGATTGCCCAAGGAGGTTGTGGATGCCCTATCCCTGGAGGCATTCAAGGCCAGGCTGGATGTGGCTCTGGGCAGCCTGGTCTAGTGGTTGGTGACCCTGCACATAGCAGGGGGGTTGAAACTAGATGATCTTTGATGTCCTTTCCAACCCAGGCCATTCTAAGATTCTGTGATTCTATGAAATATTTCACTCTGCATTGAGGTGAGTGCCTGGTGGCAATGCCACCCAGCCCACAGCAGCCTCCCTGCACTTCCAGGATGAGTAGCATCACCAGGGGAGCGCTGCTGGTAGGTTCAGCTTCTCTGGGACTGGGATCACATGCATGCTGGAGAATGCTACCCTCCCTTCAGGGCATTGGGATGACGATAAGGTTCAGTTCCGTTGGGGGATTAGTTTTCTATACGATGCTTTTGTCCAAGTTTTTTTAATGGTTTGACATACCCTTCGCATCAGATTCTGACCTCCATGGCCCCACTACAACTCTTCAAGTTGATGACACCCTCCTGCACAACATAATGGAGAAAACATTTGGGGTGGTGCAAAACAGCTGCCCTAAAGAACACTCTGAGTTGTTCACTTTCCCACAAGAAACCCAAGCAGACTCCAGGCAATTTGGACCAGCATTTAAAAGCATGTTGCTTTCGCCTCCCTTTGAAGCTCTGGCAGAGCAGCAGCACCATGAGCAGGTGTGAGGAGGGCCCCAGCTCCCTGTGCAGACATGCAGGAAGGCAGTGGAGGGTGGGAGCCATCAGTACTGTGCTGCCTGCGAGGAGCATCCAGGCGCATCCAGAGGCCTGTTTCCTTTTTAGGAAAATTATTAATGACCACGAGGAGGAAAAGTGATTCAATAGCGAAAACTTGCTGCGCACCAGCTGTTGTTTGGAAATGGATTCAACTAAAAAGAGCAACACAAACGATACAATGAATTTACCTCACTTGATCCAGTGCTTGAGCCAAGATGCAGTGCTCTTGCTCTTCGCTGTGTTTTCAACTGTTATTCTACATCCCTCCACTGACAACGTCCTTTTGCTAAAGAGGACCATTGTTTTCAACAAAACAATCCAGAAAATGGGGCTGAAACCACAGAGCTACAGCACATATGAGAGGTGGAATTAATTTAATCCAGCTTGGAGCTCTGCACATGATACCCTTCTTATGCAGGGGTGATCAGAAAATGTGAATTGAGTGTTTGGTCCTGTGCACCTGAATTTCACACCTGACTTTCCTCCCTGAGTCCAGATAAGAATGTGAGTTTCTTCTTGTAGGGCACAGGAACTGTCTCTGGGTCAAGGCAACTCTTGCTGGTGGTGAAAAAGGTAGAAGGCAGCATGAGGACTGTACTGAAAGTCCACCACATGCTGGGGGACCTGCCTTGCACTGGCTGAACATGGAAAACAGTGTACATTGAGATTTCTAAACATGGCTATGCCCCATCCCTGGAGACACTCAGGGTCAGGCTGGACAGGGCTCTGAGCAACCTGATCTAACTGTGGGTGTCCCTGTTCATTGCAGGGCAGTTGGACTAGGTGGCCTTTGAGGGTCCCTTTCAACTCAAATGATTCTCTGAGATATAATCCTGGGCTTAACCTCCAAATTTATACGGAGAGCTCATGGACTGTTAAAGTTTTTCTGGAGTTCGCATCTTCTGGCTAAAGAATGGCTGTGGTCACTTATTGGCAGGCTTAGAAATGGAGCTGGAACTGTTTCTAAGCTTTATGAGTTTGAGTTGCATGGTTCTCATTCTTCAACTTGCAGATAATTTCAGAAAAAATATAAAAAATCACATTTATTACTTATACCATCTAATGTAAGAGTCTGACACTTTCAGTCCTCCCATTCAAGAATTATATTATTCAAACTCCTTACATAACTTTTGTCACCATAGAGGGAAGACTTTTGTTAGGGGTATTGATTTTGTTTTGTTTCTTGTTCTGTTTGTGTATGGAGTTCAAAATATCCTTAATATACTAAACCTCCCAAATGAAACAAAGAAAGAGAGAGCTGGTATCCTAGGGGTCAGTTTTCTAATACCAGCTGTAGCTATGAGTCCCTGTGGAATTTATAATCTACAATAGCTTATTAATTTTGCACACAAACTCTGTTTCTGGTTACCTTGTTAAAACAACTTTTCAAATGCTTCAAGATTTTTTGTCGAATCTGTTGTCTGAGCAGTTCTATATACTGTTATGGGTAGTTATTTTCTATAACCTAATTTTTAATTAGCCACCTGGTATAATTCAGTAAAGCTTTTCATGAAGATAAAAGAGCAACTGTCAGAAAAAAAAAAAAAAGTTAAAAAGTTGGGATTTAAACACAGGAACCAGAAAAAATCCTTACTCTAACTTTCTCCACCCTTAATTCAGATTCTACATTATGGAATAATCCATGCATCATGGGAGAGAGTTGGAAAATTTCCTCAAGTAGTCCTCCTACCATATGGGAGCTGCTGCAAGCAAATCTACAGAGAAGTCGTTTAATTTTTCCTCTTCTGAGTTTCACAGATGCTTTTTAAGCCTTCACAGCTGTCATGTAATTAAGCTTTGCTTTTTCGTGACTTCAGGAGCAAAAAGTGAAGCACCGAAAGTAGCACTCTGTCCTCAACACCTGCCTTCCTGCAGTCAGGTTCAGCCTATGCTCTGCGCTCAGGAGCATGGAGCTGATCTAGTTTCTGATGGCAAGTCCTGGTTCCCCTCTCTGCTGCCCTTAGTGATCTGTAAGTTTCCTTCTTCACTGTAGATGCCAACCTCTCTTGTGATGTGTAAAGGTGGAATACTACTGGAGAACCCTTCTATGGTGAGTTTCAAGATCTCCTTGTACAATGTAAGTAGCAGTCATTTGGACTCCTTTCTGCTTTGCTGCTTGTTGCAATAATTTTGCAGCAGAAATACAAGCAGCCTGCATTGCTATAACAACCTCTTCTTCTGTTGCCTTTTGCATCCTTAAGCCATACTTGAAAATCTGAAATCTGCTGCCAACTGGCTGGCAGCAGGGGGAACCTCCCCCTGCTCAGAGCTGTCCTTAGCAGAATGCTCTCACCCTGCAGGCCACCTATATCAGTGATGAGGTGGTGCCCACATGAGAGCACAAGGACCAGCACTGCTGAGCATCTTGTGTCACTGCTCTGCTCCTGCCTACCTGAATGTGCCAATCTTAAAATATTCACTGGTGTATGCTGGCTTCTGCGCTATTCCAGAACATACATGTCCAATACAGGACTTGAGAGATGAGCTTCCCACACCTTGTTTTTTCTCACTTCTTTCTCTGCTCTATAAATTAAATCCCACTGTCACCAAGGAGTGGATCACAGAAAAAGTAGCTTTATACAAAGACCCCCATTGCCCACCCTCAGCTTGGGTTCTGTCTCAGAGCCAGAGGAAAATTATTACAAATCTATCAGATCTTCACCTGCACAGGGTATGTGTGGGTGTTTAGTATTCCACAGCTGTTGGAAATCTCCAAGATGCAGCCTGCCCAAAGCATTTGCCCTGTATCAGCTGCCTATCCCAGCATAAGAAAAAGCCTGTAACAGCTCTCTGAGAGGTGTCGGTGTGGAGTGAGCTGTAAAACTGGTTAGCCAGCTTCCAGTCACAAGTAAGATACTGAAGCAAGTAAGGAATGTTAGATTTTTTGTCTCTAATCTTGGCAGTGCCTTTCCTTATTTTATATTCTTGTAGCTTTGCTGTTGTTCTTCTCTGTGTCCTTGCGTGAGTGTGCTGTGTTATCTTCATATTCTACTCAGGAGTAAAGCTACCTGCAGGTTAGATTGCGAGCAGTATGATATTGTGCTGCTGCTAGCTTGGTTGCTGATCAGCTTCTGCTTGCATGAGACAACCTGTTAATGGTATGTCTCTGCTGTATCTATTTCTAGTCTGCAGTGAGTGATGAGCAACTTGAGAAACTCCTCCTGATCTAGGACCCCCCTGCAAACTAGAGCAGGTATCCAAAGGTATGAATTTTATTCTGGCCACATTTGCAGAAGACCCATTTCATGTGATGTTATGCTGTGGAAAAATCCAGGAAAGAGACCATATATTTAATAATACACTTTCAATCACTCAGCCACCATCCAAGTTGGTCTAGGACCAGCTGGAGCTCCTTTTGGCTGAAGTTCATTTTGCCTATTTGTCACCTAAGTCATTTTGTCACCTAAGTTTGTCTTGTACTTCTGAGGCTGGAAGTCTGTGCAAAGAGCAGGGGCCAGAGAGTTTGAAGACCCTGGAGTTAGACTAGCAGAAAGATTGGAGCCATGTTTGGATGTCCTAGTGCTTGGTTCCTGTGTGGGGCGATGACCATCCTTTGTTGTCCTAGAAAGGGGGTAGAAGCATGTTTGCATACCATTATCCTTAAACCCAAAACAACAGTGAGTCACTGGCTTTGCAAGAGTCTGTTGAAGGTCCCACTTTAGGAAATAACTCTGTGTAGATTAGGAGAAGTGCAAGTGGTGGTCAGCACTACCAGCAGACCTCCTGAGGCTACAGCTGGCTGGCCTGGGAATGTCTCCTTGGATTGGTACTTGGAGAGAAGGATGGAGCCCAGCCAAGTTGGGCCTGCGTGGACAGGAGGGAAGAAGGGATTCATGAGAAGGTGTCCACACCTGAGCCATAATAAATAGCTGTCTCTTCAAAACTTGGGCTCCTAGTGTTTCTACAGTTTCTTTAGAAATCATACCTGTCAGAGCTGGGTATGAGACTTTCTTGGAGACAGGTGCTGCTACTACACCTGGGGGAGATGAGAACAATCCTAAAGATACCTACTGAGTCTGCTGTAGCCACACATTAGTGCAAGTGTATGCATGACGCTGGTTGATTCAGCAGCAGCACAGATGTTTCCTCAAGGGGGACTCAGCTCCTGATAGGGCCATTCCACAGGACTTCATTCACAGAGTCTGGCAAGATGGGTTGACAGAATCTTGGCCCTTCAGAGGCTGACTATCAGCTCAAAGTTCTTCCTCAAGATGATCAGGTGTGGCAGCAGCTCTTGGTGTTGGGATTTCCTTCCATAGACTGGGAGAAGGCAGGGGACTGCTAGCCACTGATGGTTCCTAGTGGCTTGAACTTCAAAGACCTCACAAAAGAGCTCATAAAAATGACTTGCTGACATAAGATGGATGTTTTGTTCCTGAGCTGCTTTGTATTGACTTTCTTTTTTTTCTTTCTGTTTTTCCTTTTCAGCCTCCTTGTTAAACTTGTTTCTCAGCCAGATCTCAACTCTGCTGTCTGACACCTGGATTTTTTCCTTTTCTGTGCAAAATCATGCCGGTTGTTGGGTAATCCTTCACTCATCTTGGGGCTGTAGGCAGAATAGCTTCCAAATACCTGACTAGAAATAGGCGGGCAGCTTTGCAGAACAATACTCATGCAAGTTGGCAGGGTCTTCCTGTGACAGCTCAGTAGGTCGGGGGCATCAAGGCTCAGAAAACCTTGTGAGAACTCCTGAAGGTCTGATGCAAAGCCAGCTTAAGGTGGTACACGTGGCTGGCAAAGGTAGGACTTGAGCCACACCAGACCCTCATCCATGGCTCTATGGTGCAAACAAACCCATTGGGTAACATCAGGTTCCTGCTGTGCAGCATAGAGGCTGTGTGAGCAACCTGGGACTCCTAGCTTGCACAAAACTTGGGGCTGAGCCTAGAAAAGTACAGGCATAATGCATACCATGCAGGAGCTACTGTGACAGTAAGGGTGTAATTTGTGTTATGTAGGATAGATGTGCTCCTCTCGTTGCTGTGTGCCAGTACTGTGTCAAGAGACATGAAAAGAAAAAGGAGTTTTAATGTAGCTCAGCTGTTGAGTTCTTATATTGATTCAAGCCTTTATATCACACTTAACAAAGGAGGAAAAAACCCATCAGGGAGACAGGTGGTAACAAGTGAGCTTTAGATGGATATGAATCATTTCTTACTGAAGGTTTGGAAGTGATGCTGTGATTTTTGCCGCTTGCTTGTCTCTTTGCTTTTGGTGCCTACGGCACATTCCCAGCAATGGTTCAAAGGACATATTTTACATTGTTGGATGCTGTGATGAAGAAAAATGATTTCTTCTCAGAAGAAAGTCTTCCAAGGCAAGGAACTTTAAGTCATCATTCTGTATCACTTGACAATCTGCTGTGATTATAAAGAGGGGAAAAATGTCCGAGAAAAGCAGAAAAAAGCAAGCCAGAGATTTTTGCTTGAGATCACCCAATGGAGAAGGGTGGGGAAGGTCACCATACAGGGAGGAAGAAAAGAGGACCTCAGTAAGACACAGATGGAACTGCGGAGTCCTGGCCCTGATGGAAACTGCAACTAAATTCAGTGGGATAAATATACTGTCCAAATATTCAAATAAAATTTAAAGAAATTGGTGGAAAAGTAGTTATAGACAGAGCTTGAATGGTTGTGATCAGTTGTGCAGTTTTATTAGTGTATAGAACTGAAGCTACACCACTAGCTTCAACTACAGGGCAAATTATTGGCTTTTTTTTTTTTTTTTTTACTGATATCAGCTTAAAGTAGAATCTGGCTTTCAATTTCTTTAGGTAAAAATAGCTCTTGAATTAGGTTACACAGCAGAAAATTTAAACTTTTAAATTTTTTACAATCTGCACTACCTGTGAGCATAAACACATTTATTATATATATTTCTTGTCTTGTTAACAGATATTGCAATAATCTACACCCTGTTGGCACAATTTTTCAGTCAGTGGGGTTTCCTGTGGTAATGGGCAAAAATGCAAAGTGGAATGAGAAACAAAGCAGAGGCCAAAAGTCACAGAAAGAGCAAGGGGAAGTTGTCATTTTTCTAACAGCCTGAGGGGATGACCATACTGCTATAAAGAGTACAGAGATCTTTGCTGTCTGCAAGGATTTTTCTGATGTGCTGCAGAGGAAGGGTGACTCCACTCTGCCCATCTGCAGAGCAGAAACAGTAAGGGCAGTTCTGCAGGGGTATGAGATGCTTTTATTATTGCTGCAAATGCTTTGTTTCTTTCCTGCATGCTTTCCCTAAAAAAAAAATAAACAAATAGAAAGAACTCCTCCTTCCAGCTGAGGAACAAATTAATTCTGAAATGATAAAACAGATTTCACCTCTGACTTCCAGTATAACCTTACTTCTGTGGAATTGTGCCCTGGGAGCTCGGTACAATAACAACAGGAATTGTAGCAGTAGCTGTGGAGTCTCTAAAGAGTCTAATGAAAGTTTATTTCTGGAAAATTCCAAGTAATCATTCATAAACTCTCACCTGGCTGATGAAAATGTAACTGTTCTCACCACTAGAGAAGAGGTGTTGCAGGAAGAAAAGATCACAAAGTTTGTTTTTTCTTCAGAAGTAATTCTGAAGGAGATGTTTGCCTACTGCTTATGTGCCATAATCTCATTTCGCTTCAAGACCTTGCCAATAACTATCTTCTGGCTTTTAATTTTGTGCAGAAAAAGACACAGAAAAGTCATCTTTCAAAAATTCCCAGCAGGCAAAATACTTGAATATAATATCCCTATCAGTCCAGGGAGATCCTTGTACAAGGAAATTAACTTTTCTCCCTAAAAGTTTCTCTTGGCTCTCAAACTCTTCAACCATATCCTGTGTGTTTGGAGAGAGGAGTGGCTGCTCTGGAATCACTCTCCATTGAGGGAGCTGGCTTTCTTTTTGCACCCCCCCTAGGCTAAAGTAGATGATGTGCTTATGCATGTTATGAAATGCTCTCATAGATCTCTTTTATTTTGACCAGTTATTTTTAGTGTCTTTAACTACAAATTTTGGTGCCAGAGAAGTCCTGAGCATCAAATCCTTCTCAGTGCAGAGTGGCTTTGCCTCCTGCCTCATCAGGTTCTGTAGTTTGGGGTGGTGTTACAGGATGGAGGCTGATGCTGCTCATTCCATGCCTGCTCAGTTCATGGAGCTGAGTGCCTTGCAGCTGAAATCAACGTTTCTGTTTTATTTTTCTTTGACCCCTCCTTGTGACCAAAGATAATGTGTTATCAATCAAATCTGCTTTACCATAAAACAAAAAAACATTTGACCTAAAATGCACCCTACTTTCCCCACGTTAGTAGCTTAATTCAGAATTTGTGAATTCTCTGTTGACAGCATTATATGGATGCTAAAGTTAGTCACTTTTAGAGAGATTAGTGTGAGAGGAGGAAGAAAGAGAACATAGTTTCAGACAGAGTACTTACACGTGCCTAGTTATGGATTATGTTCCATGGTAATGTATAGGAAAGAACCTCAAATAGGGCACTGTACAGCTAGCACATTTGAACACAGGCCATGCTTCACTGGAAAGGAAAATAAACTAATTGAAGTCAGATCTGCATTAGATGTCTATCAGACTCCTGTAGCAAAGACCAAAGAATATGTCTAGCTGTTCAGTGGGGATTGAATCTTAATGCAAATCAGTTTTTGTCTTCATAGTATAGATCACCAGCAAGATGATTCCCAGATGAACTTGCCCTCTTCTAGTCTCAGTAACTTTTAACAAATGGGAATAAAATTACCCTTAAAGGCAGGATCCCTACAGCTCTGCTTTTTCCAAATGGGAGCTATGTGGGTCTTTGTATTCATATGGCTTTATTTTAGCTCATGTCAGACTGTTAACCCCTTTTGCATATGAAGAGCACAATCGGGTTCAGGTTTCTGCATGCAAAGTCAAATATAAACTTATGTGTGCACAAGTAATGCTTTTATTCAAAGGCCAAAGTCTTTTATCAAGAGCCTCATAAGGCAGGCAAAGTTTTGGTTCTTAGTTTTCATTGTAAGTGAACAGTGTCTGCATCTGCTGAAATTCAAAGGTAAAGATCCTTGCCAGATCACATTCTGTCAGATAGTACAGTCAAAACATGATCAATGACTTAATGGTCTCAACATTTAAAAATAAAAGTACATTCTAGATCAAGAACTCTTTTTTTTTNTTTTTTTCACTTTTCTTTGTTTTCAGCTGTCTGCCTGTCCGTGTAGTTTATAGATCTACTGGGTCAGTCATTTATCAATTCTGTTTTCCCGTGTGTGTGTAAGATAAAGAAATAGTTGTTTGCCATTAGAAAAGTCTCTGGATCAGTAAGTATCCCTGTATTACACCAGAATGTGTGTCATTAAAACTACTAAGAGCTCACAAATGTGCAGTGCATATGGCTCATACAGAGAAAAATGGTGAATTCTAGGTAAAGGTGCTACATGCTGTATATTGTATGTGAACAAAAGAAACTAGTAAATTAATAAACCCGATCAAGGACTAAGATTGTTCCCGTCTAGAGTCAGAAATGAATGCACTCCTTGGTAAAGCAGAGGAAGATTGGATGCAATGTATCTTCTTGGTAATGCAGCTACATGAACATTTATTTATTCTAGGCAAAATCTTGTTTAAAGGTAGAGGCAAAAATAAATCTGTGTTATTTTCTTTGTTGGCCTATACACTGTGTATGGTTTCTCTGTCATATATTCTCTACCGGTTGTTGAATACATACAGCTCTCCTGGGAGCACAGATAAAGGTGGAGAAATAAAAGGACAGATGTGTATTAAGGATGATCTACACTGTGTAACAATTGCTAAAATGTACATGAAATGGATTTTTTGGAGATCCTACTGTGAAAGAGTAGCAAGGCAGGAATAGCAAGTACAATATAATCTTCAGTAGACACTGATATCTGAGAAACTTGAAAATGAGAAGAGAGAATGTAATGATGTTATTTCATCCACTAAGAATTCATATGGGCCTATAGCAGCATTTCAGCGCTTCTCATGTTTAGAGAGACTTCATGTGTACCCAAAGGCACATGGACAGGCCCAGTTCTAGAAGTCCTGTCTCATCGAAGTACCCTTAGAATGGAGGGAAATTTTGATTAGGAGGACTCTGGGTTTGTCTGGAGCCGTGCATTTATCTAATAGATGCTGACATCACAGTCATCTTACGTGTTGTGGCAGTTACTGTAGAAATACAAATGTTGCATATTCAGAGAAACAAGTATCATGAATGTGGACTGACCACATATCAGAATCCCCCAAGCCGTCATTTGAGATCAGTTGGCACAGGCACCACAGGGAAATCCTCTATCAAGCACAGGAATATCTGCCCTCAGATCCTTGCTATGGAAGCCACTGGACTATGCATGTTGCCTGGGCTCTTCCCTCCTCTTTGTCATGCTCATGATATTCTTCCTTGCAGCTAAGAAAAGGCACTGTCCTGTCCAGGTGCTTAGGGAAGTTATTTTCCTTACCAGTGAAGAAAAATAAATGCCTAATGTGCTCCTTTCAGAGCATATGGTTTTGGGTTGGAACATGAGGAGCAGAAAGGGATGGCTCATCCAGCTCATGGGGCCAGTCCCTTTGAGATCTGCAATCAGTACCAGGCTGTGACCCTGAGCTGACAACTTCCAGCTGTGAGTATCAGAGGCACAAATGTGTACAGAAAATCAGTCTTGCCAAGCTCCGAGACCACATGATAGGATTCATGTAAGAAGAGGGAACATACAAGCCCTTGTGTTGTGGCTGACAGCTCTGTATATAGCTGGCTATATGATGAACCCAAAGATGATTTTCAGCCAGTAGCTTTTGCTTCAGAGCATAACGTTTTCTTAAACCTATTGAACTGAGGGTTCAGAAAATGTGAGAGGAAGAAGGAAGGAGACTCCAGGCCAAGAGCCAAGTTTAAAACTGAAAGAATGGCAGAGATGATTGAGTGTAATTTCTGAGAGAACCTTAGGCTGCCATGCCTCAGTTCATTAGTAGGCACTTCAGCAAATCTCCCTCAGATAATGAGGACACAGAACTGCAGAAGTTGGAAGGTTGTGGGGTTTTGGCAGATTCTAGTGTAACAAACACCTCTCTGGGGGAAAAAAAAAAAAAAAAAAAAAAAGGCAACAATTACTCCCTGTAAATGATGTTCTTTCATTCACAGATCAGAAATATTTCAAGTTACAACTCATTAAAATGATTCTCTGGGCTTCTGTCCAAAACTAGTGCCAGCTTTCTCCAAGCATTTGAGCAAACACATCTGCCACCATCAGTGCTGCCTACCCAAGGAAAAAGCCTTTGATGCTTGGTGGCTGTTGTGGGTTTGTCCACAGCTTCTCACTGCTTCCTACAAAACACTACCAGTTTGAACAGAGTAGCGTGGCTGGGAGTTTTCAGAGCACAAGGTCACTTAAACCTGCTTGCCTGCCCAGGCATTGCACAGCTCCTAGAATGTGTTATCTGCGTGAGTGCAGGTGTGATACAGGCTAGCTGTGTTAATGCTAGCACAAAAGCTGAAAATGTTCTGACTTAATTGCAATGGACTCTTGTGATAGAGTATATCAGCAACAGCATAATTTGGCTTTTCTTGTGCCGAATACTGCTTGGTAGATCTACAAAGCTGCTGGGGATTATTTCAGCCCTGACTCCTGGTCTGCCCCACCGTCTGCTGGAAAGCACAACCTACTTCAGGTGTTTCTACAAAATGTGGGGGAAGAATGAGGATGTTCAGAATGGGATGGAGAAAGTCCAGCCTGCCAAGAGCAGAGGTCCCAAAGGAATGAGGAGAAAACTTGGAAGGTAGAATCAAGCCTGACCTCCTGCTCCTTTTGGAAGCACAATTCCCTTACAGCAGGCTGCAGTGCTATAGCAATCCATAATAAAGATTCATAGTCCTCCAGCCACCCCTGGGACTGGATACTGAAACCGATCTTCCCTCACAATGAAGGAACTAGTGAGGGGCTGTTCTCCTCTCTGCCAGTGCCAAGCAGATGGCAGATAAGGCTGAAGTAATTCTGGTAACAGCTCCAGGGGAGCGTGGGGAAATGGGGAAATGGCAGTGCTGCCTTAGAAGATGTGAAGTGCCTTGCAGGATTAGGAGGCAGCTGAGCAGGGAGCTGAAGTGAGGTACCTGCAGAAACAGGTAGGCAGCACATAAATAAATCTACTGGTGAGTTGGCTTTAATGTGAGTACATGTTTTTCCTGCTGGGGAAAAATTGTAAGCAGGGGACAGCTAACTAGGTATCTCTCTGTGGGCAGCTTCTCTGGCTGTAGGGGGTGGCCCAGACAGGCACTGCTCAGGCCTAGCATTTCACAGCAAGAACCTCTTGCTCCAGGCATGAGTTGCAGGCCCAGATTTCTGAATGCAAGTCCAGCATGCCGCCACACGGCCTGGGTCTGCACTGGGGAAGAACAAGCTCTCCACCCCTGGCAACTTGCTGCAAGGAAAGCGCTTCCAATTACCAACTCTTCTTTAATAGAGACCCTTCCTGGCCCCAGTGCTGGTAGCCTAGATAAGACCTTTGGGGGTTGTTGCTTGTTTTTGGTTTCCCGTAGGAGGAGCAGGAGTTTTCAAAGAACACTTCTGTTCTATTCACTACCTAAAAGAGATGCATAATATTTCATGTCTGGAAAAGATTTAACAGTTACTTTGTGCCTCACCAGGGCAGGATTGCTCCCTTTTTCATACTTCTTGACACTTGTGTTTTGCTTGTTAAGGACAAAGCACTCTGTAAACATTAATTAACTTTCACAAGATTATGAGAAGCTCAGTTTTCTGAGGAAACACCCAGAGGACAGAGATCTTTAACAAGGTCACACACACATCATCATCTGCTCTGGGAGAAGATCCTCAAGAGGAGGGAAAGAGCCTGAATGGGGATGTAGAGGGAACTGCTGGAGTGGCTGCTGAGCACAGGAGGGGAGAAGCCTTTTGCTGGGCCAAGAAGAGGAGAACTGCCTCAGAGACAGAAGAGATCAAGAAGTGGGCTGCAAGATACACTCAGGAACAATTATAGCAGGTATGCTAGGGAGATCCAAGCAGAACAAGCTGCTGCCAAAGCAGCCCTGACACACAGGGATTAAAATAGCTAAAGTGTTCCTGAACTGTAGCACTGAGAATGAAGTGTTGAGTTTCACGAGCAGTTGTCAAGGAACTGCTTTTGCTGTGACACTTTAAAATGTCAGCACTCACCAATACTCCATGGAGTGGCTAGCTCAGCTGCACACCCTGCCCTGAATTAGTGTCTCTGTGATAGAAAAAGGAAACACGATGGTAAATACACTTGTGGATATAAGTGGGAAATAATTTTAGACAGTGGCAAATGCAAGTCCCCTTTAAGAACAAAGACTGCAGAATTTAGTTCTAACTTCATGGGCGCTAAGTGTTTGGAATTAACCAACAGAAACTTGTAGTACATTGCATAGTAACACCGAATTCGCAGGCTTCTAAGACGTGAAAAATGCATTTCAAAGGATTGTAAAATATATTGCACAAATTTATTTATTTATTTATTTATTTATTTTTCCTGAATACTTTTTATAAATTAATAAATGAACTCTTACAAATGTTCTCTCCTGGGACTTTGCTTACCTTTGCACAGCTGGTAAGAGGCTCGGGAAGAATTTAGTGCAGGTGCCAGTTGAAAAAGTCACCTGCAGCCTGGGGATTACTCCCTACTTCTTTCTCTCTTTTTAAAGCAAAGAAATAATACAGCTTGACAGAATAGTATTACCTCACTGACCAGAAAGGCAATTTTAAAAGATTCGTTGTTGGAATACATTTTACTGTTTTCTTAGTACACAGCTCTACAAGTTACTGCCCAGGTAAAATGCTTATTGAACAAATTGTTGCCAGGACAACAACAACATTAAAAGTATTCAGCTAGGGGTTAAGCCTAGTTTCATGAATCCACCATTTCTCTTTAAAATGTTTTTCCATTCTACAACAAACAATGTCTCAGAATAGAGAGCAATTGCATATGTAGAGATCAAGAGGGCCGTATTCATGGAGTAAGACTGGAAGCCTTTCTTTAAGACTGGGGAATGGGGGCGACTCACAAAGAAATGTCAGAGAGAGGTAAGATGGCAACTTCCTATCAAGGACAGTTGTGGAGTCAAAAGCACAACTTGGGCTTTCTGGTTCTGACACCAATTAAGAATTAATAGAACAGAATTGTTTTGAAGAACAGTATTGCAAAACACGGTCCTGTCATGTAAGCTGTGTAATTTTGTCATATTTTATCATCTTTACAAAAAGCTACTTTAAGTACACCGTTCAGTGAACAAATATATCCTGGCAGACTGTTTTGCTGAAGGTTAGGGAGCATACTAATGTATCACCTTATGTATTAATATCATGATATTATAATTAATAAGTTCATCTAAACATGTCGGTTTCAGTGCTACATTTGGTCA
Source organism: Pavo muticus (assembly GCA_016647715.1). NCBI lineage: Eukaryota > Metazoa > Chordata > Aves > Galliformes > Phasianidae > Pavo > Pavo muticus. The sequence continues at coordinate 31,241 of JACDJE010000243.1, read as the reverse complement.
ATTCCAGAGCATAATTCAATTGGCTTATTGTATTTCAGTGACAAATTCAGTACAGCAAGCTCTCCTCTTCCACTTACTATGGTTCTTCAGCAAATCTTTCTATAAGTGAAAATGTAAATTTCTTTGGCTGTACTCAGAAAGGTATTGTTAAATCTATAAAAAATTCTATCTATCATAATACCATTTGGGAAAACTAAGCCTATTACCAGAAGATTCAGCTTCAGGTTTGCATTTGAAAAGTAGGCCATTAAAATAACAGATGTGCGTTGCAGAGCACGAATTCCAAGTGACTCCTATCTATAGATATATGGGAGAACTATAAAACTGGAATCAAGTTCTTCATAAAGAAATGGCTATAAGAGAAGCAGATATTTCCCGTACACTGTGAGGAATCTATAAGACTGAAGCTCTGAAATGAATTTTAAATCCTATTTCATTAGCTAAAACCCTTCTTATTCAAGCCCCAGTCAAAAACAAATGCTATTTTGTTGTGTCCTGGTCTTGTCCGCTGAAGTAAGTGAAGTGTTACAGAGGACGTAATTTGGCTTCCAGTGCAATCGTTATTTGGCACTTGCAGAACATTAGTAGAAATCATGGCAAATGTACACCTGCACATTTTTTTCCCCCATAAATGAAACTCTGGAGTGATAACACTGACAACTTTTGGAGGATCTTAATTTAGCAATATTATCAGAGCTGAATTTCTCACCCTCTTCTTTAGCTGTTCACCAATGTCTTATAGTTTTCAGTCCACTCGGGAATGTTAAAAGGCAACTTGTGGTTTACTGTAAGGCTGGCGCACAGCATCAGCCAGATAGTGAAGCTTTTGAAGTGGCTGTTAAAAGACCTTATCGGAACAGGTGTCATTCATCAATATGGCAGTGACTGTGCAGACACCCATCTGACTCTGTCCAGAAATCTAAACAGAATCAGGCTGTTTGAGAGTTTGTACAGCTTGTCCTTCCTTCCACCTACTCTAACTATAACTCTAACCCATATATTGTTCAGGGCTCAGCGTGCATGCACTGATGTGCCACATTAGATATCTCCATTATTAGTACTCCTATTGCTACTAAAAATATGACTGCTGTTTTTATAGGATGATGGAACTAGAAAGCAATACAAGTGCCTTTGGTGCAGAGGAGGGCCATGGATCAGAGGTCTGGAGCACCTCTCCTGTGAAGACAGGCTAAATGAGTTGGGGATGTTCAGCTTGGAAAAGAGAAGGCTCCAGGGAGATCTCAGTGTAGACTTCCTTTACCTAAAGGGTGCTGACAGGAAAGATGGGGGTAGGCACTTTATCAGGGAGTGCAGGTAGGACAAGCGTGACTGGCTTTAAAGTAGAAGAGTGTGGCTTGCTGTCATTGGTAAAAGAGAAAGTTATTCCCTCCAGGGAAGTGTTGGAGATCTCCTTGTGGAGAAGAGAGTTCGGTATCCAGTTCTGGCCAATAGCCCAACCAGAGGGAACGTTAGCCTTGGCTGTGGGCAGCAAGCAGCTCATTTGCTTTTGAAAATCCAATATAGCCCTCTCTTCATGCAAGAACTTGACAGCAGTGTAATAGACATGTGTGAATTATTGATTTATCCTTCAACTTCTCATCTGTCCTTCATTTTATTAATATAACTTTATGTCTCAGGTTTTATGACTGATAGAAAAATATAATGCCATTTCTGTTCTTGGGAAATGCTCCTCAAGCTGCTTTCCCTAAGGGAGACAGGTGTGTGACATGATCTCTACAAAAGTGTGGTCCATTCCCAGTTGAGACTAAAGATGCTTTTTGATTTCACCATAGTCACCTGCATCATCCGGAATACACTTTTGCTCTCAGTCAGAGAACTGAAGCAGTTCTCATCTGAGCAACAAGAGTTTCAAATCTGAACACATATCTATATTTATCCAGTTCTGCTCTACTCGTGAGTTTTCTATCATGTTTGATCTGAAACACTGAAGATATATTTGCTAGTTGCTATTTCCCATCTCCTCTTTGCTGATGGATTCCTTTCCTTCATGATGGCTTGCTTAAGTATATCACTGAAAGATAATGGTGTATTGTTTAAGCACACTGCATTCTCATAAGTTAACAACTATAACAACAAAGATTGTCATTATTGTTGTCCCTAAGGTTGATGGACAGTCTTCTGTTTATTTCTTTAGTTCATTATTGTGTTTTTGTTCAAATCATTTATTTATCATAGATCTAATGATTATTTTTTCTTAGCTCACTGCTGCATTTGTCACCTGAACAACACCATCCGTCACTTTAAATCTGAGATCAGACTGGGAAGGTGAAAGAAGGTCTGGATGATTTTTAAAGACTGTGTGCAAAAGAGGTCTTGAAAATTCAGCCTTCGCTTTGGCTTTCATGTTCAAACACAACTGCCATTGACAGTCCCCAGTGAAGTATTCAAATTCCCTATGTCGGCATGGAATCCAACCCATGGTTGGATAGTTCAAGGAGAATGGAGGAGAGACTCACCTTGTCAGAGCCACAAGGAAATGCTGCAAGAGAAATCAGTGGTAGGCTATGCTTGGCTGGCCAGAGGTCCTGGGCCTCAGCTCTGACATCCAGGAACTTGAAATACAGAACATGAAACAGAGAGGTCAAAGATACAGCTTGCCTGTAATTATGAGTGTGTTCAGGGTCTGTGTAAATTCCCCTGCTCTGGTTGTTGATACACAGTCCCAGTCCTGCCCTGTGGAGGTATCATCTTCACATGATGTGAATGCATAAAAATTGTCTGAAGAAAGTACCATTGACTCTCTAGGTCTGTGGGACATCTGGGCACTTTGGTATTTATTCTGAATTTCACAGGCTTGAAAACCACCGCAGTCATGAATTTCAAAACTGGTTGTGTTATCTATATATACCAAGATAATCTTTTAGATCTAGTTCTTCTTGTTTGTGCGAGAGACACAATAAATATAACAGTACAAAAACCACATCTGACTTGTACACTATAAATCTTTCATCAATTTCAGACTCTTCAATTTTTAAAAGAGCAATATATGAGACAAATATTTAGGTCTAAGTAAATCTTTATTAGAGAATAATAATTCACCCAATTGTATTTCTGTGAGGAACTTACTTGGTGTATAATGGTCAAGTGAACATTGGATCCCCCTTCATAAATGTGCTGTCACTATATATCCTTCAAAATACAAAAACATCACTAAAACCCAAATCATATGCAGTTGTTAGTGTATCACATAGCTGATGTCTCATACGAGGTAAAGCATGATCTACTGTGTTTGGATCTACATCCAAATTCTCAAAAAAAGTCTAGAAAAATTCTTCAAATAAATCTTAAATTTTACTGAGATGCTGTTCCTGATCTCATCAGACAACATAATGTTAATGTTTTCTTTGTATTTTCAATTAAGCAATTGAGATTAGATGACTACAATTTAAAAGCAGAGGAAAAGTCACATATAGCTTCAAATTCTCAGTTAAAGATGCTTAGGCAGCCAAGTTAGCTAAGGCTGCCAGATTTTGCCAGACCAACATGGACTTTCTGAATATGAGTTTAAAAACCAGCAAACTGAGGGAGGAATGTTACTGGTTCAGTAAAATCTATAAATGTGTAGTGACACACAGTAGGGAGTTAGTGGTAGCTGCTGTGCACAGTCTTTATGTATGCGATATGCCCACGGTTCGCATAACATAAGAGAAAGAGGCCATCTTGAATGGAAGAAAGCAAGCTGTGCTCCCTTGCCGTTATGCTCTGGATAAACATTGTTCTTGAAAATTTCAGTTTTCAAAGCAAATTGAGTATTCTATTGCCCAAAACCAAACCAAAGACCACAGTGAAAAACTACACACTGTGGTATTACATAAATCACTATAGTGGGACTTATTAAAATATAAATACATTTGTTTTCCATGATGAAGTGTTTTCAGTCCAACTTGGATAAATATAAAATTTTACTGAGTTGTGAGTGGTGATCAAGATAACTATTAACAAGGTCCTTTATTTTTGTAATCATTTCTCCATTCAGAAGTATGCTCTGTTTCTCTGGTACAGGTACTCTGTAGATATATACATGAAGATAATTGGTGCATGGAACAATTTCTTATTTCCTTTATCTGTTTTAGCGTCTTACATATAAGATTTACTTTTCCTTCAATGGTGCCTGATGTCTGGAGGCTCTCAAAGTGTTTTTTTTCCACCAATGATTGGCAATAAAAACATAACTACTATAGCTCTGTTTTCAGTTGAGTAGAAACAGAAAAGAAAAAGAAAAAGAAAAAGAAAAAGAAAAAGAAAAAGTTTAGAAATCTACAATGCCAGTCAGTAGTGACCTAAGGAACATTTGATAATATATTTAATACGATTTTAAAGTACTATCAGTCAACTATATGTGAGCTGCTATATTCCAACTGCTGTTTAAGCATTCATTGTCTATGGCCATGCTCTTTGATTATACTCACAGAGTATACCATGTTTAAGCAAAGAAACTGAAATATAAAACATTTTAATCCACAGAGGAGATATATCTGGAAATGCATTGGACTTAATTTATTTTAGCGTCCTACACAGAACCCACTAATACAAATAAGTCTGTACTTTTTTCACATATTTCTATAAATGTGAGTCTCTTAACCCCAGCCAAGATCTTCGTAAAAGCTTCCAAACTGTGATCACATAATGCATCTCTTCTCCAGAAGATTTTATTTTGAAAAGAAGAAACGTTATCCTAGGATACAGCAAGGTATAAGGTATAAGGTATAAGGATAAGGCAGAAGACTCGTAGCTACAGTATCAAGTTTTCCTTTGTGGATGGGCTACATATTGCTGCTTATTAAAATACATTTTTTATCATGAAAACGATCGAGTAGAGCACCATTACTGCAGTTCTCTTAATTTGCTAAATATATATATGTATATACGTATATATTTACTATTGTTTTCAAGTCAGAGTAGGAAATAAAGACAAAGCCATAACTGAGATCACTGTATCTAAACATGTGGAGCACTTAGATGCAGACACCAGTTTAACATGATTTGTCTCTTATATGTTGATTCTTCAAGACTTCAGATTGTTTGTCTCACTCTCCTGCTTTAATCAAGTTACCAAACACAAAAACATAATCTAATGTGAAGAAATACTATGAAAACTCCCAAAAACTCCCTTAAATCCTTGCAGTTTGCATTTACTTTGTATAAGGTAATATCCATTCTTATATTATAAAATAGAAAAGGAGTTACAGGTACTGTGGGCAATGTGTGGATGAAAACAAGCTGTCCTTTTAGAAGCATTTGTCCTCTACACAACTATTATTTTCTTCCAGCAGTGAATCTGTACAAAGGGCTTCTGCACTGGGAATAAATTAATGGATCTATTTAAAAAGGACAAATATTACACTACAAGTCATGCTCACGCTATCACAGCTGAACAGATGCGGGAGAAGTAGCACTTGGACATTGTATTTGCAGAAACAAAAGGTTTATCACTGGAGTGGTATAACATTAACAGGAGAGCTGACCTACTTACACACCATAACACTCTGAGGAGCGTCTGGGGAGGCAGGGGGCTCTGGTGCAGGGCATGTTTTACAAGCCAAGTCATGAAATTACGACCATGAGCACAACCTTCCTTGTAGTGGCTATTTATCATCAGCCGAGAAGTACCCTGTTCATTTATTTCCATCATGGTATAGATGTTTAAGGCTTAGTTGTCTAATTCCCCAATGATCGCTCTAGGCTTTCACTACGTTGCTGAAGAGCAACCCACACATGCAATCTCTCCGACCTACTTCTGCTACCTACCTCCAAATGAGATGAATTTCTCTCTGGATGTGCCTGCTTCTCCCTCCTTCCTATAAAAGCAGGCAGAATAGCCAGCTGAAAGTCTGACAACTAAATTTTTGAGACTTAAGTGACATACATTCATCCCACCCATTGTCTAAGAAAAGTGCCTACATGAATTATGAATGCTGGAGTTAAGTAATGTAAGGAAATCAACACTTTCTAACGAGTCTTCTATGAATGTGGCTGTAACCAATTAGCCACTGCCTGAGCTATCACCTCTCTGGGCAGCCTGTGTTTTGTTCTTCAAAGTCTCTAGAATACATTTGCCAAACTAGTAAGTGTCCCTTTCCAATTGTAAGGAGGTTGTTGTTGAAATTGTACAAGAGGACAGAAATTTACTACTAAGCACAGTTGCCTCTGCTCAGGTGATTTTACTACTGGTAAGTAACCAGATATGGCAGTGGCATAAAGGTGCCCAGTTAGTAGCACATTATCTTAGGGCAGCAGCACAGCAGTTTTTCACACTTACAGATCATTGATGGTAGATTCAAAACAAGGTATTTTGTGACACTCCATAGCTGAAACAGGCAAAAACCAGGCATTAAAATTGCTTGAGGTAAATTTTGCATATATAGAAAAATGACTAAAAACCCCAGGCTTATGGGTGAGCTACAGGCAGCTTTAAAACTTTCTATCAAAACTTCCATAAAAAAAATCTTTATGTCTTTTCAGCTTATTTTGTGAGGTGCCTGCTATGCTGTGCCATAAACCATAAAGAAAACCTAGTTCCAGGATACCCGTGTCTTTCTATAGCATCTGCTTCTTGGACTGGGATCTCTTTAACATGCCAATGAATTTCAGAACACTTCCGATTGTTCTGAAGGAATCTTCTTAAAAAAAAAAAAAAAGACAAATATTTAGACTATTATTAGGTTATTTAGGCTAAGTTATTTGGTTATTATCAGAACAGAATGCCTTACCTGGGAGAAAGAATTAAATTTACCTAGAGAGGGAGAGTGGAGTTAAGAAGAAGTCAATCTCCAGAGTAGTTCAGAGGTATTATTTAATTTCTCTATTCCTTCTCTTACATGAATTAGAGTCACACTTTCACAGGGAAAACATTGAACAAAAATGATTGCAAGCCAACCTCTTCCTGGAGCTGATGTTCCTGTCTTGCTGCTCTGGATTCAAAGCCTGACTTTCCAGAGGCACTGTTATGGTAAATTCCATGGGTTTCTAATATACACATCAAATTGCAGTACACAGGCTTAAACTGCCCAGTGAGTTAAATTACACCTCAGAGAAAGAGGTGCTGTATCCCTTCTCTGAAGTTTGTGCTGCTCTGGTTTATATTGTTTGACAAACCCCTCCTCAGAGGCTGCTGGTAGTTTGGTACACTTTGCTTGTCTTGGAATCCCTGGTATTGCTGCAGTACTACAGCAATGTTTGTGATAAGCTCCTGATGCATCTTTATTATTCTGATGTTCTCACCTCTCCTGGAAGGTGACGCATGGCTATATGATTTCACACTCTTTGTTGAGTATTAGTTCTGGGCTGGATCCTTCTTCCCTGCTCACCTCCTACAACAGTGAATCCTCAAGCCCTGCCCAGTAGCCTCTGTGGTTTTCATAGATCTGTGTACTGTAACATACATAAGTGACATGTCTTTGTTTTATGCACATTTATGCAAAGCATCAAATGGAGAAGCCAGTGGAGAACGTACCAGTGTGTCTATTTGCATTACAGTAGTTGAGATCAAGGTCTCTTGTGCTGGTGCTTCACAAGCGCACAAGTGAACTTACATCCTTGCTTAGCCTCGTGGGCAGTGGGACAGTGGGAAGAGAAACAAGGTATGAGATGCATGTAATTCATTTCTTAGAGACAGTAGTGGTGCATCTGCTCTGATTTGAAACCAGGGGGTTAATGTTCTAATCTCTTTTGTTCATGTTACTTCATACACAAACACAAATTCAGTCTGAATAAAGCATAACAAGGTTTGGCACACAAGATGGGCAAACTGAGAAAGTCCTTACTGGTGTCTACATTACAATTTTGCTGGAGAAATTTTGAGCTTTCCAGCATGTCATTGTTTTGTTCATTTTTTGCTGCTCATATAAGCCCGTGATGCTTCTGTAACTAAGTTTGCAGGCTTATACTTTGACATGGAGATGGAATTAATTCTGTTCAATATACTGAGTTTTAGTCTAATAGTCAGCTATAATATAGCCCAATATACAAGACTGTAAACCTCAAAGCAATATGAGTGTTATGTATGTATGTCTGTGCGTGTATTCTCCTCTTTTCTAAAGCTAGATTTAGTTAAAATATTCATAATGCTATTTATTTTGTAATTGAAAAAGAAAAAGTATATATCAGTAAGAACAGTAGAAAGCTAATAGTCCTTCTGTGCAGAGTGTGCTGTTCCTCCCAGGGCTCCACTGCTGAAAGCAGCTCACAGAGGTGAGACTGGCTCTGAGCAATACGGGCCTGAGAACACTGACCATAGATGATAATACATTGTCACAATTTGGACATGTTAGATACTGAAAAATCCCTCAGATCACACTGCAGAGGGGTTTTGCCAGCTTCTAATTCTTGTGACTTTTTTTTTCTTTTTTTGCTCAGAAATACAGCCTTCCCCTAACTCTTCTCACCTTTGTTCTTTTTTAATGCTGTGACTGAAATGTAACGTGCTCAGCACAGCTTGTGCAGGACAGCCGTAATGCAAAATGGCACGTCAGGCTTTCTCACTTCTTGTCTCCTTCTGTCCTCCATATGGCTCATGCACATCTCCCGTGGGTCTTCGGGCTTTTCCAGTTCTCGCAGCTCTGCTGAATTAATGAGTGGCTGAGGGCAGCCCTCGTTGCTTGCATGGGCTGTCACCACTTTGCATCAGATGTGTTGTTTGCAGTATCTCGGAAACCGTTTGATTGATTTTATTCCAGTGCATTGGAGGGGAATTCCTGCTGGCTTTCTGGCTGGCAGTGCAGGGAGGGCAGCTTCATCTCACAAGGACAGACGAGGCTAAAATTGGACTTGGAGACTTGTCATTGAGAGGCAGTTGTTTCTTCGTAATGAAGAACATTAATCTTCCAGGATTTCACTGCATCTCTTACAGACTCTCCCCTTTCCTGCTGCTTACACTGCTTTTTCTTCTGACTCCCTGGACTCTAGACACTCCTTTAGTGATGCACACAATAGTTGACATTTAGCTTGCTGCCAAATGCCACCCAGTGATTTCTGCTGCCACTTTTACTTTCTAAGTGCTCCTACACTTCACTTCTTCCCCTTTAGAGTGAAGCCCAAAGCACCTCACAATGATATTTTTGAACAGCAGATTTGGGGCACCTTGTAACTAGGAGCAGAAGGAATGTGTTGCTGTTCCCAATACCCACCCGGCTCTGGCTGACCTCAAAGTCAAAATGCTGCTCAAGAGAGAAGGAGCAAATTAGCACAAGAGACTTGTGGAAGCAGTTTCACTCATTAGCTCAGAGCTCACTCGTTAGCTCAGAAGGCAAGCTTCTTGTTTGGCTGGAGGCTAATCTTACAGGACAAGTTCTTCATGTTGGCAATCCTGCTTGAAAAAGGATTGATCAGAAGGTTTTTGTGGAGACATGGCAAGGAAGTGGTCTGTAACATGCAGCCCTCAAGGCCTACCACATTGCAACTGTTAAACACTAACCAGAGACTAATCCAAAGAAATCGAGCAAACCTCTATGACAATAAAGAATGGAGAGCTGTGAGTAAGCACTCTGAATCATAGAATCATAAAATCACTTAAGTTGGAAGGGACCTTCAAGGTCATCTGGTCCAACTCCCCTGCAATGAACAGGGACATCTACAGCTAGGACAGGTTGCTTTATTGCTTCTCATCCTGCACCAGTCTGGGGTCTGCCAGCAGAGGTTTAATTCTGAGGGTCACATGCTGTCTCCAGCCTTTCTCTGCTGTGTGGCCATGAGTCATCCGGCCCCAAAGCAGCTAGGAGCTGCCCATCGTCATGGCACGATAGCACGCCACCTCCCTCTTACTTACCCTGTCTCCAGACGGGAATGAAAGGTAAAGAGCGACAGAATGTTTTGTAAGGAGCCCCAGAGCATGACAGCCCTGGCAATCGTCAGCTCTCATCAAAATGAAATCTTCTGCCAAGGGAAAGGACAGAAAACCTAATAACTTGGACTTGCAGTGAAATCGACGGCAGATGAAGTTATACAGTGCTTCAGGCCACACTTATTTAGGGATCTAAATATGGGTCTGGGTGCCTAACCTCGGGGGTAAAGGCACAGCTCAGACTATAAGCAAGCTCTAACTCATTTTTTATTCAGATAGCAGCTTGCTTATGACAAAGGCTATGCTTGGTCCTACATTTATAAATATAACCCCAATAAGACAGTAACTCTGTTGCTACTGAACAGCTCAATATACAGGCTAAAAATACCCCCCAATCGATGTAGAGTAGAAAGGTTTGGGAAGTTACTGAAATTGTCTGTTTTTTCAAAGTGAAGGTTTACATGCTGCTGTCACTCACGAACTCTGCATGTATCAGAAAGCAAGATATTTATTAAAATAATCATCTATATGGGCAAGGGAAAAATAGAATAAGACAGTTTAAGGTAAGATGGATTGTACTGTAGTAGTCCAGGATATCTGTTCTTAAACATGAAAATGCAATATTGTATCTTGTATTCAAAAATATCTAAGTCTTAAGTCTGAGTGTTTAGTGTTTTTGTCAATGATTTCATCAGATAAATGAAATTGCGTGGTAAAGAAAGCTGCTGTTAATGAAAAGCCTAGAAGTACCATCACTGCAAATGAGAACATCAAATTAGAGAACTTGGGCAAACCTCTAGTTTGGAATTACAGAAATGGGAGGAAGTTTAAGAGGGACTGATAGTATTTACTGTTACAGGCTAGAGATTTCTGTTAGGAAAGGGGAGAAGAAGAAATGTGTGTGATGGTCAATTACATTCTATCAGGTGCTGTAGGGGGAAAAAATAAAGCTAAAACCTTCCAGTTTGGATATTCTTCTGCAGATAAACAAGTGTTAACCCCATTGTACAAGCAGCCATTACGGCCTCTGTGGGAAACTGATGGCAACTCTGGTCAGCCCATTTGGAAAAGAAGCAATACAAGTGGTGAACTCCAGCAGCCGTGAGTACAGAGGAGGGTTGCTCAGAGGGTCAGAGGCTTTCTGTCATCTTGTGGCCAATTGGAAAGAGGTTGTCTTGTTCAGTCTGGCAGAGCACAGTTTGGATGAGATTAGAAATGCTGTGATAGGTATGTGCTGTGCAGTATGAAGAGCTCAGATCAAGGGTCTCCATGCCTACAAACCAAATGGGTTAAAGTTAAGATGGGATTTTTGGAGAAATTTTGCATCCTTCTGGAGATAACTAACCTTGCTTAGAAATTGGGCAAACATCCATAGCATTTTAAAGGTGGAACAGGATAGATTTATGAATGGGTTTCTGTGGTGTGATTGCTGGAGATAGCAGGGGTCTGGATTTAATGACTCAGAGGTGACACCGTCCTGTGGCTTACTGCATGTTCCTCCTATATTAGAGGGTGGAGGGGGTCAGTTTATTCCCATACTTGCTAAAAAAGCACTGATTTCAAGCCATGCAGCAGACCACCCAAGAAGAGTAGGAAAAAATTACATACCCACCATCCCTGTTCTCTCAAGTGACTGAGACCAGAAGGTGAGAGAGAATAAGGAAATAGACTGAGGCTTGCCAAAGGGCAAGGTCCTTCAAGCATTCCTCAAAGTCATATTCCTCCTCAGAAGCTGGTTTGAATGTCTGGATTTATTTTAAAGCGTCCTTGCCCTGGGTACCTCAAATTCTCTCCTCTTTATTTTTAAACTTTATCCTGGATTCAGAAAATGCATTTTACTGAACCACCTCTATTACTCTCCTGCTAAATTCCAGGAATTTGGGGGAATCTTCTTCACCTGACTTTTAATTCCTGCTAAAGCTTGTGCCTTCGCCTATTCTTTTTGTTAATCACTCAAAGTAGTTATCTTAGTATAACATGCCTGAACTGAACCTAGCAATGGCAAGGGGCAGGCGAGGGAGGTTCACAAAGCAGAAAAATATTCACTATTCACTTTTCACAAGATTTCTCCTTTTGTTGTGCCTTTGCTGCCAAACTCTTTGCTTCTTTTCTCACAGCATGCTGAAGATTTTTCTGCCCATTATTATGGAGGGTAAATGACCCTGTCCTCCTCTTTCTGGGTAACCCAGGAACGCCTTCCTGACACGTGAAGGTCTACATCTCATTCTTTCTTCTCCTTCCCCAGGATGTGCAGAAAGAAGTGAAGAACTTAGCTGTGTGTGGAAAGGGTGGTGCTGGTGAGGTGTGTTGACTGAGTACTAAAATATTTCTCAATGTGTATAAGAAAGGAGTCTCTTGATGCTGAACCTTCATCAACAAAAGCCCTGTAGGAATCAGAGAAACTGTTTTCCGGCTACATGGTTAGCCACCTTCAGCCAGGTCCACCCCAGAGCCACAGCAGAGGCCCACCTGAGCGAGGATGAAGTTAACCACCTTGCTCAACATCAGGGATCCAGCCTGAGCAGCACTGCTTTTATGCAGACTATGCAAACCAACAATTCTGGGAGGAGCTGCAGCGCACACTGAGCTCCTTGCTACTGAAGCTAAGCTGCCATCCATCACAGCACAGTGACTGCGTTATAGACATTTTCTGTGTCTGCAAAATGTGATGATGGTAGGCCCACAGCTGGTGCGAGAAGGATGCAGCATGGAGCCTCTGACCCCCTCCAAGTTCCTGAGTGATGGAAGGGCAATATATTTGCAATGTTTGCTAATGCCTATTCCTGTGATGCCATATAACTATAAATTGAGTTCTGCATCTTCGAGTTGATGAAAGTTGTTTATCTCCAGCTGAGATGTTGGGCTTGATTTATATTAGGCTACTTTTTCTATTTCTATTGAGTTATCTACAAGACAAACCACCCAGGGAAGGGATGAAAAGTTGTTTTTTCCCTTTTTTATATGTGTTTGTTTGACGGTCTGTCTCACTGACTCTTTATACGGATCCTGGAGAATAGATCTAATTAGGGTTGTACCATAGCTGAAATTTTTCTCCGTGTCCCAACAAGGTCATTACTAGGTGTAACTCAGAACTTCAAGCATGTAGGGTTAGGTAAGGTCTTGCAGCATTTCCTGAGGGTGTGGGATTATCTTTGCACAGACTTTTACTGGTGGACTACAGCACTAATAAGTTAAATGTGCCTGCGGCGGTTCATAGAATCATAGAACCATCTGAATTGGAAAACGTGTTTCAAGGTCACCTAGTTCAACTTCCCCTGCAATGAGCAGGGACACCTACAGCTAGATCGGGTTGCTCAAAGCCCCATCCAGCCTGGCCTTGAGAGTCTCCAGAGAGAGGGCATTCACCACCTCTGGGCAACCCATTCCAGTGCTTCACTACTCTTACTGTAAAAAACTTTTTCCTTATATCCAGTCTAAATCTCCCCTTTTACTTTGAAACTATTTCTCCTAGTCCAATTCTCTGACCTTGGGACAAATGGTCTATAGAAACACACTTTGAAGATTTTCTGCCTTGCCACAGAGGATGCTCCCACTGAACCTGTCTGTTGAGAGTGTTCTTTGGCCCATGTGAAATGCCACACCCCACTTGGGAACTATTTAGGGAATGCTAATGCACCCAGAACAACTGGGGCAGTCATCAGGGGAGATGTCGGAGTGCCCAGGCCTCTGTTCTAATATTGCTGTTACTGATATCAACATAATCTGATCCTTCTGAAATGGTGGAGACTTCATAATCTCCTGGGGTGACTATACTGCCTTCTCACTACTCTCATCACTAAGAAGTCCTAAGTATTGCAAAGTTGGAAAGAACAATTTGTAACAGCTTTTATGATGACAGAATATTTCAGTTCCTTTCACAGTCTTTTCATTTTCCATACTGAACAACACCAGTCCTCTTTGATCTCTCTATATTTTTTCTCTATAGGTCTCCTTTTCCAAACTACTTATTGCTCAGATTTCCTTGTATTTTTTTCTGGCTTAGAATCCTGGACATGGTTCTCCAAGTAACACTTTGCCAGCATTCTGTATAACAGAAGAAACACCTCCATCTTATTACATGCTCCATTTCTGTTCCCAGCATTAAAGTTGTCTTCTTCCTGCTAGATTGCTGCCTCCATGCCAGTTTTGTAACCCCTATAAACTCTCTCACCAGCACACAACTGTCTAGCTGACTGTTACACCCGTTGATTTGTTCTGTAATAGCTTGCCAGGAATAATGCCCTCACATTGCATTTGAGGCAAAGATGGGATGAATTCATCTTGTTGATTTTGGACAACTACATTGCCAAATTGTTTCAAAGTCTGGTCTGATCTTTCACAACTTTTGCCATCTCTATAGCTGGTCATTAACTGTGTTTCAGCTCTACAATTTGAAGTTATTAATGACTCCTAGGATATTAATGAAAATACTGAGTAGAATGAATAGAGGAGAGATCCATAAGGAATCAATCACACTCAAAAAGTCTTACCACTGTCTCTCTGAGTGTATTTTAATGATCAGTATTGAACTGCTTTATGGTATTTTAATCTAGACTTGATTTCCTTAGGTAGCAGTGAGAAAGGTGTGTCTGACTGCATTGGAATCCTTCCCCTAGTCCAGACATATTGTTCAGGTAAAGTATATTCTTCCCTTTTCACTGGGCATGTATCCCATCTTGGATGGAAAACCCCTTTCCTGCACAAGCTTCTTTGTGTAGGAGAGATGCGGTATGGGTGCGTGCTCACTGGTTTCAAATGTTCAACTTGGTGGAAACCTCAGACATTTTTTACTCGGGGATTTCAGTGAACCCACTTTGTGTTGATCTGCCACAGGGTACAGTCTCTCTTTGTAGAAAATGACAGTTGTGTTGTCTGTATATAGCAATGTTGAGGATGGAACTATGATCCCCTGAAGATCAAACTTTTCTAAATTACAAACTTTACTTGCCCAAATAGGTAACATTTGTAAGCAGGGATAATATCTTATATGAAATAGGTTGATATAGCTCCTTTTTAAAATAAATTATAACTATAACAGTAAAAATAAAGGAAGAAAAGAAATTGTTTTCATGCTATTATGGTAATGAGTGCATTAGAAATGCATACAAAGAACATCTCAGTGACTTCAGCAATTGCTTATATAAACTACTGGCTCTTAGTTTTCTTTTATGTCTTTTCTATTTTCCACACTATGCTATATCCCCCAGTAGCTGAAAGCATGGAACCTTGGACCTTTTCCCCTTGCAGCAGGGAAACTGAATACTGCATTCACCCTCCCAGGCAGGAAAAGATAGGGTGCTTGTGACCATTGGATGATCATTGTAGGTAGAAACCTGTTGTATCTCGCAGTGAGATACACTTTCAGGTTTGCCATTTGCCCTCCAGCTGTCTTTCTGCATTTGGGAAGTCTACTGGGGAATTTGATGTCACTGTCCAAGGAAGAGGTTGACGTGTGGCCTGCTGTTAGCTGGTTAGCATGTCATTTAAGATATTTAGGATGAGATGTCTTACTGCTGAACTAGATACATAGCTCAGACTGGGAAATGGAGCCAACCAAAAATCTGAGACAGTGTAGGGGATGAGCAGACAACAAAACATTAGCTCACCTCATAGCAACATTGATGCTGCAGATCTTAACATTTTCCATTTGCTTGCTGCTTATGGGATCTGCTTAGTACTCTAATTTTTAAATACATGCACCCTCCTGGGGATCTGTTTACTGCACAAATGAGAGTGTTTTATACTCTGCTGCTCTCCAGTGTAAATCTCCTTGATTAAAATATCCATCAACTTGGCCAAAATGTAGGGACCTGATTCTGAGAAACCACGGTGTGCTGAGTATGTGCTGACATCCTTTGAACCAGGCTTTAATCCATTTTACTTGGACAAGATTAAGCGATAGCAAGTGTTTCTTTGCCTATTTCTATTCTGGCAGTTTGCAGAGCTCAGTGTGCTATTTTTACTCACGAGATGTGGTACAAACTTAGCAAAACTACTAATAATAGCAGTTTGCAAAACTCATTTCCATGCTGAGATGTAGAAGGTGCTATATTATTTCTTTTGTTAATTAAACCAGAAAATATAGATTTAAGGGTTGCTACAGGGGAGGCTTAAACCAACAAAAGCCAAATTGGAAGCAAAACTCACATTTTAACTCATCTGTTGTATAAGTTTTGCACTTAGAGCATTTGCGATGCAATTATGAGATGTTATAGTGTAACTTTATCACCTTTTATTGCTCAGCCACTATGCCATGACAAAAATTACATTTTACAATCTATTTATAATTAAACTTTTAAAAATCTTTTTTCTTTTTTTAAGGGAAGTGCTGTCTCTCTTGGAGTACTTGGCTTGTTTAGCTTTTTATATGGCTGCAAGTGAGAATATTAAACACTTCCAATTTGGCACTGTGTGCAGATGACAGACCTCTGAATTACACAGTCTTCCTTTCCCATGTACGCAAGGTTTCCTTGTCAAAACTACACACTTCCATGCAGACTGTCTCCTTTGAAGATACATGTCAAGAACCTACATGTGCAGATGCTCACACCAGTGTTGTAGATACTATGCCAGTTACTGTCTGAATTTTCAGCTGATTGATCCTCTGAGCTATAGGCAGGTTATGGAGGTCCTTGCTTATCAAATCCAACTTCTGAGGCCTTGTTTTCTGTTCTTGGAAAAAGAAAACAATTGAAAGGACTGCAAAACTGGGTTTCTCTATAAGATGGGAAAGGAGATTATGAGTATTTAAATCCTACTATGTGCACTCACATGGGTGTCCATGTACATCTATACTTTGTCCTGTGCATAGTGGTGCAACATTCAGTGTGAGGCTTTGTATGGTCCTGCAATTGTGCTGGAGTAAACTGCACATTTCTAATCTTAGCCTAAAATGCTGAACCTTCTTCTGTCTATTGAATTTCCCTTCATGAACATGCCTGTTTGGGTGGTTACTGGAGCAGAACTACCCCTCTCCTTACACAAGCTGTGCACTTCCTGTAGGTCAAGAAGTGCACAGAGAAGACTGTAAGCTGTGGTTTATGGTCTCTTCCAATACAAGAACAAGGAGCATTGGGAGAAGATGAGAAATTGCAGGTTCAAACAAATCAAAAGGGAGTCCTGGTCACAATACACATGGAAATGAATTCTGTACAAAAGTGATGCACCAAAAGTTTGCATAGGATGTATTGCAGGGCTGAATGAGGCCTAAAAAGCAATCAGAAAAGTTTGTGGCAGAAAAATCCAGCAAGGACTATTTGCAAACACACCACTTGAGAATATCTGGTGCAGGGAAATTCACAAACCACAAATTATTGTGCCTAGGAAGGTATTCTGGAGAAATATTGCTCCAGGTTTCTCTTGTTATACTCTTCTCTTGGCATTCACTAATGTTTGCTAGGAAAGATACCACACTGGGAGACGCTGATGCACAAAAGATGCTGAGGCATATCCACATACACAATTATTATTAATGGTATTAGCATCTGGTGGAGTATGTTGGTTATAAAGATAAAAATTCAGCTTGGGGACTTTTGTTTAAAAAACAAACAAACAACAAAAAACACAGAAGAAACAAAAAGAACAGGGAAAGCTCACCACAAAGCCCAACCATGAAAAGCAGTGATGAGGTCCTAGTTGGCTGCGTCCCATAGAGACTAGAGACTGCCTCCAGTACCACAGGTGTCAAGGATGAAGATGACAAGGAGTAGGAACCATGCCTTTTCACTGCAACCAAGTGTTTTTCATCAGAATCTGACCAGAGCCTCCTTGTTCCTATTAGCGCTTATTGGACTGGGCTAATCAGCTGCAAATTTTGCACATTGGTTGTTAAGCTTCTGTGCACATACAATGTTGTAGGAAGCAGTGCTCTAGTGCTGGTCAGTTCTAAGGCCTAAAGGTGTCTGGAGCACTGGACTATGATATGGGCCTGGAGGGAAGATGAGCACCTGGAGGAGAACTAATAAACAAGGAAATGTCTTGTTGAAGTGATCTGGTATTTGTGTTGCTCAGGCACGAAATGATATCTGAAGGAGAGGGAAGAGAAGCATTTTGTTTAACAGCTCTTCAGATCTGTATTAAATAGGAAAACTGCACAGACAAGAAAAGAAAACTATAGGTTTCAGTAAAGCTACAGTTCCGTTATAAATGTACATTTTTTAAAGAGTTAACAATCTTAAGAATTAGTTTGCCTATTAATCTGGGATCAGATTAAATACTCTTATCCTTGTATAGAAATGCAGGTACTTCCAGAGCAATTCAAAATAATTTGGAGTCTTTTATTTACTTACTGAACCAACTGGAAGAAAATAAGCAAGGCTTACCAACTTGACCCCATGCACACTGTTTGACCCCCTATGTACTGTTTTATCAAGTGTTTATAGTTTCATATTGAAAAGGCTGAGTTTCTGTTATGGGAGTGGTACCTGGCACTTAAAAAAAAAAAACAAAACTTCATATTCCTGCTTGGCCCCAGGCCTGATGAATTTGAATCTTTTCCAAATGTCAGAAAAAGCAGACTCTCACCTTTCCAGACCTTTTGTATTTTCACTCTCACTGGGGTTTTCTCTGCAGAAGACTGTATCTATTATGTAAGTTTAGGTCAAAGAAAGAATTTTTATTGATGCCCTGCAACGTAAGTGGGTGCCTGCCTATGTCTAATTCTACCTTATGTAAATATAACCATCTGTCTGGTACAAGTTAGACGTAAAATAGAGCTAAGGCTTTGGGGCTAACTGAATCAATAGGATACAGAAACATACACCTACACTTGTGATATGTATAACCTATGTTTTTAAATATCGTTTTAATGCCTTGGTTTTATAACCTTCTCTTCACTACCATGAAGAAAAGCAGGTAATTTTAGATAAATGTTTCTACTTAACTTAAGAAATGTAGCCTTTGGGATTCCTAGGATAGTTATATCTAAGTCTGGTGAAGAGTTGTGTCACAGCTTAATGTATATATACACAGGCTGACAGTTTAAGAGTAAGCACACTAGACTAAGGAATCAAGATCTTGTTTTGAGCAGAGTCCTGGGATATAACAGGGAGTATATTATAACAGGAAAAGTGGTAAAATAAGTGGAGGAGTTTTTTTTCCCCCTAATGGTTGTAAGCCAACACTCTTCCATAAATATGAGGTGCTATTGTGAGAACATAAATATCTGAGTATATGAGCTACAGGTGTAGTATAACACACAGATAAATTCTACTCCTGGTGCCTCTGCATGTTCAGTCTTGTCTTGGCAGCTCCCACAACAGCTGCAGAAGCTGTTTAAAAATATTAGTATGCAGAGCCAATGTAAAGTATTAATTCTTTGCTCCAAAGCTGGACAGAGACAGTGACAAAAACACATCAGCTCTCTCAGTCTTTATCCAAGGAATGAAGTAGCTGGAAGCTGTGACAGAAAGGATGAAACTGTGTATTGGAGGGACTGTACTACCTTGTGTTTGGAAATAATCTTTAGCTACTTTTGGATTCAAGCTTTGTTGTTTGTTTTCCTTTCCATTTTGTGAGTGGCATTTATACCTGTTACCATGTTCGGTACTGTAATACGGTTGAGTCTTTTGAAAACCCTTTGGATGGCAATAACCAACTCAATAACTTGACCTAAGTAAAGAACATAAGTCAGGTACAGAGTTCTGAATGCACAGCTCTGAATAGGATTTAGGGGTTACGGTGAGCAGATGATTCAACATGAAATTCCAAAGTTGTGCTGAAGCAGGATGGATTAAGGCACTCTTTGGCTATGCAAGCAAATAAATAGTAGACCTAGTTGGATCCAATTTTACTTCAGTACACATTTGTTGGTGAGCCCAGCCATTAAGATAACAGACTGAGATTCCACAGCAGTAGTTTAGAAAAGATTTGTCTCATCTGGAAATAGGTATGTGAGCTGACATAAGTGGAATTATCTTCTAGCAGGAAGTGATTGTAAAGGGATTCTTTTGACTGGTTTGCAGTTTGGTGAGACGAGTCCTGTCTTTGCTGCTCACACTTTGTTTGCAGTGTGTTGAGAAGTTGGAGGCTGGTCAGAAGAGGGCCATGAAATGATTTAAGAGGAAGACAGTTGTAGTTACAGGCTCAGTCTCCTTAGTTTATTAAAAGGAAACTTCAATTAGACATGATTACAGTGTACTTTGAGGAGAGGAAGTAAAGGCCCTAAAGGTTCTTTATCCTGACAGATACAGGCATAAAAAGAAGGAATGGCTGCAAGCTCAGGCTTGTTAAATTCAAATGAGAAATGAAGAACATTCATTATTAGTAATCAATGGGAAACAAATTGCCAGGGTTGGTAATGGATTCTTAATTTTTAGATAACTTCAGATTACAAATGGATGAAAGATATACTTTAGCAGAACCCAAGTTATCGGGCTTAATATAATCAATCACTCTTTATTTGCTCTTGTTAATAAGAACGTTGAATATTTTCAGTCTCTGAGGTTCTGGAATGATATGCTATCTGCAGATTTTACTCTTGTTTTTTTTTTTGTTCCAAATAGTAAACATAATGGTTTTTTTGTTTTTGTTTGTTTGTTTGTTTGTTTTTCTGGGAGAGAAATGTGTCTAGGAAACTACAGTATAATAAATAAAGAACACACACAAAATACATTTTCAAATGTGGCTCCATTTCCCCTCAAGAGGCTTGAATCTAATATTTGTTCCAAGCTGTGCATTTCCAGCAAAATTCATGCTAATACATTCCGTAGCTTTGGGTTCTTCCTCCACTGCCCTGACATACTCAAAAATATCATATTAAAACAGCAAACACAAGAGTAATTCCCATTATGATTCTAGGCAAACAAACTGCCTTAGAACCAGCAGAACTAATGCAGAAGCCTTCATATAGATTTCCTCTCTGCAGTGCACCTACCCAGTGTCTTCCCTACCCCTGCCATGACATCACCTCCAATTCTAGCCTGGCTTCCCTTGTTATCTCTGTTTTACCTCTTCCTTTAGACCAAGAGTGGCGAAAGAATGACCAAGAGACCCATCTTCCCATGTTCATAATACACTTATGTCTTAGTTGCAGCCCCTTCTCCATATATATGTTGGCATTGCACATGTATGATAGATTTGTTCCCAGTGAGTTGCTGACAATAACAGTTAGACTCACTCCATAACCTTTCCCTCTGTGCAGGGCATTAATTTAGATCTTTCTCATCTGCCCTGTCTCAGTCTTTTGTGAAATTTGTAGGAAATTATTTGTCATTGATATCTTACCTTTCTGCCAGACCAGGCTGTAGGCAGCACATGATGGATGGTTGGGCTGAGACAGAGAGATCGCATAAGCTGCATTCACCTGGGAAACCAGACTGAAAACACATAAGGTACGTGTTACAGAACACACTGGCTTAACTTTTCTGGCCTGTAAATGTGTTTAAAACATAAATCTTCCATGGGAAATATATGAGTCAGTTAGAAGCAGAACAGAGTGAACTCAAGATGAGTTCAAGATGATAAACTAGGTGTCAGTATCTCAGAAAGTATCTCTCCTCCTTTCCACAGACAAGTACTTTTTAAATATTGTTTTCATTTGAGTAATAGCGTTATCTCAAACACCATTAGATACTATAACATTTCATAGAAATATAAAAATGGATTTCAGAAGCTTTGTTCTTATACCATTTATAGCCTGAAAACTGTTAACTTGTTTTCCTTCAGAAGCAAAAATCTGAGCTAAGTACAGGGTTACGTGAAATTTATTATTTTTGTTAGTATTTTTTTTTTTTCCCTGGGTGTTGTACCTGCTTTCTTGTCACCAGCTGGACCTATGAAGGTAATTGAACATGGAGCAAGTGACAAGATCAGGCCCTAACACTGCGGTGTGGTAACTTCTGTTCTAAAAAGCAGAGCTGGAGGCAACAAGAGTCTGCGGTTTCCTTTATACCCTCATGTAAATCAGTGGGACAGCAACACTGTTACAGCTGGGCTGGGTTACTAGTTGCTTTAAAATATGTGAAGTATTAAGTATGCAAAAGCAGCAATGAAGTCAAATACTTGAAAGTGTGCAGTATGCTGCGTGAAGAACTATTTTACATCATTAAAACTGTTTTGGCAGACCAACTTCTGCAAAAGCATTGTTAGAGACATTAAAGTGCAGATAATGAACACCAATATAATGCTAATTTTGAAAGAAATATCAATTAAGCCCCATGTTCCTTGAGGTCCTTGAAGAAGAGAATAATGAAGTAGAGCCTAGAAAATCCAGATAACTGATGTAAATATATCTTGGATTTGAATTGTTAAGAGATAGTTACCACTATGTACAAAGGCTACTCTGAATGTAATGCCTCCCGTTTCATCCTGTTGGCCCATGATGTCAGAGGCAAATGTTGATGGTATGGCAGTGGAGTCTGAACCTTCAGGACAATGTTCTGTTGTTTTGTTGCAGCAGAGGGGCAGTCTGACAACATAGCATCTGACAACAACAGAAGCGTGCATGAAGCAAAGATGTGTCATTGAATTCCTCCTCGTGGAAAAAATGGCACCCACTGACATTCATTGAAGCTTGATGAATGTTTATGGAGACCAAACGGTGGGTGTGAGCACAGTGAAGTGGTGGGTGGTGCATTTCAGCAGTGGGAACAGCAACAGTGGGTCACCGCTGCTGGTGCAGATTTTGAGGAGCGCAGCATACAGGCTCTTGTTCATTGCTGGTGAATGCATAGCTAATGGTGGTGACTGTGTTGAAAAACAGTGGTTTTAGCTGAGAATTTGCCCTACCAAATAGTGTTATTGTCCTCTTTGTTATAGTTCCCATGAAAATAAATAGGAGGCATTACTTTCAGAGTGGCCTACATATAAATAGACCAACTCTCCAGTTTCCTACATAGGATGAAATTGCATAAAGAACAATATGGAACTAATTTAATATATGCATTTCATATTCACTTCCATATTTTTACTTGGCTATATTTTTTAAAGAACTATTTTCATGGAATTTAAATTTTTACTCCCTTCTTTTTGATTTTTGATTTTTGACAGGCAATTTTTTTTAACTAGAATTGGTCTCTCTCTGCCTAGTGGCCATATTTTTCCTCTGTCAAACTCATTTTAAGTAGCTAGCAGGACAAAAATAGTGCACATTAGTGATAATGGGCACTATTTCTATAAAAGCTGGCATACCAGATGATGTTTTCCTAAGAAAACATCACTCTGAGGAGAAAAACATTTTTTTTAATTGTTGTTTTGACTGTACTTGCTTCTAGTGGCTAAGTTTGGGGTCAAAATAAGGAATAAAGAACAAGTACAGAAAGATTTTACAAGGCTCTACCTCCTTGTGAATATACAGTCTGTGCTGCTCTTATTTCTAGGTAGGTACAGGACAGAAATTTTGGAAAAAAGATCACCTGCCCCTGAGAAGAATCTTCTGCAAAGTCAGACCAAGTCCAAAGGGTGTGATCTGACATGCTTCCAGCTCTTCTGAGAAGAAAAATGAAGATGAAAGTATACTGATACGGCTGTAGAAGAACTAGTCCAAACTTAATGATTAATTTTTTCTTCCGGGATCAAGGAGACCTGTAACGTGTTAAAGTTACATGAACTGGAACAGCCCCATCAGGAGCCTACAACAGTGCTTAAAACCATTTCCTGTGAGGCAGAGTAGGATGTTGGGCCTGGATCTCCAATATTGCTGGAGCAGCTTTGAATGATTGGTATGCTTTTTCCTGTCAGGCTGTTCATGAAAAAGCCAGAAGTTGACACCAGATCCACTGAAGTATTTAAGCTATTAGCTCTCACTGAGAAGCTAAGTAGGAGTTATAGTCTCGATGTCTTTTGAAGCTGCCTCTTAGTTTAGAGGCCGCCATTTGGTATGTCCTTAATGAGCTGGAGAGACAAACTGAGAAGAATCTCATTAAGCTCAGCAAGATGAAATGCGGAGTCACAGCCACTAATAACCCAGTGTCTCAGTACAAGCTTTGGCCAACTGGCTTGGAAAGGAACTTGACAGGAAAAGCCTTGGGGGTTCTAACAGACAACCGGTAGACCACAAGTGAGTAACACACACTTGCAGCAAGAAAGGCTATCAGCCTCCTGGGTTGCCTTAAGAGGAGCATTTCCAGTGGATCAAGGGAGGTGATTTTTCTTCTCTATTCAGCACAGTGAGATCTGGAGTACTGAGTCCGGGTCTGGGTTCCCCGTTTCAAGAGAGACATGGACATACAGGAAAGAGTCCAGTGAAGATCCATGAAGATGATGAAGGACCTGGAGAATCTGACATATGAAGGGGCTGAGA
This sequence comes from Pavo muticus, assembly GCA_016647715.1. Taxonomy (NCBI): domain Eukaryota; kingdom Metazoa; phylum Chordata; class Aves; order Galliformes; family Phasianidae; genus Pavo; species Pavo muticus. Next base: position 7,203 of record JACDJE010000243.1, on the reverse strand, counting down.
GAGCTGGGACTGTGCAGCCTTGATAAAAGAAGACTCCAGCAATGTGTGTAAATACCTGATAGAAAGTGTAAAAATGATGGAGCCAGGCCCTGTTCACTAGGGCCCAATGACAAGACAGAAAGCAACAGATAAAAACTGAAATGCAGGAAATTTCATTTAAATGAAGGAAAAAAGCTTATTTTACCATGAGGATGTTCAAATACTGTTTAAGTCTGGCAATAGCCTGCATTCAGATGCTTCACCATTTCCAGTTGCTGACCATAAATGAATACATTTATAAAACCAAATTATTGCCAAATAATTTTCAAAGGATGAGAAAGCCTGCACATTTTGGTATGTCCTGTTCTCTCAGTGAGACACGCGTAACACCCTCTCATGGAATAGTGTTGTTTATTTTCACCTCTGCAGGGGCAGCCCTGAGAATGTTTTCAGTCACACTCTTCCACCCCATCTGCACTATGAGTTAATTTTCACTTAGTGAGTTCCTGATAGGTGTAGCCCCTCCAGTACCTTGCAGGTAGACGTACCTGTGGCTGAAATGATGAGAAGCACACCACACAAGCATGTCCAGACAGTGGGGAAAGCCAGCAGAACCTTGTGGAGCGTTCTGCATGTATGCCAACATAAATGTTGGGATTGCTTGTTCTATTATATAGTGAGATGTTCCCCAGAAGCCAGGATGTTGTTGTAAAATTCATTTCATTTAATCATGACCATCATGTGCTGGGTTCCATTGAAACATTCTGGTTTCTGCAGGCAAATTGTTTGGTAATCTCTATTTCTTGACTCTTGCCTTGCAGGCTAGAAGCTCACTTTTGTAAAAAATGTTATGGACAAAATTTCCAAGCATCTTCTTGATTCTGTCTCCAGGGCTTCTCAAACAAACAAAACCAGGCATCATAAAACTCATGAAAGTTATCAGAGAAGGAACTCCATGTCATCTTTAAGAGTGACCAATCAGAATTTTCCTTCTGTGGCAAATTCCAACTAGCTTATATATTTATTCTTGTTTCCTGACCTTCCAAGTTGTAAAATGCCAAGAACCTGTGGGATTTTTTTCTGCAGTTCCTTGCTATATCTGCCATATCAGTGCTCCCCTTCTTCTCAAGCTCTTTTGTTTTTGATGAACTGTTTTTGTGAAAAAGAAAGTGTAAGCTAGAGCTCAGTGAATAATGAAAAGAACCGAATTGTATATATTTTATTTAAACTTTGTTGGAAAATTTTCCTTCTATAAATTATGAAAATAAAAATGAATAATGTAAGGGGAAAAAGTCATTAAAGGCATTGAGTGACTTAGTTGAGAAATATATTCAATAATCCTTAGGGAAAGCAAACAAAAAAAGCCAACACTGCATATATTGGATTTCTAACTTGACATTCTCAGCTTTCCTCATACTAATCAAATCTTTAGATGCTGAATTTGGGACTGCAATTGCAAAATAGCCGAACAGACAAAACAAATAAAAAAGCAGGTTTGTAACAACAATTACGGGTGATAATCCTGGGAAAATAAGGCTCCTTGAAGTTGATCATTACTTTCATTTGCATCTTGCATACTTCGTATCATACTGAGTCATATCTCTTACCTCTGTCCCCTGTATACTTATGATATGATCTGGGAAATCTTAAATTTTGTTGCAGCCTTTGGAAAAATCTCCTAGTCACAAATCCTAAAAAATTATAATTCTTCTTAGTTTATTATGATGTGCTCTTGACAGACTGAGGACAGACTTCCTGGAGATAGGCAGAGTAGGAACACTCATTTAAGTGTCCTTGAAAATTCTGTGTTTTGAAGTCCTGATGTCTTCAAAAAGTCCCTGTATGTCAGTTTTTTATCTGTAAAATATGCTCAGCAGCCCTTCCTTTCTGCACTCCTTTTCTCTGTTAAAACTTGAGGACAAGGAGTGCCTCTTTTCTGTTTATTTGTCTATCACTTAGTGCAATGAAGCCTCTGGGTGCTGTCATAAGACATTTTAACAAGGTGTTACTAGATCGAACTCCTAGAAAATGCAAGGAAAATTAGCATTATTCATCACAAACCTGGCAATATTACAAACTAAAATGACACAGTCTGGAATCTGAGGTTGGCCTTTGAATAAACACTTGAGATTTGATGATTGACTTCAAGAGATCATTTAGCACGGAACATGCAACAGACAATGCAGTAGAGCTGTCTGCATGATGTATTCTGATATGAAACTAGTTAAGCCCGTGATATTTATTTCTCATTTTGCTGGCTGATGCATGAAGACAGGATTTAGCACGTGTGACTGCTCACCTCTCCTAGCTTTCCTCTGATCTTCTGCAAAGGATCCACTTTAAAACTGGGCAGATGCTGGCAGTGGGTTGAATGCACTTTAGGGCACAGAGTCAACAAAATATCTTGACCAAATACAGGTGCAGTAATCTTTTTCAGCAAGTAATTAGAGCATTTTCAGACCAAGTATTTAGTGCCACTGCTGATCAATGAGTATTCCTGCTTCATTCACCCATCCTATTCTTGAGAAAGGGCTGTGGTCCTATATATGGGCAAAGCCTCATGGCCATACATGGTTCTGACTCCCAAATTACTTCTCTATTTTTTTACTCGTGCACTTAGCTAGCTTTCAAACTCAACATCTTGACTGAGTGTCTAAAATCACCTTCCTGGCATCAGAGTGCTCTTCAGGGCATCAGGCAGCTGGGTCTATGATTAGAGCAAGGAGATCCCAAATTTGGTCAGTTAGAAGAAAGACTTTTTTCTGTTCCTTAGGATAGAGAAATAATATCTCATTACTTCAAATGCCTTATTTTATATCTCCTTCTTATATTTTCTCTCCAGTTTCTCTTTCTTGAAACATAACAGGGTCTTGGTAGACCCTTAAAGGCCCTAGAGAGGCAAAGGTCACTGCTGTTGGCTGAAATCTAATCCTCATTGCAAATCCTCTTTTCAAATCTACTTTTAAAGAGAGAGGCAGGTCCACAGGAGGAAAACCAAAATCTTCACAGAGGGCAGACTTACGTCATGAAGTAATTAGAATAGTACAAGCTTCTTAGCAGTTTTTTTTTGTTTTGTTTTAACTGATGCTTAAAGCAATTACAACGCTGCTTTGCTATAGCGCTATAGCCTGTGCTAGTGTGATGTAATGTATGTTGCTCCAATAGGCAGGTTGCTGTAGCTAATTTTCTCTAGTGTTTTGCTTTGGCACCAACAGCATCCCTCATTAGTTTCCTTATTAGTACATTTAAATACCTTCTTAGCACCATTAATTTGGAAATGGCTTTATTCTTTGTTCAGCAGTATTTGTATTCAACATATTTTCTCAGCGCTCCCTACAAGATTCCTTACAACAGATGTTATGACGCACTTGGAGGAACGTGAACCAAATTGTAGGTAATGGTCCGTGCTTATTTGTTTTGTGTAAGCTGTGGTTTCTATAGCTACTGTACATCTGCTTCATGCCATTTGCTGATCATTTTCTCTAGCTGTCTCAGTCTAGATATTTAAAGCATGCTGTACTGATAATGCTCAGCACAGCAATCTGATAACAGCTTGACATGTGAACCAAGTTACAAATTTGGAAACATGTTTGAAAACAGCTGTTAAGTCTACACAGTAATTGTCTATCTGCTACTGGCAAAATTACCATCTCACCCCAAATCAAAATGTACAGAGGTTTTATCTCACCAAAGGACTTGAAAATATGACAAACACTGGGTGCCATTATGCAAGGTCTCAAGCTGGTGCCTCAGCTGGCCTCCTTGTGAGGGAAAACAAAGACAGAGCTAGTGAATCTCTTTGTAGTCCGGTCTTCTAAAAAACAAGAAAACATCAGTGGTTGAGAGATACAGTTCTGCTGGGGTCAGTGGAATTTTCTGAGACATGCACCAAAGGTAAATGTGACTTCTTGTTTTTCTACTGAACCTTTTTCTTCTGACATAGAGTAATAGCATCTTAGCCTTTCAAAATTTACTTAATTGAAGAAAATCCTTTCCTGTACTAAAAGCTCTGCTTCTCTCTGTGCCACTGAAAATATTACTATTTGGTTTGAACTGTCTTCTTCTTTTTTTTTTTTTTGAAGTGTATAATGGAGGCAAAAGTCCATTCTTCATTTATAGTTTGCTTTCCAAAGGAAGGTTGAGCTCACATGATTTTTTTCTTGTGTTGGTTTGTACTTTTTCATCTGTTGGATAATTTCAGATATATTGAACTATAAGGGTAGAGATCTCAGAAATGCTGCATGCCTGCGAACTGCTTCTGCCTGACTACTCTTCTTCTGTGAAACACCCAAATAAACTCCTCCACTGAGATACTCCACTCAGCTGCAGTATGAGAACCACCTGGCAGACAGTTTCTCTCTGCTGCTGAAGAGAGCAGCATGACTCTGTTGGTTTTGGGTAGTGCTAAATGATATTTTACCTTCCCAGATGTATCTTTGTAGCTTTTATTCATTCTTAGCAATTTTTTTCCAATGAATTTTAAGGCATTTCTGGTCTTTATGGCAATATAATAAAACTTTAATCAGTTACAGTCTGCAAAAGCTTCTTTATACGAGTTTAATAGGCTCATTTATTTAAAATATGGTGAGAAGGTACCCAGCACATTAATTACCTTCAGCAACTGTCATGTAATAACTGCCTGGGTTTTATTAGTTCATAATACTGGCCTTTCTATCATAATCTGACATTATTGATTTCCTACCTAAAACGAATAAAAACAAATGCTCCTTTCCTGTCCTTCCATTCTAGAATTTCAGATACTCTCCACATTTTCTTTTAGCTCCAGCAATGCATGTGGAAAGTGCAGTTTGTAAGGAAGCAAAATTGCTTGTCACATATCACAGAATCATAGAATGGTTTGGACTGAAAGGGACCTTTTATCTCCAGGTAATCTTGGAGTAGTAAATTAGATCCAGAGTAAAAACAGAAATCAGATTCTTCTTTGTGAGATGTTGTAGCTCCAAGATAAAGGGCAAATTAGATCCAGAGGAAAAGAGAAATCAGGCTCTTTACCTAGATGTCACTCCTAGTGTAGAAGAGTTTGCTGGGATTATATGTGCACATTTTAGTCATGAAATGATTTTGAGCTAAGAAGAGCCTAAGCAAGAAAAGTCCAACCATCTTTGCACCCAACTTAGAGTCATCCAGACTTCTCTACCTATGCAACGCATCTTTGCTGTTTTTTTCTACTTTGCTGAGAAGACGTTTTATTTTTTGTGCATGCAAAGTTTCCCTGGCTTTTCTCCAGCAGCTCGTACCGTTGATGTGGCAGTAAAGCGTGCGACAGCCCTGCTTGTTGTGCTGCTGGCAGGAGCCTCATGAACTCAGCATCCTCCCAGGAGCAAGCGGGACGCTGAGCACTGCAGTGAGAAGATAAAGCGGCAAAATGGCTCTGAGGGGCCCAGCAAGAAGCTCTCACAGCAACAGCTGGGTAAGAAACGTTTCTTCTACTCAGGTTCTGGGCACATAGATAGGTGGAGCCAAGCTGATGGTGGTGGTGCTGTGGGGCTGGTTTCCCATCTTGAAAGCAGATGTGCAGAAAGGTGAAGACAATGCCTTAAAGGAGTCACTGAGCACACCGAACGTGGCCCAGATCAATAATAGTCCTGCTTGCTGTTGTGAGACCAAGTATGCTAAATGTGACTCAGTTACGCTTGTCAGATGGTGTGTGGTTCCATATGACAGATCATAGAAGGGGGCGGATGGTGCCAATAAAATAGTATTTGCTTCATGAGGTAGCAACATTGACTTGGACACATGGATCAGATTTAATACTCAGTCTTTCAGTTTTCTCCTCCCTTGGCAGTACTGCTTCTAACCATAATTTATTGTTGTTTAGGCCACTATGAAAAGGTGTTAAATGAGGCAATTTTTTTCCTTAGTTGCACCAAAAATTCTGACTCTCATAGATACGAATGAATGGAATGCATTGGGATGCTAGAGCAGAACCACCTGATTTGATAGGTCACTTTAAACCATAATACAGAAAAAAAGAAAGTGTTTATATATATATATAATATGTAT
>JACDJE010000235.1:1332867-1578923 GCA_016647715.1 Pavo muticus | reverse complement strand
AACATACGTAAACTGCTTCTCGCTTCTGCATGGGGCTGGAGGAAACTTGTTTGTAGAAACTGCTCTGCAGCTGTAACCGAGTGTCCTTGCTTCCTGTGAACGACCTTGCTTATCCTGATACGTGATGCTTTATCATCTCCTGCTGGGATATATATGACCACAGCACTAAGGGGTGGTGTGCACACCCTACCGGCTGGCTGTGCCCAGTAACGTGAGTACCTCTCTGTTAAACTGATGAATGTTAACTCGCCTCCATGTACTTTCTTCGATTCAGGACACTGAATCGGACCTTGTCACAGTTCTCCGGCAGTGGCCGTGACTGCCTGGGTTCAGCCCGATCTACATTGCTCCCCTCGTTAGAGGTGCTGAGGAACTGTAATGCATGCCTGACTTGGAAAGGGCAGATCTGTGCTGAGCAGCATTGGCCATCTCTCACAGCTGTTGTGGCAAAAGCAAATGGATTTAGTTCTGACAGGGGGAAGGCTATTGCTTGTGGGGTGTTAGGCCAGAAATGGCAACAGCAGTGAAGGAAAGGGGGTATCTCAACTCCTCCAGGCTCAGATTCAGCAAACAACCCCCCACCCGCACATTCCTTTCCCTCTCCCCAGCGGGGAGAATTTGCAAGGTCCGGAGAACAAAGAGCAGTGCTTGACCGAGAAATGCCGTGTGCAACATTGCCCAAGCCCATTGCTGGCTCCCTGGCAAGACATGAACGTCAGACACCCACTCTGCAGGCTGAAAATCTCACGAGAGATACTTTGGCTATAACGCCGTCTTTGCAGAGCGATTCGGTGCGGCTGTACAGCGGCCGAATGACCTCGCTTATCTCGGTACACAACACTTCCTTGCCTGCCGCTGGGACGTACATCGCCATGGCCCCACGGGGACAATGCGGACGCCGTGCGTGCCGGCCGGCCCGGTAACGGGAGTGCCGCTCCGTTAACTCGACAAACACGAAGTCGCCTCTCAATCCCACCCTCGGGCTCGCTAACCCAGACGGCAGCCGTGTCCGCGCCGCCCGTCCTGCGGCCGCCCCCTGCCCCGCGCCATCATGGCGGCGGCTCCACCCCGCCCAGCGGCCCGGCCCCGGCAGTCGTTCCAGCCCAACCGAGCCCGGAAGTCCTCTTCCTTCACGGCCACGGGCGGCGTGCCTTCCGGCGGGACGGGAGTCGGTCTTCGCTTGGCTCCGCTGCTCTGTGTCCCCCACGCCTCGCTCTCCCCTCCCCTCCCCTCCTCTCCTCTCCGGCGGTGGAGGTCTCTCCGAGCGGCGCCGTTGGCGCTGTGTCGCCTCCCGGGCTGCTGCTCCCGGCACATCCCGGGACAGCGCTCAGCCCTGTGGGTAGCTCTAGGCAGAGACGGAGCCGTCGGTGCCGCTTCCAGGAGAACGGCCGACTCTTCCCAGCAGAGCAGGTGAGGCCGAGCGGGGCAGAGCGCGTCTCCCTTTCCTCCCTCACACCGTGGCAGCGTGGGCACGGCGTTTCCATTTGCCATCCCGCGCGGTGCTGTGTAGGAAGAGCAGAGGATCGTCTCGGCGCTGCCTTATCCGAGGGCTGTGCCCCCTTCCCGCGTTAGATAACAGCGGTAGAGGTGGTGCTCCAGCAGGCTGCTCTGCTGGCAGTTGCAGTCTGCGCTGAGCTAGGTTAGAAAATAAGTAGACAGACTGCTGCTGCCGCTGCTTGCCTCAACTGTTTAGAGGAAGGTCCTTTAATTACGGTGTTATTGGTGACATTTCTTTATGGAGTCAAAAAGCTCAGTATGTGTGGCATAAACGCCGGTGGGTGACAGCCAGGGGTCTTTGTTTTGTCCGAATACACGTTAACATCAGAACTTCCACCCCGTGCAGCAGCAGAAGCGGAGTATTGCAGAACGTCCATCGATTTTGATTCAGGGCGGACGGCAGCTGCGCAAAGGACGCGCACTGCAGTCTCCCTGTTTCTCTGGGGGTTGGGATCAGTGTTTGAACCGAAGGACCGGGCCTCAAGGTCATCCATCTCAGACATTGAGACCTGAACATTTTCCAGGGTGATTTATAATTGCAGAGAGAGCATTTGGCGTACATTTCTCATCCGGGAGCCAGAAATTGGCTTTGGCAGTTTGGCACGCAACGATTTGTTCCATTTCCATTTTCCACTGGAAATCTTAACTCTTTGCTGCCTGAACTGCATGCTCAGCTTCCCAGAATGGAATTGGGTTGGCACTGACATTTGTCTTCCGATATTTATGAAAAAGACTTTTCCAAGCGGTCTTTAGGATATCTGGCATTAATATAAACATATGGGCTGTTGTTATTCATTCACAGATCATCTTTTTCCTGGGACGGGTGCGGCCAATGCCTTCTGGGCATTCTTTGTTCTGACTTCAGGCCTTACCATTCCTCTGGTGGTAGATAGGGGAACTGGGAAGCTGTTTTCCTTTCCCTGCTGGCCCTGACAGTACAGGAGCTGAAATACTCTCCTTTCTTTCTCTCTTACCTGGTGTCTGGAATGCTACAATTAGACTGAAAATAATGCCAGGAGGCTGATTAAGAATGATGGCTCTAGGAATGCCCGGGGCTAATGTTTGTTTGTTTGTTTGTTTGCAAGATTGATTACTCCACTTTCAGACATTTGTTTGCAATACTTTAGATTTATTTTCCTATGCTTTAGTTTCTGTTCCCTGTTCCTGTTTATTTCAGTTCTCCTTTGCTTCATATGCAACTTCCGAACTTGGCATTTTGCAGATAACACCTCTCTCCTTTCATCCTTGTATGGCCCCTAATGATTTTGCCCATTTGTCACGGATGGCTCCAAATACAATATACACTCCTAAGGGGGATGCAGGACTCTACTTATTGATGTAATACAGATAAGCTGTAGTGATTTAACAGGGACTTAACAGGATTGGAGATGGCTGAATACACTTGGTCATTTGCTGCATAGAGGGTAGGGTTAAACACACACCTATAGGAGGCCCTCCTGTTTAGTCACGAGGCTCAGAGTTGACCTCCTTGCTTTCTAAATTCCTAAAAGCACAAAGGTAAGGAGCCTTTGGAGCACCTGGATCCACTGCTGCGCCAAGTCTTGATCAAGGGCTAATGTCTAAGGGATCATATGCACACAGTCACTCTAAGAAATAACCTTAGAGAAGCTCTCAAAGCTTTAGTCTAACCGTGAGTCTCTTACAGAAGATCAGTATCGGCAAGGTGTCTTGACATCAAGTTGCAAGGGATCTCTGTGCAGGTGTGACCTTGTGAGGCATCTCTAGTCAAGGGGAGATCCTGTTGTGCAGTCCGCTGCTGCACAAGAGAGCTTGAGGGGCACTTGGGCTGCTGTCCATTTTGAGGTAAGATGACTGACTCCTTGCCATGCTTTGTCTTTAGTCTGATGCGTGTTTGCCCCTCAGTTGTTGAGTCGGGCGTCTGCTACCAGTTCTTTCAGCCCCGCAATTTGCGACAGCGTTGTGATGGTTAATCTGTTTTAGCCAGAGTGTTACCAGTGCTGTTGCTCTTTGTGTTCCTGTGCAAGGCTTGGTGCGCCATCCCCACGCAGTGCCTTGCAGATGGGCAGGGGAGGGCTGGTCTTGGGCAGGGGCTGCTGCGTTCTCTCACAGCTCCCTTGCCCTTTTTCTTGTCCCTGCAGGCTCCAGTTCAACTTCTGCCTTCCAGCCACGATCATCCCAGCCTGCAGGAGAGCAGCAAATGGCCTCAGCACATCCATCTCAGGCAGGGGCTAGGGTAAGCAGGCAGGAGAGGGCAAGGGGCGAGGGCTGTGAATGCAGGGGGAGAGGGAGGTGCCCTCAGCCAGCATGTGTGTGCTGGGGACAGAGAAGCGGCTGGGACTGGAGTTTCTGTCCTCTGCGAGCTGCTTCCCTGGGCCTTGCCTGTTCTCAGCAAGGAGCCCCTTTGCTTGCAGGAGCCCGTGAGCTTTGCGGAGGTGGCCGTGTATTTCAGCAGGGAGGAGTGGGCGCTGCTGGACCCTGCGCAGCGAGCGCTGTACCGAGACGTGATGTTGGAGACGTACGAGTCCATGGCCTCGCTGGGTGAGGGCTTTGCTGCCTTTCCTCCTCATTAGGGCACCCTTGGCTGTACAGAGTTACCCTCTGCAAGCAGGGCATAGAGTAAACGCCATGCAGTTACTTATTGACTAACACACTGATAACAACAAAAAAGGAAACACAGAGAAGCCTGAGTTTCAGAAGGGATTAGTGCGCTTTGCACTCTGATAAAAGCCCCAGAGTCACTGCTGGCAAGCAGGCATCAGCCAGGAGGGGGAGGATGGGTTCCCTGCCAGCAGCCCTTGTGCTGCTGCCTTGCATGGTGCCACCAGCTCCAGCATAACAGTCCACTCCCTGGTTACTCTTTTAGAAAGTGTGATTTTTTATTCAGTTCTGATGAAGCTTTCTGATGCCTGTGGCATGGAGGAACAGGGATGAAAATAATCAAACCCTTCTAAAGGTAATTTTAAAGAAAATATCCCTGTGTAATTTTTGGAGATGTAAAAGTCATGCTGGGCTCCAAAGGAAAGCAGTATGTGTTGGGCCAGAGTGTCATCTAGGCCCTAATTGTGGTTTCACCGTGTGGAGGGACACAGGGTGGAGTTGTAGGACAAGCAGCTGTGCCAGAATGATGGCAATGCTCTCATCTCCACTGTTTCTATCATTGAAGCTCCACTTCCAGCCCCCAAACCTGTGGTGATCTCCCTGCTTGAAGGAGAGGATGACCCCTGGATCCCAGATGTGCATAGCCCTGAGGCGGTGTCAGGAGACTGCAGCCCAGGTGAGGTGATGAGGTGGTGGAGGGAAGGAGGAGGTTAGGGCTGTAAAAGCCGTCTCTGGTGGGTGAATATTTGGGGCACCATGTGCTACTTTTGTATTTCCTTTGTCATCCAGCAGGAGCTGAGATCGCAAATATAAAGGAGGATCTGCATAAAAGTGGTGTGGCGGGAAGGCAGAGCAGCCGTGTCTCAGTGGGAAGAATCAGAAGGGATGTCCAGGGGTGCCTGGAGCAAGGAGAGCACTTCAAGAAGCCACTGGGAAACCGTCCAGGAAGGAGGTTGAGGAACCCTCTGGACTTCAGCACAGGTCAAAAGCAGACTGAAGACCCGAGGAGCAAGGAAGCGTGCCAGAAGAAGAAGCTGAATCCACCTGTTTTGTGTAGGAAAAACTTCAAAAGGTATTCCAACCTTGTTCATCACCAGCGCATGCGCTCTGGGGAGAGCCAGTACAAGTGCTCTGATTGTGGAAGGAGCTTCAGATGGAGATCCAAACTCACCCAGCACCAGCGCACTCACACAGGAGAGAGACCCTTTAAGTGTCTTGAGTGTGGGAAGAGCTTCAAAAGGACTTTCCAGCTCACTTTGCACCAGCGTGTCCACACAGGAGAGAGACCCTTTAAGTGCTCTGAGTGTGAGAAGAGCTTCAAAAGCCGTTCTGAACTGAAGCTCCACCAGCGAATCCACACAGGAGAGAGCCCCTTTAAGTGCTCTGAATGTGGGAAGAGCTTCAAAAGCAGTTCCAACCTCAGAGTACACCAGCGCATCCACACAGGAGAGAGACCCTTTAAGTGCTCTGAGTGTGGGAAGTGCTTCAAAAGGAGTTCCCAGCTTGCTTTCCACCTGCGCATCCACACAGGAGAGAGACCCTTTAAGTGCTCTGAGTGTGGCAAGAGCTTCAAAAGGAGTTCCCACCTCACCTACCACCAGCGCGTCCACACAGGAGAGAGACCCTTTAAGTGTCCTGAGTGTGGGAAGAGCTTTAAAAGCAGTTCCAACCTCGGAATACACCAGCGCATCCACACAGGGGTGAAACCCTTTAGGTGCTCTGAGTGTGGGAAGTGCTTCAAAAGCATTTCTGAATTGAAGCAGCACCAGCGTATCCACACAGGAGAGAAATCCTTTAAGTGTCTTGAGTGTGGGAAGAGCTTCAGAAGCCGTTCGAACCTCACAGTACACCAGCGCGTCCACACAGGAGAGAGGCCCTTTAAGTGTCGTGAATGCAGGAAGAGCTTTAAAAGCAGTTCCAACCTTGTAATACACCGGCGCATCCACACAGGGGTGAAACCCTTTGAGTGCCCTGAGTGTGGAATAAGCTTCAAAAGCCGTTGTCACTTGAAGCAGCACCAGCGCATCCACACAGGAGAGAAATCCTTTAAGTGTCTTGAGTGTGGGAAGAGCTTTAGAAGCAGTTCTAATCTCAAATCCCACTCGCACGTCCACAAAGTAGGCAGACTGTAGAAGTGCCCCAGTTTTGTGAGAACCTTCAAAAGCACTTCCAGCCTCATTACCTACCAGCACATCCACACAGGAGACAGAGCTTGCAGTGCTCCAGACGTGGGAAGAGCTTCAGCCAGAGCCCCAGCCTTGTCACTCACCTGTGGCTTTGTGTGGTGATGAACCTTACAAATCCCTTGAGCAGAGGAAGAGCTCTGGGGCCAAACTAAATCTTGTTCCCCCTTACTTGCATGGGAATTACCCCTATTGCTCTCTTTGAGCTGCAGACGGGGTGTTGAGTGGACACGCAAAGGAGAATCCAGAGCACAGCCACGGGAAACCCTCTGCCAGGTGGTACGTTTCTGCCAGAGCTGTGTTCAGGGAGGTGCCCGGGGAAGTCACCCCTCACCTCCTCCAGAGAATCCCATCTTCTGTGGGCCGGCAGGTGAGGACACAAAGGAAACCTCAGATGGGCCGATATGTCACTGGGAAAACCTGTCTGCAGGGAGCGTGGGAAGAGCTTCAGCTGAAGCTCAACCCTGAGTAGACCCCAGCGTTTCTCCTGCAGGATGAGTTTCTTTCAGGGTTGGCACCTCATTTCTCATGGGAAAACCCCACTGGGGAGGGTTTATGTCCCTTACTACCTTCAGTCAAATTGGGCGTTAGAAAGAACAGAAGGTGGAGTGTCAGAAACTCATGTTAGTGCTCCTCCAACTGAGAAGAGAGACTACTCGACGACATTACCGTCAAACCAGGTGTGATGGTCAAACTACCTTGTACTGATGCTGGGCTTATGATCTTTAACTGAAGTTTGTAGCCCACTTCCCTGAACAGTAATGGAGCTAAACATTAAAATTAGGTCATAATAAGTTTATCCTTCTGTTTGATGGGATAACCTGTTTGGAATTCCCCTTCAAGATGAGCGTCTGTCTTCTTTTACAGCACCACACAGGATGACAAATTGAAATGCTTCCGTTGGCATCTCTAATGATGTTCCTACTGTTGTTGCAGAGTCTGGGTTCTTTATCTCGGTGTGCTAGGAGCTGATTTGCTCTTAGAGGCATGAGATATTTATTTCATTTCTGCACAGAGGTGAGTGCTGAGTGGTTCATGCAACAAGGCTAGAGTGCCTCCTCCGTGGTACAGAATTTCTTTTGTGGACCAGGAATGCAGGATTGCCTTGCATCTGAGTGTATTGACAACGCTTACCTACTCTTCATGTGTATGTGAAGAGGTCATGCTTTCCGCTGTCAGTTCTGCTTTCTGTGACTGATGCTCAGAGTTGATGCTATTTACAGCTGGTACATTCCGTACTACTCCTCTTTGTACCAGGATGCATCCTCTTTTCTGGCTTAAGGAAGTGTATATCCTTGAAATGTAAGGAGTACACCTTTAACTAATGGCAGTGGGTGAAAACTCACTGTATTTCAAATATTCGTTGCTTCCCAGGTATCTTCAGTAGTTGAAATTTTAAAGAACAGTCAACAAGAGAAGGCTATCTTTGATGTTGAGATATGCGACCAGTTGCCTGTGTTCTTGTCTTGGAGACATCATTTAACACATGATTGATGGGACAGCTGCTTTGTTCTGGTGAAGAGGTTTGTGTCAAGCACTGGTCGTGATAGTGTGCAGTAAGGACAGAGAGTGACTGTATAGGAAAGGGATGTTAAATTGCGCAGAAGGGTAAGATGATAAGTAGCCCAGAAGATGGAGATTGAATGGGAAACTTTGAGGATTTTGTTTTGCTTCAGATTCGGATTGCTAGATAACACAGTATAATACAATATTATTGAAATTGAGGCTAATTAAATCAAATAAAATGAGAGAGAGAGTGTCCGAAACTGAAAGCCTTACTTTGAACTGAAGGCGCATGGCTGGAGAGCGCACCCACACACTACCAGGCAGCAAGAGAGAGAGTGCGAGTCCCGTGACTTCCTCCCGTGACTTATCTTCCCCCCCCCCGAATGCAAAGTCCCCTGGGATATGTAGTTCTCTTCTGAGAACCAGGTATCCGGAAAGTTGTCAGTCCACGGAACTGGAGTCTTAACTCTTTAATTCCCCGTGGATTACATGTTGTTGTTTACATGATGTTACGATGTGGAATACCGGTAACAAGAATCATAAAATCATGACAACTGTTAAAAGGAAAATAAAATGTTTGCCATTATCCTTGTGGGAAAATGCTTTAATGGTACCAATTTGTCGTGGAGTTATCTCTAGATCTATCTGTGTCCGTGACGGGGGGACAGCAGGCCCACAGGCCCAGAAAAGGGGAGGGAGCGGGAGGGGAGGGCATCGACGGTTTGCAGGCCGGTTCAGCCCGGTAGTGTGACTAATGGGGCAGGGGACCTATGGATCTATGCCCTGGGAAAGAGGAAAGGGAAAGGGGGAAGGGTAGGGAGATGGGAGATGGGCCTAGAAACAGAACAGCGGCAACGATCTGAGGAGGAAAGTTAATTTACTAAACGTGATATCGGAATGCGAGATAACACAATATAATACAATATATAATTGGAATCGAGGCTAATAAATCAAATAAAATGAGAGAGAGAGAGAGAGTGTCTGAGATCGAAGGCCTTACTCTGATTTGAAGGTGAAACGGCTGGGGAGCACACCCACAGACTGCCAGGCAGCGGGAGAGCGAGAGAGTCCCGTGACTTGCCAGCTTTATCTTCCCCTCTGAACGCAGAGTCCTCTGGGGTATGTAGTTCTTCTCTTCTGAGAGCCAGGTATTCTCTGCCGATTTCAGAAAATCGGCAGTCCACAGAAGTGGGGCATTAACTCCCAGTGCTTTACATGATGTTATGATGTGGAATACCGATAACAAAAATCATTAAACCATGCCACAATTTGAAAGGGATTTCCATTCAGTGTTGCTTAGAACCTCATCAACAATAAGGCCACAGATTTTGTCTTAGCGATACCCAGTGCTTTGTTCTGTATGTTATACCCAATCACTGTACTAGGACTAAATCATGAGAGAGCTCTACTCTATCTGTTAAGGGAGAGTGTGGGCCCATCAAAAAGATAGAAAGTGCAGACAGTGGTTGTAAATTGTAGAATCATAGAATGGCTTGGGTTGGAAGGGACCGCAAGGATCATCAGTTTCCAACCCCCCTGCCACGGTGCCCAGGTAATATCAGTTATCCATATCAGGACATCATGCAACAGGCTGCTGGGTGCAGAGGCGCAGTGCACTGTGGAGCTGTACTTCCTGTTTTTTTAGCAGTCTCTCATGAGTTCTGACTCTCCAAGAGGAAGATACACTGAAAAGTGCTATATTTCCCAAGAGCCTCTGCATGATCTCCGATTCCGGATGACGAGGGTGCAGCTCTTCCAGGTTCCGGCAGTGCACTAAGCAGCAAGGCTTGGTTGTAGCCGCCTTCTCTCTCCTATTTGAGTTATTAATTGTAACTGTCTTTCTTATAATTATCTTACGTTCTTTTACCATTTGTTCTAAATATGTTTTGTCTCCTTATCTTAATCGGGTCGTTTTTCTTTCCTTCTCCCTAGAAGGGAGAGATAAGGGCCTCTTCCCCTGTCACGCTTGAAAACGCAACACAAGACAAGTGATGATGACTTACTACAATGACTCTCGACAAGTGATGATGCAAGATGACCCATGATGATGACCTGCGATGATGGACAATAACACGTGATGACATGTAATGACACAAGACGATGACTCACAACTAAGGATGAGAACTCCTGATGACACACGATGACATACAAAACCAAAACATGACAGTAGGTGACATGTTCAATGTCTACTATTTGCATCCAATGACATGCAAAGTCAACTTGCAACAGTGAATGAGAGCATTCGCTGACATTCAGTGTAAGCTCACAGACACGAATGGCAACACATCATGACACTCAAATGACACGTGATGACATGTTACATGTGATAACGTGATAGTGACTCATGACAATGGATGACAGTATGTCATGACACATGGTGACGCACAATGACAACTCACAAAGATGGATGGCAACACACGATGACACGTAATGACACATGAAGACAGATGAGTACACATGACGATCCATGACGACACTTCATGTTTATGGAGGACAACACGTGACCACATGCGATGGTACGTGACAGCAACACATGGTAATGGTTGATGACATGCAGTGATATATGATGAGCCACAGTGATGACTCACGATGGCGGGTAATGACACATCACGACACTTGACATCAACTCGTGATGAACGAGAAGATGATGACACCTGACAACATGTGATGATGATTTGCAGTGATGGATAACAGCAAATCATGACACATGATGACACGCAAAACGACTTGTGAAGACGGACAATGACACGTGACATCGACTCACAGTGATGGACGATGACAAGTCAACTCGCAATGTCAGATGACGATGTATCATGACACATAGTTACAAGTGACGATGACTCCCAGTTGACACATGATAACACATCATGCCACACGATGACATGCAGTGACAACTAATGATCGAGAGGCGATAAGTCATGACACACAATGACACGTGACATCAAATCACAATGATGTATCGTGACATCTTTTGACATGTCTTGACACATGACGATGACTCATGAAAATAAATGATGACATGTTGTGACATGCAACAACACGCTTTCAGGTTGGCTGGATCGATGGGCTGAGGCTGGTTGGATGAGTTTTAACAAGACCAAGTGCCAAGTCCTGCTCAAGTCTTACGGGGAGCGGCTGAGGGAACTGGAATTGTTTAGTCTGGAGAAGAGGAGGCTCAGGGGACACCCTGTTGCTCTCTACAACTACCTGAAAGGAGACTGTGGCAAGGTGGGGTTCGGCCTCTTCTCCCAGGTAACTAGTGATAGGAGGGAGAGGGAATGGCCACGGATTGCACCAGGGGAAGTTCAGTTTGGATATTAGGAAAAATTTATTCTCTGAACGAGTGGTAATGGTACAGGGTGCCCAGAGAGGTGGAAAAGTCACCGTCTGTGAGGTGTTCAACAAAAGTGTTGATGTGACACTGAGGGACATGGTTTCATTGGCATGGTGGGGATGGGTGGATAGTAGGACTTGGTGATCTTAGTGGGCTTTTCCAACCTCAAGGATTCTATATGTTCTCAAGGAACTGACAAACTCCATTCAGGCCTGTGTCTTTTCTTTCATGCCTGTTGACACATGGTGGAGCAGTTGCACCATTTATGTCTTCCATCCTCTTCCTAGAGCTGCAAGAGCAACGGGAACGCACTCCTAACTTCTAACTCCTCATTTTCCCTCCCTCTTTCAGAATGTATTATTCCCAAATTATTCTGCAAAACGTTTTTGCTTTGTTTTTAGTATTAATGAAATACTACAATGCAACCTTAACAGCGATGTTACAGCTGAGGGTTTGTAATGCAGAAGTGCCATCGCTTCTGCTTAAAGTTTACCAAACCCGAAGAAAGTATGAGGAGGTAAATTAGTTTCATCAGTTTAAAAGAGGGGTACTCACACGTGCTCTATTACAGAGGGCTGTTGGCAGGTAGTGCGTGTGCTAAGTTCTCAATCCTGGCAGCGGATGGCTAGAGTGTCCACACGACCCGCTAGTACTGGTGCTATATATATACCATCAGGAGACAAGAAGGCATCACGTAACAGGATAAGCAAGAAAGCATGGAGACTTGGTTACAGCTGCAGAGCAGTTTCTCACAAGCAGGTTTCTTCCAGCCCGATGCTGAAGCAAGAGGCAGTTTACATGTGTTCTGAAGCTCACGCGAGCCCTTTCTCATGGGCAAGCCACCTGCTCAGGCTGGGATCTGTGTTTTTTTTTCCGCACATATGGAAGATTTCCTTAGCCTTGAGTGGGACCAAAGTGAGAACATTTAGAAGAATCTGGTCAACAGTGTACTGAAGAGGACTAGGGTGGGGGGGAGGGGTTGTTTGCTTGCTTGTTTGTTTTGTTTTGTTTTTCTTGTCAAGGGCAGTGTCAGAAGAGGATGTGTTTACCCCTTGTGCAATAGGGATACCGGCCACTTTAAATGTGTTACAAAACTACTGCTTTCTGGAAAGCTTTTATTTGAGCGGAGGAAACAGTCTTGGTCACAAGTACAACTGGATTATCAGGGCAAAGCAAAAAGTTGCGGCTGTGATCACTTCAAAGTTTAGAAGAACATCCCCTGCAGAAAGATGTGTAGAGTTTGTAAATTGCAAAGGGGAGCGTGAAACCTTGACCCAACTTTTGCCCCACAGAAAATATAAAAGGACAGGGAAGCAGTCTTTCCCGTACACAAACCCCAGATTATCCCGAGGGCGGTTCCTTCTGTGTGGCAGTAGAGTCTGTAGTTATACTTCAGTGAACATCCTCGCTGGCCCTCGTGCAGCAGAGAGGTTAATCGTGCTCATGCCTCCAAAGAAGACCTAATTGAGAAACCAGGATCGGAAGTTCTTAGAAAAAGAACTTGCTTGCTCAGTGGTACAAAGTAGAAACGTGACATCACTGCCATTGGCAGCGCTCAGTGAGGAAGTGACCCAGCTGCAGGGAGATGCTGCCCTCGAGAGCAGCGCAGCCGGAGACTGCCTCTTGCTGAGACACACTCATGGATGAGAGGAGTTAAAGGAACGCAAGGGTCGTAGACAGAGGGATGTGGTGAATGGCACTATGTGCAGGCCGGTGACAAGCGGTGTTCCCCAGGGGTCTGTTTTGGGACTGATGTTTTTCAACATCTTCATCAATGACATCGGTGATGGGCTCATAGAACCATGTCACAGAATCATAGAATGGCCTGGGTTGAAAAGGACCACAGTGATCATCTACTTTCAACCCCTCCCCCCCGCTTTCTGCAGGGTTGCCAGCCTCTAGACCGGGCTGCCCAGAGCCACATCCAGCCTGGCCTTGAATGCCTCCAGTCATGGGGCATCCACAACCTCCGTGGGCGATCTGTTCCAGTGTGTCACCACCCTCTGAGTGAATCCTTCGAGTGCATCCTCAGCAAGCTTGCTGATAGCACCGAGCTGAGTGGTCTTGTTTTTCCTCAATAATTCTGCACTGGGGACACAATAGAATACTTTTATCTTTTGCCTCAAAACGTGCAAGGACATTTTCCTCCGGTTCCACATACATTGTTTTTTAAATTGGTTCACTATGGCCTAATAAGCAGTGGGAATCTTCCAAACTGGGGAAGAGTGGATGGAAGTGTGTCAAAGGCTTCAGCGATGAAGCTGATGGTGAAAAAGGGGAAGAAGTAGGTGGGCACTCGACCACACTGAATACCACTGAGCATGCCCAAAGGGACATTAGCACATATCTGTGAGTCCATGAAAAGAATGAATATGTATGGCAATGTGCTGCATATGCATGTCTTAACTGTTCAAATTTAGAACCTGAACTCTGAGAGGGTGTGCTTGCTTGTCAGGTCACCCAGTGTGCATCATGAGGAATAAAGGAATGCTGCTTTCTAACGCCACACTGAGGTTAGAGAGTTTTCTTCCTGGATTTCAGACAACAGGAGAAAGAAAGAAGGGCAGAGGAGGGAGCACACGGGCATGCTGGCTTTGTTGTGGAGGAAACCTGGTCAGAGCCATGCTGCTGGTCTGAGTTGCAGCTGGATGTAACCCCAGGCTGTGCCGCTTTCTAACACCACATTGGAGTTAGAGAGTTTTCTTCCTGGATTTCGGATGACAATTTTTGATGACCCAGATGGGACACTGCAACTGAAATCTCGTGGACCGAAGGACCAGAGAGGACCTCCGTTTGATGCACACAGCCAGTGATTCTCGGGGAGCTCCGTCCCATCCCGGCTCTGCTGGGTCTGGCTGCAAGTTCCTTGGACTACACAAAGGCATTCCTTTTTATTGCCTCCAGTAAAGCATGACATAAGTATCACCTACAGAGAGCTAGGGTAAGGGGATCCCCGAGTAGGTACGCTGCACATGAGCAGGGAGACATCCCAAGTGTGTGGAGTATTCTGTGTTTCCCAGAAGGAACATGGTGAGGGGGTGCTTGATAACAGCCCCCTAAGAGAAATGGGTTTAGAGTCCCTGGTAAAGGGAGAGAGATTGAAGAGATTCAAGACCTTCTGAGCTCCATATTTCTCGGAAGTAACATGGTGATGCGGTGCTTGACAGATTCATGATGCCCATGAGAAACTGAAGCACTTGTTAATTGTGTTGCGTTATGCTCGCTAGCATTGTGATTTTGTACGTGACCATGGGTATGCGAGTATTACTGTAACAGCGCCGAGCTTTTGATTTACTCATACCTGACTTCAGGTTTACACACCATTTACTCCGAGCTTACTCACACTTGACTTCAGATTTACTCAGACTTTACTCAGGGTTTACTGACACTCTACTCCGAGTGTACTCACACTTTACTGCGGGTTTACACATAGTTTATCATAGAATCTTAGACTGGCCTGGGTTGAAAAGGACCTCAGAGATCATCTAGTTTCAACCCCACTGCCATGGGCAGGTTCACCAACCACTCGACCAGGCTGCCCAGAGCCACATCCAGCCTGGCCTTGAATGCCTCCAGGGATGGGGCATCCACAGCCTCCTTGGGCAACCTGTCCCAGTGCTTCACCACCCTTTGAGTGAAAAACTTCCTCCTAATATCTAACCTAAGCCTCCCCTGTCTCAGTTTAAAACCATTCCCCCTTGTCCTATCACTATCCACCCATGTAAACAGCCGTTCCCCGTCCTGTTTATACGCTCCCTTCAAGCACTGGAAGGCCACAATGAGGTCTCCCCGGAGCCTTCTCTTCTCCAAGCTAAACAAGCCCAGTTCCCTCAACCTTTCCTCACAGGAGAGGTGCTCCAGCCCTCTGATCATCTTAGTGGCCCTCCTCGGGACCCGCTCCAAGAGCTCTGCATCCTTCCTTTACTGGGGGCCCCAGGCCTGGATGCAGTACTGCAGAGGGGGCCTCACAAGAGTCGAGTAGAGGGGGACAACCACCTCCCTTTCCCTGCTGGCCACTCCTCTTTAAATGCAGCCCAGAACACAGTTGGCCCTCCGGGCTGCAAGCACGCACTGCTGGCTCATGTCCAGTTTCTTGTCCTCTAGAACCCCTAAGTCCTTCTCTGCAGGGCTGCTCTCAAGGAGATCTTCCCCCAGTTTGTATAAACACCTGGGATTGCCCCGACCCAAGTGCTGCACCTTGCACTTGGCCTTGTTGAACCTCATTAGGTTCACATGGGCCCACTTCTTCAGCCTGTCCAGGTCCCTCTGGATGGCTTCCCTTCCCTCCAAATGGATCGACTGCACCGCTCAGCTTGGTGTCGTCGACAAACTTGCTGAGGGTGCACTTGATGCCATCATCTGTGTCCTTGATGAAGATGCTGAAGAGCACCGGTCCCAAGACCGACCCCTGAGGGACACCGCTTGTGACCGCCTCCGCCCTGACACAGAGCCATTGATCACAACCCTTTGGCTGTGACCAGCCAACCAATTCCTAATCCACAGAACAGTCCATCCTTCAAATCCACACCTCCCCAGTTTAGAGAGAAGGATGTGGTGACGGGCCATGTCAGAGGCTTTGCAGAAGTCCAGGTAGATGACGTCCATCGCCCGTCCCCTGTCCACCGATGCCGTCACTCCATCATAGAAGGCCACCAGATTGGTCAGGCACGATCTGCCCTTGGTGAAGCCATGCTGGCTGTCTCCAATCACCCCTTTGTTTCGTATGTGCTTTAAGATTGCTTCTAGGAAGGTCTGCTCCATGATTTTCCCAGGCACAGAGGTGAGGCTCACTGGCCTGTTGTTAGTATTAACTGCTATGTCCCATTGTCCCATCTACGTTTTTTTGGCTTTTTGTTTTTACTTTTGGCAAGTTTTTTGTACATTAAGCACTAGGCTGTTTGAATAGATAAAGAAATCATCAGAATATCATTGGTTTCAGATCCCAGCTCCTCTGGATCACAGAGAGCAGCCCTGCACACAGGAGGGGCGCAGGAACCAAAACGCAACTGCCACACGGAGCAGCAGCCCTGGTGTCTGTGGGGCTGCCCCTGACTGCCCAGTGGGAGCTCCCTCTCTGCTGCCTTTGAGTTATGCTGCTGCTTCCCTGGAGCCATGGCCATTGGCAGCAGCAGGACGTGGTCTTTTAAGTACTGCTCTCTTTACACTTCCCAACTGTTCTCTTGTGTTCTTGCATTTGTGTCAGCTCTCAGTTCTGGTGCAGTTGGTGACAGTGCTGTTGTCTCTACTGTGGCATCCCTGTGGCTGCAGGCAAGGCAGGCAGTTTGCAGCACTGTGCCACAGCTGGCTTCCCTGCTGGGATCATCGTAACAGAAGGGGCTGCTCAGGGCAGGGCCGTAGGACTGAACACCTCTGCCAAACCTGGGCCAGGAAGACAGTCAAGGAGATACCCTTGGGAAAGTGCTCTTGCTTTCCTGGGATTCTGCATCGTTCAGAGTCCCAGGATGATCTGTGAGGACCAAAGGACAGATGAGAGCTCCCTTCTTGGTTGTACATGGCCCAGCAAACAGTAACTGGTCTTGAAAATGACTGTGTGGGATTGTCCCTGCTGCTGTGGGGCTGATGGCAGGTGCAGTCCTGGAGAGGAATCTGGAACAGCCAGGAGATGCCAGGGGATCTCCAGGGACAGTGTAAGAGTCTGGGCGGACAACGAGTGCTTCCTTATGCAATGGCAGACCACTGATCCAAAGAAACAGAGGAACCTGAGGAGTCCACAGGCAAATGAGGGCTCTGCAGTGGTGCTGCTGAGCCAGCAGGGCAGATGGAGAGGGACTCAGCAGTAGAGATCCCCTCCAGCCGGGACTGCCTCCCACCCTGAGCAGCACAGGGTCAGCCCGGTGTCCCAGGGCACCACAGCTCCCTCGCTCTGCAGAGCAGCTCCACCAGCTCAGGGCCCTGCAGGGAGCATGGGGAGGGAAGCAGGAGGGAACTGGGAGCTGCTGCCAGGCCAGCACGGACACACAGCCCTGGGCAAGGCTCTCTGGGAGGAGGGCTGAGCCTGGAGAAGGGCTATGGAGCATTGCTGTGTGTTCAGGGATGAATGGATGAGAAGGAACATACTCTGCTTGCCCTCCTGCTGCAGGCGGCTGCAGCAGAGAGGACCCACAGCCAGCACCTGGATGGGGCTCTGCCATCCACCTCCCCCGCCCCTCCCCAGTGCTGTCACTGCTGATGCACTTGATCACCTCCCAGTGCTGCCGGCCGGCACATCTTCCAGGGGCCAGTCAGGTGCCGCAGTGACAGTGACCTCAGATCACCACTCCAGCCACCTGTCCTCAGCCTGCCACTCCCTTGCTCCTCTGCCCTGTCCTGTCCCTGCTGGGATGAGTGGTGTAGGGACGCACTTCCTGTCCCCACATCGACTCCTTTCAGCTGCTAGCCCACTGGGCTCCT
This sequence comes from Pavo muticus, assembly GCA_016647715.1. NCBI lineage: Eukaryota > Metazoa > Chordata > Aves > Galliformes > Phasianidae > Pavo > Pavo muticus. The sequence continues at coordinate 1,561,412 of JACDJE010000235.1, read as the reverse complement.
GGGGGTAATGATACTGGACTTGAGGGTGTGGAGCAGAGTCCGCTGAGAAAAGATGATGTGAAGCAGCTTTTTTGCAGTGGTGGCCTCCATGTTCATTTTGCAAGTGAGAACTTGTGCTCGGTTGCTGAAAGAGACTACTAGTACAACCATGGCTTCAGTATATTGCTGCTGGCCTGGAGCTTCTACTCCAGCGTTATCTGCATTGGTCATGGCACAGGAATGATGTTTCATAGACCAGCAATCTACTTTCTTCCTCATGTTATGTCATAAACCAGTGTCCTTCACTCTGATAGCGTTTGCATTAGCTCATGGATTCAATGAATTAGACCACTTTTAGTTCTTTGAGGCACAATCCAATGCTTTTTGCTCTCCACCTCTATAGCAATTAAATTGTACGTACCCGTAATCTGAGGACTGACCTGATGAGTCTTTTCACACTGTTCCTTTTTAATTTCCATAGTTCTGTGGGGACGTTTTCCCAATGTGATGGGTTTCACCACAGTGACTGTGACCTACACTTGAGTCTTTCAGGCTGAGTTTGACACCGATGACCCAAAATGGTTCACGGATGTTTGTGTGTAGTGAGAATAAGGCAGAGTTTCTTGGCTTCTCAGTGGCCTTTTCAGCGCTGGGTAACCCCCAGGGACCCACTGACTTGTCTGGGGGACATTTAGTGTGCTCGGTTGGGCTGCAGCTACAGGAACAAAGACAACTGTTGGCAGTGTACTGCCCTGAGACCCTCTTCCCAAATTCCATCTGCAGCTTCCAGAGGTCTCCGGTCTCCTGAAGGTCCTCTCGGACAGCTGCCTGTCCCAGGCAGGACCTCTGGGGCCTCTGGAGATGGCATGGGGTGCTTGTGATCACACAGTGGAGCTCTGCTCCTTGTCATTTATCCTTCAATTAATATGCTTTTCCTATTAATATTTGTCATTTCCTATCTACCCGTGTAAAGTACTTACCCTTTTGGGAAGGTGAACCACGCTAGTGGGATACGGCTGAGGAGTATGTTCTGTTTTTAGGGAAATTGTATTGTGTTTTACTGTTGTTTGTTTTAAAGTAGGAAGCAACATCCTGTGCCTGTGTGCAGACAGTTCTCTAAGGAAAGCAGGTAAAGGAACAGCATAAAGGAACTGTAACACCCAGCTGCAGACTTCAGTGGAGAATTCTGCTGTAGGGAAAAGCGATGCAAGTGCCAGGTGGCATACAGCAGACACGTCGGGCCTGGGGAGGTGAGCAGTCAGGTTGTCCGTACTGTGTCAGACCTCAAGCAATTGCTTTTCCTGACTATGCAGATCTCCTGAGGAGACACTCTGGATCAGCATCAATTGGAGAATGATGCTCCAAAAGCAACACGATGCATTGCTTCGAGTCACAGAACATTTTTATTGGGTACCCTTTGAAATCTTCTTCCTTTACTACATTAGGAAACCTCTCCAACTAGCTGTATAAATCTTGACTTCCAGCACATTATGGAACAGACATGGCTCATTGCAACTTTCTGCATTTCAGAGAGACCCACGGTACATTTGATGCTAGGTCTATGAACCTAAGGGTACTGAGAGGAGAATGTTGTAAGCACTTGAGAAAATAAAAAAATTAAAAGGTGAAGGTTCTTGGAGTACTAATGAGGCCCACTGAGGGACATTACCAACACAGCCTCCCCTTGGACTTGTTAGAGCAGGTAATTGGAGGCTATGATTACAGTTAGGTAAAGCACTGTGCTGAGAAATCTCTTGGTTTGTTTGATGAAGGAGAAGGGCCAAGGCCTAACATCCACACACTGGAGGAGAGATCCATCGTATCCGGCTCAGGGCTCGTCCTGGGATTGGTGGGGTGGGGCAGTTTCTATGCCATGTGAAGGACAACGGTGTGACACCTCCCAGCCTCTGCACAAGGATGCAAGGAGGCAGTGAGGCCCCATTACCATGAGCATAATAAATCTCCTCACAAACCATAGCCAAGGGGACAAAGACCTTATCGCTGCTGGGCTCTCCATCCTCACCAGCACCCACTGCCTTCTCCTCTGCAGGCTTTCCTATGCTGTTCCAGCCCAGCCCCTATTTCCCTGTGGTCTGCAGACACCCATCCCTCCTCTTCACCCTGCTCTGACCCCGCCACTGCAATTGTTTCACTGATGTCTCTTGAGCCTCACTGAACGTCCCTTGAAACACAAAGCCATGGAGTGATCCCTTAGCACGGCCCCACATCATAACCCTTCCAGTGACATTTCTTCCTTCTCATGCCCAGTCTCTAGCTTTCAAGCTGCACTTTTGAGGTAGTTTTTTTCTCCCTTTGCACATTTCCACTACCAAGGTAAACTCCTTCATGTTGGAAATCACTTCCTCATAGAAACGCCACCCATTCTTGTGTCCTGTCAGCCACTGATAAGAAGGAACCTCACCATCATCTTCCAAGACACGTGCCAGCTTCTTGTGTAGGCACGGCCAAGCCATCTCCCTCCTGCTGTCGAGTTGTGTACTCACACAGAAGAGCCATCACAATCCCTTACACAAACCTCCGTCTTCCTCTATGGGGCCTACCAGGTGCTTAGGCAGAGAGGATCCCACAGTCAACATGTCAACATTGGCCTCTCAGGGATACTGCAGATGTGATCCTATATGCACAGATCCCAGCCGGAAGTCAAGGGCTGACCAACAGGTGCTTCAGGCACAAGTGACCACACCATTCCTTTCTGTGACATGTTCCTGGTGCTGGCCCATCAACTCCACAGACAGAAGTGATCTCGCAGTCACCTTCACAGCCACATGCCATCTGAAGGCCCACGAGGTCCTGAGGTAGAGCTGAGCTCGTCGCAGTACTCCTACCCACCTCCTCCTTATGGCCTCAAGCTGATCAGTCACACGTCACTTCCTGTACATACATCACCTCACATTCATCATTGCATTAAATGCATTTGCTCAAAGACTCCACGATTCCTGCTCTGCCCTGAAGAGCCAAGTACCCAAAGTTTAGGGTTAGGAGAGGGGCTGAAGGTGAGGAGGAGGGCAGAGCGCAGGAACATGGTCTGTGGGTGTTGAGTGTTCAGGATAGGGATTAAGGGTTAGAACTCACCTTTGGGAGCAGAGATTATGCAAAGGTTTAGTGAGAGGGCTTGGTGTTCTGCTAAGGTTTTCAGGGCAGTGTTAGGGTATGGGCAAGTGTTAACAGATTAGTGTTTTGTTTTAGGCTGCAGTGATGGCTAGCATTAAATATAAAATTTTAATGCTTGCAATTAAAGCTTGGTTTTAGCATGAGTAGGAGAGTAAGTCTGGGAATCTGTGCAGTTAGGAATGTTCTTGGCAGCAACTTTTAAAGAAGCCCTGAGCCTTCAGGCACTGCCACGAGGAGATCTCCGTTAACGATAGACTTGCTGGGGTGGAAACAATCTGTGTGACAGAAGTGCCCACTGCGTGTCCTTGCAGCCACACAGCAGCGCTGTCACCAAGCCACAGGATCTGCAAAGCTAAGAGACTAATGGGATTGAGTTTCAGATCAACACACCACCACCACACCACTAAATTATGTCTCTCAGTGCAACACAGAGCCTTTTCTTGAAAAGTTTCTGTTTCACCTCTGTTGGCTGTTCCATTCTTGAGATGGAAGTGGCACCTTAACTCAGGAAGGAGAAGGACACAAAGCTCTGAAGGAGGACCTGCACCACCTGCCCAGCAGCTCTGCGCTACCCCAGGGCTGCACTTTCTACCTACAAATTCATGCTCCAGAATGTCTCCTGAGAGTCCTGGGGAACCTTTCCAGGGCTCTCATGCGTGCTTCAGCTACCCTACGGCATCCTGGAGGCAGTGCCCACCTCCGTGTTGCAGATGGAATGAAGCACCAAAGGAAGACTTCAGGGAAAAGTTTAAGCCTCTGACATCATAACCCATATCCAAGACCTTTTCCTATGCAGGGTCTCACAGAGGCTGAGGAAGAGGGGATCTGACAACCAACGTGCAAACCAGGAGCTGCTGCTGGCCTGTCAGAGGCACTGACAGATGTGAGCCTGAAAGCACAGACCAGCCAGGAGCCAAGGGATGGCCTGTCAGCTATTGCAGGCTGAAGTCACGGCACAGTTTGATTAACAGCTGTATGCTTCCTGCTGGATTGTGGGTTTCTGAGAGCAACTGACCCCAGCAGCATCAGAAATGTCTCACAGGAAGGAAGACAGACAAAGTCATTGCATGTCCTTTGTTTTGTTAAGATTCACAGATAGCCTGATTCCTCAAGCACAGTGTGTCTGGGCTACACTGCATAGGTACAAACTGACTAGTAATTGATATGGGTTGAGACATTTCAGTGAAAAACATTAGAACGGCTGAAATACAGAATAAAACTTTTAATATATTCCTCTTAATAACAATAATAATAATAATAATAATAATAATAATAAATAAAATTAAAAAATACACAAACCAAAATAAGACAGTTTGTTTCTGTAAAAATCTCCATTACAAGTCCTATATAGATAAAGATGGGCAGTTCATTGCTTTCAAAACACATTTCGTCATAAGTTTCCGCAGAGCATCCTTGAGCTCCTGGTTCCTCATGCTGTAGATGAGGGGGTTCAGTGCTGGAGGCTGCACCGAGTACAGAAACGACACCACCAGCTCCAGTAATGGGGAGGAGATGGAGAGGGGCTTCAGGTAGGCAACCATGTCACTGCTGAGAAACAGGGAGAGCACAGCCAGGTGAGGGAGGCACGTAGAGAAGGCTTTGTGCCATCCCTGCTCAGAGGGCATCCTCAGCACGGCCCTGAAGATCTGCACATAGGACACAACAATGAGTAGGAAACACCCAGAGGCTAAACTGACACTAAACTGACTAACAAGGAGAAACCCGACTTCCCTGAGATAGGATTTTGAGTGAACATGGTCTGTGGGTGTTGAGTGTTCAGGATAGGGATTAAGGGTTAGAACTCACCTTTGGGAGCAGAGATTAGGCAAAGGTTTAGTGAGAGGGCTTGGTGTTCTGCTAAGGTTTTCAGGGCAGTGTTAGGGTATGGGCAAGTGTTAACAGATTAGTGTTTTGTTTTAGGCTGCAGTGATGGCTAGCATTAAATATAAAATTTTAATGCTTGCAATTAAAGCTTGGTTTTAGCATGAGTAGGAGAGTAAGTCTGGGAATCTGTGCAGTTAGGAATGTTCTTGGCAGCAACTTTTAAAGAAGCCCTGAGCCTTCAGGCACTGCCACGAGGAGATCTCCGTTAACGATAGACTTGCTGGGGTGGAAACAATCTGTGTGACAGAAGTGCCCACTGCGTGTCCTTGCAGCCACACAGCAGCGCTGTCACCAAGCCACAGGATCTGCAAAGCTAAGAGACTAATGGGATTGAGTTTCAGATCAACACACCACCACCACACCACTAAATTATGTCTCTCAGTGCAACACAGAGCCTTTTCTTGAAAAGTTTCTGTTTCACCTCTGTTGGCTGTTCCATTCTTGAGATGGAAGTGGCACCTTAACTCAGGAAGGAGAAGGACACAAAGCTCTGAAGGAGGACCTGCACCACCTGCCCAGCAGCTCTGCGCTACCCCAGGGCTGCACTTTCTACCTACAAATTCATGCTCCAGAATGTCTCCTGAGAGTCCTGGGGAACCTTTCCAGGGCTCTCATGCGTGCTTCAGCTACCCTACGGCATCCTGGAGGCAGTGCCCACCTCCGTGTTGCAGATGGAATGAAGCACCAAAGGAAGACTTCAGGGAAAAGTTTAAGCCTCTGACATCATAACCCATATCCAAGACCTTTTCCTATGCAGGGTCTCACAGAGGCTGAGGAAGAGGGGATCTGACAACCAACGTGCAAACCAGGAGCTGCTGCTGGCCTGTCAGAGGCACTGACAGATGTGAGCCTGAAAGCACAGACCAGCCAGGAGCCAAGGGATGGCCTGTCAGCTATTGCAGGCTGAAGTCACGGCACAGTTTGATTAACAGCTGTATGCTTCCTGCTGGATTGTGGGTTTCTGAGAGCAACTGACCCCAGCAGCATCAGAAATGTCTCACAGGAAGGAAGACAGACAAAGTCATTGCATGTCCTTTGTTTTGTTAAGATTCACAGATAGCCTGATTCCTCAAGCACAGTGTGTCTGGGCTACACTGCATAGGTACAAACTGACTAGTAATTGATATGGGTTGAGACATTTCAGTGAAAAACATTAGAACGGCTGAAATACAGAATAAAACTTTTAATATATTCCTCTTAATAACAATAATAATAATAATAATAATAATAATAATAAATAAAATTAAAAAATACACAAACCAAAATAAGACAGTTTGTTTCTGTAAAAATCTCCATTACAAGTCCTATATAGATAAAGATGGGCAGTTCATTGCTTTCAAAACACATTTCGTCATAAGTTTCCGCAGAGCATCCTTGAGCTCCTGGTTCCTCATGCTGTAGATGAGGGGGTTCAGTGCTGGAGGCTGCACCGAGTACAGAAACGACACCACCAGCTCCAGTAATGGGGAGGAGATGGAGAGGGGCTTCAGGTAGGCAACCATGTCACTGCTGAGAAACAGGGAGAGCACAGCCAGGTGAGGGAGGCACGTAGAGAAGGCTTTGTGCCATCCCTGCTCAGAGGGCATCCTCAGCACGGCCCTGAAGATCTGCACATAGGACACAACAATGAGTAGGAAACACCCAGAGGCTAAACTGACACTAAACTGACTAACAAGGAGAAACCCGACTTCCCTGAGATAGGATTTTGAGCAGGAGAGCTTGAGGATCTGGGGGATTTCACAGAAGAACTGCTTGATGGCATTGCCTTGGCAGAGAGGCAGTGAAAATGTATTGGCAGCAGAGCATTGAGAACCCCAGTGCCCCAGGCAGCTACTGCCATGGTGGCACAAGCTCTGCTGCCCAGGAGGGTCCCGAAGTACAGGGGCCTGCAGATGGCAACGTAGTGGTCATAGACATGATGGTGAGAATGCAATACTCTGCTGAAAACAAAAACAAAAATACCTGTGCAGCATATCCTGCATAGGAGATGCCCCTGGTGTCCCAGAGGGCATTGGCCATGGCTTTGGGGAGAGTGGTGGAGAGGCAGCCCGGGTCGAGGAGGGCAAGGTTGAGCAGGAAGAAGTGCATGGGGGTGTGCAGGCGGTGGTCGAAGGCTACAGCTGTGCTGATGAGGCCGTTGCCCAGGAGGGCAGCCAGGTAGATGCCCAGGAAGAGCCAGAAGTGCAGGAGCTGCAGCTGCCGCGTGTCTGCCAGCGCCAGGAGGAGGAACTCGCTGATGGAGCTGCTGTTGGGCATCTGCAGTTCCTGGGCATGGAGTCCTGTTCAGAGTGCAGAAGGTAATGACAAGTCAAGACCATTCTCAGACACACTCCTTCCACTACACTATAAAAGTTCATTTAATTTCATAACTTTATCTTAATTTCATTAATTTCTTAATTTCAGCATCCCTTTAGGAATAGAAGCTTAAGGAGCTCCTAATTTCCTCTCATTTCCTAATCACATTCCAGCCTCCTGGATATTTTCCTCATAGGAGCTGTTCCCACATCTCATATTTTTATCCAATCTGCACTCAGAGCGCCCATCCCAACCTCTGTGCCCTTGAATTTCTGTTAAAGAAAGCTGCCTGTTTGCAGGATAAGTGCATTTTTTTCATGTCTGCAGAAAATGACAATAATTTCAGCTGGTGCTCCAGTAAGAGCAGCTGCATGGCCTGCAGTGAGACTTATCGTGTCAAAGTAATGCTCCTCCAGTGAGTTCACAGCCTGCTCACTTTGTACACATCCTATAAGCTCTCTCTCCTTTCTCTTCTCTCCTCCTTTCACCTTCAGTCTCTGCTGTGCAGAAGAGCTGCTCCTGGGCACAGCTTTCTCTCTGTTGCACTTCCCACTTGTAGGAGCTCCCTGTGTCCCAGGAGCCCGGCCCAGCTCAGCAGCAGAGGATGTCATTTTCTCTTCCTCACTGTTCTCCCTGGAGATGATGTCCTTGGGGCTCCGGAGCTGACAGCTCCTGATAGACAACAGGGTCATCTCTGCAAAACGTACTTTGAAGTCAGATGAATTAATCACCAGTAGACAGACTGATTCCAGAAGCATGGTTCATCCTAACAGATTGTGTGTTCCTAGCAAAGCTGCAAATGCCTCATCTGGTGTCATGGTTTTATGATTCTTGTTATCGGTATTCTACATCATAACCCCCCATGTTGGGAGGTTTACCCCCCCCAATGGGGGTTGGACTCGATGATCTCTGGAGGTCTCTTCCAACCCCTATGATTCTATGATTCTGTGATCTCCCAATCTCCTGTATCAAGCCGCTTTCGTCTGCTCCCAGGCCGAGTCTTCAGCCAATAAACACTCCTGCGCACTCCCATTCCAAGGCAAACAACTCCAAAGAAACGCTTTCAAGTGTAAAACTGTCCACAAAGTAATGCTGGTGGCCTCATGTTGACTTGAGACACTCCCCACCAATTTCAGACACCACCCGGTGACTCAAATCAGTGAGTAGCAAAATGTTCATCTTCAAGAGAGGTGACATAAATGTGATATAACAAACAGAAGGGAGAGAGTGAGAAGACAAAAGAAAGTAGCTGAGTAATCATACATTTAACAACAGCCATACCAACTAAGAAAAACAGAGGTTCAATTATCACAGTTAGTCTGATCTGTGCCAGTCGTTTTCCCCACCCTATGAGTCCCAGTGTCTGTAAAAGGATGGTAAACCAGGATCCAGGTGAGAATCCATCAGATTAGTCCGTTGGTGGTGGCAGTATCATCCAAAATCCAGGAAGAAAACTAACTCCAATGTGGTGCAGAAAGTGCCATTCCTTTATTCCTCACCATACGTATTGGGCGACTTGACAAGCGCAAGCGCACCCTCTCAGAGTTCAGGTTCTACATTTGCACAGTTCAGACATGCATATGCAGTACGTTGGCATGCAAATTCATTCTTTTTCAAGGACTCATAGATACGTGCTAATGTCCCTTTGGGCATGCTCAGTGGTATTCAGGGTGATTGAGTGCTCACCTACTTCTTCCTCATTTTCCACCATCATCTTTACCACTGAGACCTCTGCCCCACTGCCATCCACTTTCCCCAGTTTGGAAGATTCCCATTGCTTATTAGGACACAGTGAGCCACTTTTTAACAACCGTGTATGTGGAGCCCGAGGGAAATGTCCTTGTGCCTTTTGAGGCAAAAGATAAAAGTATTCTATTATGTCCCCAGCACAAAATTATTGAGGAAAACAAGACTATTCATCCACTAAAGCTGAAATGGAAAGGTTTTAGAACTATCACTAGTGGATTCCTTTTGCTAAACTAATATATAGGTTCTTAAACTAATGTACTAGTTCCTATTGCTAAACAAACCAACCTATATCAGCAGAGAGTGGAACAATTCAGATGTTTGCTCTGTGATCTCTTTTGTCTTCAAGCTTCTTCTATGGAGGTTGTGGCATTATGAACAGTAATACATTACCCTTCGGTTAGATTTAACATGCCATGTGCACTCTGTTAAGCCTTAAGGAACAGCATATCAAGCACTAACTGGTTTTGCAATGCCATTTTCAATACTTCCGGCACTTGCGATTTAATTCTTCAAAAGCATGTCTAGTCCAGTTTGACAACACATGGACTTGCCAGGTAGTGTTTTCAAAGACAATTTGATGTTTTGCCAGGACCATTTATAGAGCAAACATGTTCTCTAATATCATAGAGATTCTCTGTCCAGCTGTCAGCTCTGAACTGAACTGAACACTCGATTTGGGCAGAGGTATTACTGTACCACACTGCAACTCTGCACGTTGCTCCAAGGTTAAATACGAATAGAATTTTCCATTTGAGCATCTCCAAGGCAATCCAAATGGTTCAGGATAAATACTGATTTGGCCAGTTCAGGTACTGATATAGTCTATAGAACTTTCAGAGAACAGTGTGTGTCAGGTACCCCACAATATAAACTACAAGAGGGGTAACCCCAGCACATACGCATCTCTTATCAAAACTTAGACACTTTCCAACAACCATGTTTTGAATGGAACTCCTGGGCTGGTGTAACAAATCAATGACTCCATGACACTACATCACCTTGCGAAGGGCTTTATGATGGGTTTCTTCTGTGACCACATGTAACAGGTAGTAGATAGGTCCCTCGGTTCACTTCTCAGTTTGTTAGGAAGTTGGACATACCATGGAGGAGTTACATACAAATCATCATCAAGCTGATGATGTGTGAACGAAGGGGTCAAAAGGAATGGTACCACAGTGCAGGGAGTGCTGGTGAGCCAGGATGACCTGCAAAAACTGTTTGTGTTTGTGTGAAGTTTAACAGATCTGAGGACTGACATCACCACCCAGAACCACCCAAACATAGTATTATTAAGAAGCACACAGGCCTAGCTCTGGGAAGCAATTATGGCAAAGCCAGCTGCCAAGGGTTAATGCTTAGCATGTGAATTCCAATGAAATAAGATAGGAGTCTGGATTGGTTGTTTTTTTTGTTTGTTTGTTTTTTCTTTGTGTGCATTTTCATGAGTTTGTTTGTTTTTTAAATAATCCTTAGTTTCTTTAAAAAATAATATAAAAATTACCTCGAGCTTCAACTTTGTTAAGGATGGCACTATTGAACTTATGACTTCAGATAAGCTTATTTTAGCATGTTTATTTCACAACTCCACGAACAGCACAATTCTAGTCTAAGAATTATTCCTTTTGCATTACTGTTGGAAAAAAAAATGCTTTATTGATTATCAGTAAAAATTCCTCAATTAAATTCCAAAAAGGAATTTCACAGTCATTAAACATTTGCTCATATCCTCTTGCTGTATCTCATAAAGAAGGATCATTGGGACCCAGCTCCATTCTAGGTATTTACATTAGCCTACTTATGGCCCTCTTTTGCTTGCATGTGACTCACACTCTGAAGAATTTCCTTTTCCAAAGTGCCATACTTGGGCTTCAGAGACGCTCTGCTCAGGAAAACACAATATTTCTATTTCAAGAACAAACACTCCCATCTTTTTAAGTTTACTAAAAGCTTTAAAACCCAATGAGATAAGAAAAGCAATGCAAACTGTAACAACACAGTAATACCAGGGTGCAGATTATCTTCAAATATCAAGATTTCACGGGCTCATTTCTTGTTGACAGTACAATGTTCGTACATTTTTTAAAATCTAACCAACCAGCCTTCCCTCGATCCTGCAGAAATGTCAAAGGCATTTCATCTAACAGATATTCCCAGGAAAACCAGGCCTTTATTTTTATCCAGTTGCGTGTCAAGGGGAACAGAACACCTGCCTGGTGGTAAAATACCACATATTGTGCAGCTGTGATGCCCAGGCTGTCTGCCACAGAGACTCTTGCAACCTTCTTCCCTGGTGGTCAATTTGTTTGTTGCTGTAAAGGAACCGCAGCAAAACCAATGCATCCTGAAACCAACAGATTTATTGGGAACCAGCTTCTTCTCCAGGAAAGGTGGTGGCTGGGAAACACCTGCGGCTGAGCAGCTAGTTCATTTGGCCAATGCTCCCTGTGTCTTGCCCAGAGGGCTCTCCAGCACAGAGCAGCAGGGAGCAGAAAGGAAATTGAGTTGGTCAAATTTCTTAAAACGATACAGTAGAATAAATACGTATCAAACTTCTAAATGAAAGATGTCTTATTTTACTGACAAACTTTATTACAGCTAGGCTGTCATGTGAAGAAAAACACCTTAAGTTAGCTTTCAAGTATTCACTGGCATTAAAGTTGTTACTCTTTATGTAAATCCTCTGAAGATCCTGAGGCAAACACACATTCATTCAAAAATGAGGAGAAAAAATATATAAATAAGAGAACCAAGGCAGGTCACGGAGTGGCACTGCAGATCGCTGCTCAGGCCAGCTCCTGCGCACCTGGCCCATGCAGCGCAATGAGGCTTCTCACAAAGAGATCAGACTTCCAAAACGCGCAGGAAATCAACAGCTCTGAACAGAAAGGTCAGCCAGAAAGGCTGGAGTACTGTGTCCAGTTCTGGGCTCCCCAGTACAAAAAAGACAGGGATCTCTTGGAAAGAGTCCAGTGGAGGGCCACAAAGATGGTGAAGGGCCGGGAGCATCTCCCCTATGAAGAAAGGCTGAGTGAACTGGGTCTGTTTAGCCTTGAGAAAAGAAGACTGAGAGGGAACCTGATCCAGGTCTATAAATATCTAAGGCGTGGGGGGCAAAGTGGCCAGGCCAGACTCTTTTCAGCGGTGTGTGGAGACAGGACAAGGGGAAACGGACAGAAACTGGAGCACGGGAAGTTCCGCACCAGTGTGCGCAAGAACTTCTTTACGGTGAGGTGACGGAGCGCTGGAACAGGCTGCCCAGGGAGGTTGTGGAGCCTCCTTCTCTGGAGATATTCAAGACCCACCTGGACGCCCACCTGTGTGACCTGGTGTAGGGAACCTGCTTTGGCAGGGGGGTTGGACTCGATGATCTCTGGAGGTCCCTTCCAACCCCTACGATTCTGTGATTCTGTGAAAGTTCAGCAGCTGCTGGACGCTGAATTGTCTTATCTTTCGTAATTGCTTGAGATTACATACATCGCTATTCACGCATGCCCAGTGATGGTGACTCACGAGTAATAGAGGAGGACTGGCAATCACAGCTGGCACAAGGCGCTGAGTGAAACAGCCAAGGGCAAAGCAGAGGCTGGAGCAGTGTGACACGTCACATCCTTGAGGGGGCTGGGGACTTCCCTCACAATTTTTCACAAGTTAACTGCACAAAAAGGAACAAACAAGTGAAGGAAGCCAAGCAGTATTTTATTGACTCCCACGAGACAGATATGGATTGCATACAACCCTGGAAAACTTACTTTTTAAAATCCTGGAATTATAAACGAGAGAAGTCATTCCTCATAAATAACCTAACACCATTCCTTCACCAAAAGATTGTGGCATGGAACAGATTTCCTTTACAGTTTAATTAAAATTATTCATTTGAACAGCTTAAAAAACTATGTCTATAATAATACTTAAATATATTGCTCATATTTGTGACTTCATAAAAAAAATAGTTTGAGCTAATATTTCCTAGTGTTCAAAAAAATCCAAAGATAGATCAACATTTCACTGAGTACTTCAGAAAGATGGGTAAAAATTGTTTGAAATTATAAACAGACTTCATTTATCAACAGACTGAGTCCATTAAAAATGTGTATTTCACTTAGTAACGCTAATGATCCCAAGAAAATGCACACAGAACAACCAGCTTTCTCTCAATCCTGCAAAATGTATGCACAGATTTATCTACAGCCATAAAGGTATTTCTGCAACATTAACAAGATGGGACTGATCTCAAAAGTAAATGCCCAAGCACTTGGAAATTCTGACCAAAAACCATTTGATTACTTTTAGCTTTAGAATAAGTCAGTCTGAGCCTCTGTGAGATGACAATGGCAAAAGCCTAGACTGCATTCAGAAACTGTTGCCCACTCCTGCTTTGTGGGGCTGGCAGAGGCCATGAGAGCACTCCTGGTTTTAATGCGGAAACAGACAGAACAGTTTAAGCTGCCAATAAAGCTGAATCAACACAGCCTGTCTACTACAGCGCACATTTGTTCCACTGGCACCTGAAAAGCTTGGTAGCCTCTGGAAGCATCAGACTTTTCTGAAGGGATCACTAGAGCATGTATTTGCTTGCCTTCCTGCAAGCAAAGTACTTGTCTGTACTACCATCAAAAGCACACCAATCGTGTCTCAACGCACCACTTCCAAGACACTAATCCAGAGGCTGAAACTAGCACACCAGTGATTTATCAGGCCTGACCATTTTTTGAAGTTGAAAACGGGTTCCTACTTGAGCAATAACAAAGCAGCAGATCTCCTTGACATTCATGATAGGCCAGAAGTGGTTTCTACAAAGTCTCCAATGGCCCAAGTAGTCAGTAACCCACCCAGAGATGCTTGGTCTGAGGTATGGTAACTTAAGTTACAGCTTCAGAAGGCAAAGGCTTTAGCCAGAGAGCTGGCTGAAGGGATTCCTTTGCTCCACTTAACTTCCTCCACAAATGTGCCAACACAACCCAAAGCTGCATCTCTGACCCAGTGCAGGCCTAAAAACAACCCTTAACTTGACTTCAAATTATGGACCAGCCCATGGATCTGATGTCCAGTGCAGCGCAGGCAAGAAGTGGGGATGTAGAGCTGAGGGACAGGGCCCATCAGCATAAACATACTTGGTTTAGGTTTTGTGTCACAAACTTCTGTGTCAAGGAACATCACCTTCATTGTTTGCAAAAGAATGATGATCACCAAAGGGCCTTTCAGAAAGCAAGCCTGACATTTGAGTAAGTATGAGCCACAGGATGTGTTTGGACATAGACTTTGGGAGCAGATAATTGGTTTCAGACATTCTCTAATCCACACCTAAATATCACATACTAAAAAGAGTTTTTAATAGTGCCTTCAGTACACCAGCTACTCAAACAAATTTCAAAATATTTTCTTTCTATTTTACATTTTTACATAAAGCTGAAGTGTTTACACCTTTATGAAAAAGACCTAACTGTCACAGCAAATTAAACCACATTTAAAAGCAACTTACCTAATTAGTTTCATGAAGACCATCACACATATAAAGCCAAAAGGTAATGAAATCTTAAAAGGGGCACAACAACTTGAATGAAAGCAGAAAAGAAGTTTTAACAACTTTTTTGTCCATACAAGAGCTTTTCATTTCTTCAAGAAGAGAGCAATTAATGTTCACTGAGTGACTTTTTTTGGCCATTCAAGCTTAGTGGCCTCAAAATGAGCAAATTTTTCTAAGTTGTCATGTTATAGTTATTATTGTATTCTAATGAGTTCAAAGGATATACAAATCACCTACTTCTAAACAGAGTTATGCACATTATAGACTAAACTTCTTAACTTACAAATAATCATTTTGTTGTTTCCAGTTTACAATGGTTTTAAAAAAAAAGACTTCACAATGTGTGTAAATGGGAGGTAAATGTATTTTTAAAACCAGAATAGAAAGCTGCATGTTAAAAATGGGATCACAGACTAATAAATACATACATCAAATACATGAATTTCTCAGCAGCTGGTTTTAAAGAGCAAGGAAGTGGGGAAAACTAGTTGTCCAGACTTCATTCTGGCTTAGTGGTCTATATGCTAGCAACATCTGCAATTCAAAAACAACTTAAAAGAGAAGGATCAACTTTGTTGCCTATTTTCCTTTTAAAAAATTAAGCTACTTCTTAAAAGTGTGGTGTAAAATCTAAAGAAATATTCATTTCTTCATGCACTTGATGACATTGAATTAAAAAAGCAATTATTTTAACCCAGAAAAAATGAGTCATTGTATACTGTAAGGACAGCCTTACTGCAGATTTTCTACAGTAAAAGTATTTCTAGAAATACACCAGAAATTACTTTCCCATAACAAAATATACAATTATGTGTCAGATTATCATTGAGTTTCAATACTTAGGCAAAACCAAAACAGTTACTACCAAGTTTCAAAAAAGAAAAAGTTATGACTCCAAACAGTAAAAAGATGTTTCAACGGGCGTGGAGATGCCAGAAAGCAATGCTGGACACCAGGATTTCCAAAGTGACTCCCCTTCCAAACTGATGTGCAGTCTGTGAATTAGACAGTGAGTGAAAACTGATCCTGTTCTATGGGTTTCTCCACCCATGCTCCAAGTCCTGCCTTCAGGAATGCTTTAAATAAACACTCTTTGGCAGTTTGATACTCAGTGGCTCCTTGCTTGGTTTCATGGTACAGGTTAGGCTTGAAGATCTTCAAGCGCAAGCTGGACGAAAGCTGTGCAGATGAAAAAGACAAGAAAAGAAGAGAAAAAATGATTTATTCAGACAAACATTTGGAAAACAACTGAGTTATTAAAATAGCGATTAGAAAACAAGGTAATGAACTACTCAACCAAATGTACCGGCAAAGGCAACAAGCCAAAAGCACAGTATTCTACTTCCAGCCATTGTAGCTCTGTATTCAGTTTCACTGCAACTATCCACACTCCTTCTCTTGCAAAACATGCCCTCCTGCAGAACCAAACCACATACAGAGAGAAGCAATCTTTGGACTTCACTTTTCAGCAGTGCTATGGTACCTCCAATACACTTAGCATGCCTTTAGCTTCTTCTGGATTACCCATGCCCTTTGGCAGAAAAAATCTAGACACTGAAAAGCCATTAATGTATATTATTTGACTCTTTTCTTTCTAAGGACAGAGTGAAATCTCTATAGGTTGGATTCCAGCACAACTGGGATAATATTTCCAAAGAAATTGAGAAGGCAAAAGGAAAGGAGTTTAGGGCTTTGGTTTACGTAGCTATAACCGAGGATTATCAGATCCTTGCATGCATTTTGTACCAGGCGTTATACAATTAAATAACCTAAATAAATGTTATCTTCCATTATGGTGTGGACTGGTAGCTAATGTCAGGTCAGCTTAAGACAGCTGCAAAAAATGGCTTCTGAATACAGAAAGACACACATGGATATGCCATAAAGAATAAAGTGGAAGTGAAAAATGTTCCACTCTGGAATATATACCTTTGCATGAATACGCATCCAGCGGCTGTACAAAGCATGCTTACAGAGGCGAGATGCACGTCCCATTTCGTCTTTGCCGGTTGTAGCATTAATAACTTCAAGACCAGTGTCTCCCACTGTCCAATTTACGCTGAAGTTTGGTGCTTTCCCTGGTTGGCGTGCTTCTGCATTGCTAATACCTGAAAGAAGAGAGGTTTAATGACAACAAGAAACACTAACTCCTAATCATTCTTCTTACTAGGCTACTGAAATCACACCGCAAACAATTCTTTTTCTATGGGGACGTTCTCCTGCAGATTTTTCACCAAATCGTGGAAATACTGCCATGCATATTTCATTCTCATCGTGATTAAAAATCATCTCTCTGTCATTCCTAGCTCAGCAGGAGAGCATCAGTGGAGCCACGAGAAACCAGCCTTCCCAGTGGAGGATTATGTAGAAGACTGCAGTATAGCTCCACGTGGACAGTGATTATAGCACCTTGCCATATTGTCCTGGTTTTGACTGGGACAGAATTAATTTTCTTCAGAGCATCTGGCACAGTGATGTGTTTGGGATTCAGGATAAAAATGACACTGATAACACACCAACACTTCTAGTTGCCGAGCAGTGCTGCACTGAATCAAGGACAGTTCTGCTTCTGACACTGTTCTGCTAGCGAGGAGGCCAGGGGGCACAAGGACCTGGGACAGAACAAAACTGGGAGCTGACCTAAGCTGGCCAAGGGGATATTCCATACCAAGGGTGTCATGCTCAGCAATAAAAGCTGGAGGAGCTGGCCACAGGAGCTGCCCTCACTCTGTGTCCAGCATGGCGTTGGTCAGCTGCTGGTGAGCAATTGCCTTCTTCACCTTTTTTCTTTTTCTTTTTAATTTTGTCTTATTATTTCTTTCACATTAAACTATCCTTTTCTCAGCCCAGGAATTCTCCCACGTTTATCTTTTTCAGTTCTCTTTTCCACCTCGCTGAGGGGGAGTGAGTGGGCAGCCACGTGGTACTTAGCTGCCTGCTGGGTTAAATGACAACACACACCTCAGGAGTATCTGGTCAGGGCAAACCAATTCATAAGCTATTAACCTGCAAATAACTATGAAGGAGAAGAGATGTTGCTGGAGTCCTGCACAGGTAACCACTGCCTTCAAAGCCCACTCAGTAGCAACACTGGCTGAGCTCCAGACAGAGCAGGTCCAGCAAAGTTTCCATAGCTGTAATTGTCCAATCAATTCCCTTTCACTCTGCTGCTGTAAGAGTTCAAGTAAGTAAGTGTATGTTTCACTTCTCATTTTAAAACCAGTGCAGAACGATGAACCCTCGTCACGTCTCAGCACATACAATTACAATTCAGCTAACAACTTGTAACTGCAATCTTATTTAAAGCAGTTAATCCTATTTAGAAGTGCCTACAATGTGCTTTTTCACTTTCCCTTATAAAAAAATGGAGTTAGACCAGAGCGGTGGCATGAGATGACATAATGTCTTGCAAACTAAGGCATGAAGGCATCCACATTTCAGTAGCTGTAGAGTATGTTTCATTAAAATTACTATTATTTCTATATAAATACAACTGCCTTAAAAGGTAGTTCAATGCTGTTTCCATAAATGTTCTACATGTTCAAATGCAAGCCTTAGTGCCTGAAAGACAAGCCGGGAACCAGTAACACTTCTGTTTATTGATTAACTTCCCTCCTTATAGCTGCGAGAAGAGGAATGCTTCAGGGGGGTCTGACCTCACTCTGGCTCTCATCAGCAGAGGATGTCTCACGTGACAGCACTTCCTTCTTACCAACTGCACAGGGGCATGGTGCAACTAGCACAGGCACAGCCAGAGATGCTGTGGGCATCCAAGTTAGACAAAGTGAGCCCCAAGCTCAGCATCCTATGCAGAAAGCCAAAACCAGCAGACCCTTGACTCTTTTGTCATAAATCCAGCTGTGCTTCAGCTGCCTCTCCACTTCACATGCTCATTACTGCTTAAGTTGTCCAGAAATGGCAACCGTAGGACTCAAGTGTCACAGACCATTTCCTGCACGTCTCAAGAATGCTCTCAGCATGTCCCCAGTGCTCTCAGGCAGCAGCCAGGGCCACCAGCACAGCAAGTGGTTTATGCTGCACTTAAACTTAAGCACTGTGGAATGGCTGTGCAGCGTGGTGGCCTCACACACATTACAGGGGTGGTGAAACTTCATATGTCTCAATTGTCTCACGAGGAGGGGAGGAGAAAGGGGACAGAAGACAGGGGTGTTTGTTTTTTTCTTTTTCTGATAAATAAAAATCCCATTTTTACTTTAATATAACGCTTTGAAAGTCTATTTTGTACCTACTCTGAGTCTCTGTTAGGTCCTATATCTAAAATAATCTAGTAAATTCGTATGAATTCAATATAAGCATTGCAGCAAGATGCGTTTCTTGATGGCATGTGAAATACTACCTAACAAAGTTAAGTCAGCCTAAAGCAGATAAGCACAGGACTCGTTTATTGGCCCAGGTCTCATAGCACTTCTGGGTCCCACACCCACTTGTAGGATGCAAAGATGAGAGTATGTGAGAGCTATGTGGTCCAAGATCCAAAATGACAAAGCAAAATTCAGATAACCAGTTCCTCACTTACTAAATAAACATTTTGAAATACTGATCATATTGAATTTTCTGATGCTGGCGCATTTTTATGCTTGGCTTATGTCAACCTCGTCACTGTAATCAACAGACAGTAAGCCAAGTAAATAATAAACAGTCCCACCATTCCACATTTGCTTAAAATAGGAGTTGAAAAATGGAATTGGAATTACAGTTTCCTTTATTATTATTTTCCAGTTTCTTTCAGGTGAGATTGTCACAACTTCTGCTGTCCACTCTGAGTGGTTGCCAAAAAAATCTGTGCATTGAGTCACATGAAAACTGGAGCTGATCATGCACAGCACAACTGCTTCTGTGCCATTAAAAGACTAAACACAGCAGAGCAAACAAACCCTACTGCTCCATGAGACACATAATAGAAGGTCTACACCTAAAAAAACTATTAATTCAGAGCAGAAACAGAAGGAATCTGAACTCTGACTCTCCGTAAGTGTGTAAATTCACACACTTGTTTTATGAAGCTTATGTGAAACAGAGTCATTTGCTTAAAGCAGCACATACTGGAGAACTTATCAAACCTACTGAGGCAAGAGGGGTTAAAAATGGCTACCACATGAGAAATGAGTCAGTCATATTTTTAATTTAACTTAAAAATATCTGTACTATTACTTTTGCTTGTTTCATGTGCCACTGAACAAGTATGGTGATCGGATATCGTACATTCAGTATTGCAAAAAAGGCCTTTTGCTCCTTTTCTTATTACTGTGAAAGAGCATTAGTTCCATTAAAAAAAAAAAAAGTTGCCTTACATTTTCCTTTAGTGAGTGATTCTCTCCCCAGACCAACACGTTCAGAGTGTGTGCAACTCTTCCAGCAAACACTGGAGACAACCTACATTTCTCCACCGCTTTGCTCATGCACAGTGGAGGCTGTATAGAAGGGATTTTCAAATAAAGGTGGCATTGAACATAACATCCAGCATGCAATATATGTCAACAGCAGTTACACAACTGCATTTCTTAGGTTATTTTGATGTAATAACAAACAAAAATGACTCTGAATTTCAAATATACTTAAACAACACCTTGGTAAGCAGTTATCTGCATGAACCCTGGAAAAATGCCAAAGGAGTCTCTGAAGGCGGATCACGGGCAGCATGAACAGGAAACTAAGGTTGCAAAAGCAAAGCATCTGACAGTCATTTAGGTGGATCATATCTTCTCTCTCAAAAGCTAGACATGAACACAACACAATGAACTGAAACTAGTAATGGGAGGGAAACATAGGATAGAAAGTAAAATATTTCATTCTCCTTTGAAAAGTGTTAACTATACAATATTTTAGAGAACACTGCTCTGAACTTCTTGTTGAATATTCTTATAACCAGGTCCAATAACCAAAATCAAAGGTCACCATTCTTTAGGCCAGCATGTACATACTAACAAAGCCTGACAGAGCTCACACCAAGCTTCATTCAGAGGAGGTAGGGGGCACAGTGAAAGAGATGATAAGGTACCAGGAAACTCCAAAAATCACCAAAGATTCTGCTGAAGGATTTCTTTTGTAAAAAACAAACAAGCAAATTCAATAAAACTAAAAAGCAAACACAGTAGTCATTCGGAGAGCTGCTGAAGCATGAATATTTAAAATCTTTAGAAATTCCTTCCATGGTTGTCAACATCTTGTTGAATACAAAAAATGAATTAAGTTTTTGCATCTAGACCACCTGCAAAAGACTGTGGGTACGTTCACAGGCTGGAGCTTCTCTTCAAGGCAGATGAAATTAACTAAAGAGAAATAACTGGTAATACATATGAGGAATTTTCTGCCAACATAAGGGTTTCCTGCACTCTCAGCTGAAAAACTGCTGCTGCTTCCAATTAACTTGATGGGAAAAGGATGTATAAGTAGAAAATCTCCTATGAAGAAAGAAAGAACATTTGATGAAAAGATTGTTTTTACCAGTAGAGTAGGTAACTTCATCTTAACACAGCTGTCCCTGCAGACACAAAAGTTGTCTTATAAGAGATAAAAAAAACCCCAGCTTTTACAGTATTTTCTCAGCTAAACCAGTGGGGAAAGACAGAATGCCATAACTGAACAGCTATTTCTGTTTCAGTTGACTCCTTTGTTAAAAATAAGTAATGATTCCACAACTGTGCAAATAAGGGAGAGATTGGAATTTGGGAGAGTTACTCCTACAGTGCTTATTTCCATGTAAGAGTACACTGTGAAGTGAGTGAGTCAAACAGTAGATGTGTAGCTACACGTAGGCCCCAGCTGAATCCAACATCACAGA
The DNA here is from genome assembly GCA_016647715.1 of Pavo muticus. NCBI lineage: Eukaryota > Metazoa > Chordata > Aves > Galliformes > Phasianidae > Pavo > Pavo muticus. The sequence continues at coordinate 1,540,047 of JACDJE010000235.1, read as the reverse complement.
TAAGAAAACTAGCTTTCCAGACTAATCCAGTAGAAGGAAATCCATCAGACTAATTCTTGTTAGTGTCTCCTCTCAAGCAAGCTTCCTGTGCATTTTGAGACATGCATTTTCATGAAACTCAACAGCTGAGAACACTTCTGAACTCTCTCCACTGCCCAGCGAGTGCTGGCTGAACTGCTTAAACCATAGATGGTGCTATGTCATGACAGACAGATGATAACACTACTTCAGAAAAAAAGATTTTTGCAAAGCCAAGGTGCTATTATATGTTGTGAAAAAGATAACAGTCGCCCTGCTCCAAATTTGCTGTCTTGAAGAATTTCTTAGAATTCACAGACATCAGATACCAGCAACACTCCACACATCAGCTGTTAGGTCAATATAACAATTGAATATTTGGAACTGTGCACGTTGTCTCTATTACTTACTTGGTACTATAAGGATATACATGCCACTTAACATTATAGTACGTTCTGGTTCAGGGAATCCTTAGAAATAGATTAAATACATGACAAGCTCCCTATGTTCATTTTTAAAATCCATGTCAAACTTTAAACATGCTTTCAAATACTGATCTTTTTTTTTCCTGGAAAATAAACAGACATGACAAAAGCCTGGCTCTACAGAACAACGCAATACACACAATGATAGGAAGTATAAGAGATTTCAGCTTTAAAGCTTTCACAACATTACTGTAATTAGCTTTTTTAGATTTTCTTTAAGACGCTTTAGAACTTTCCTTTTGAATTATTTAAATTATTATCTTATTAAATTAATTCAAATACTCTCAGCCCCACTAGAGTCTAGAATCTGTGTGGTTCTAAAGAATAATCCTTGAAGTTTCAACGGCAGCTGCTAGTTATTTGCTAGGGTTGGCTGTTTTGCCATCTGTCAGCTAATACTTAAAAAAGTATAAGAATATTTCTAACGGAAATTCCAGCATTCCAGCAGGCTCTAAATGCAGCATTTGTGCATTAACTATGAAGTGAAAATGAAAATACTGTGACAACTAGGTCATGCAAACAAGTTGGGTGCCATGCTAACTAAAGCTAATTCTGCAACCAATAGAGACGGATAACAAAATAAAATACAATCAGTGACATTTGAGATCGTCTCTTCATCCACTTTTAGTTGGTTACTGGCCTAAAGATTGTGAGCCAAATATTTTTATCTTGGAAAACTGATAAATGACGTAGCTATTCAATACATATCTGCAATTGTAAGAGAAGTGAAAGTGAGAGCTAACGCACTATCCCATAGATGATAAGAGGTTTCATTCAGCCAGGGCCTTCAACTTGCCTCACCTATTGCTAAGGCACACTCCAGATGGCAATTATATGAAAGCGCATTCAGTTCATACCCTGGCTTTTTTTGGCATCTTTTAACTCACGATGGGTTCTTGCTATGGTATGTCTGTCTGTGTATCCCTACTAGGTTTACACCATATTTTCTGTGTTGTAACCAGAAACCAATTTACTCACAATACATAATTTCCAAGGTTTTGAGAACTGCAAAATCACAATGCTACTGGAACAGACTTAGTTACCGGTACGGCTCTCTCCATTAGATACTTGCCACTAAGTAAAGGTCTGTTGAGTGTATAAAGAGGTGGTAGATCTTCTATCTCTGCTATCCTCTGGTATACGGCTCTGGATAGATGATCCCCATGATATAAACTCCCCAAGATGATGCTAGAGAAGTAAATTGGCTCCACAAAGAGGCTAAGTAAGGCTCCTTGAATACCCAATACGTTCCACCTAAGAGGGAGGGAAAAACAAAACAAAACAAAACAAAACAAAAAACTTTCTTTTTAATGGAACAAGTAACATCTGCCAGACATAACAGCAGTCAATCACAATGGACCAGACTTTCACAGAATCACAGAATCACAGAATGGCTTGGGTTGAAAGGGACCCCAAGGGCCAACTAGTTCTATCCCCCTGCCACAGGCACAGGCACAGCCACCAACCTCCAGATCTGGTACTAGATCAGACTGCCCAGGGCCCCATCCAACCTGGCCTGGAACACCTCCAGGGACAAGGCATCCACAGACTATCTGGGCAGCCTGTTCCAGCACCTCAGCTCTCTCTCTGCACAGAACTTCCCTCCAACATCCAATTTAAACCTCCGCTCCTTGAGCTTAAAACCATTCCCCCTTGTCCTGTTGCTGTCTACCCTTGTAAAAAGTTGACTCACCTCCTGTTTATAACCCCCTTTTAAATACTGGAAGGCCGCAATGAGGTCACCCCACAGCCTTCTCTTCTCCACGCTGAACAAGCCCAGCTCCCCCTGCCTGTCTTCAAAGGGAGGTGCTCCAGCTCTCTGATCACCTTCCTGGCCCTCCTCTGGACCCTCTCTAATAGCTCCACATCTTTCCCGTATTAAGGGCCCCAGACCTGGACGCAGTACTCCACCTGGGGCCTCACAAGAGCAGAGTAGAGAGGGACAATCACCTCCCTGTCCCTGCTGGCCACCCCTCTTCTGATGGCACCTGGGATACCATTGGCCCTCTGAGCTGCAAGAGCACACTGCTGGCTCATGTTCAGTTTGTCATCCACCAGGACCCCCAAGTCTTTCTCCACAGGGCTTTCAACCCTTCCTCTCTTGAACAGAACATGGCTATGGTAAAACGGCTACAACACCTGACAGAATTTCAGATTGCAGGTTGGTTTGCTCAGTGAAATCCTGAGCAAAGCAACCAAGGTCTACTGTCAGCATCCTCTTCAGGAACAAATTCCATTACCTTATTTCCCTGCTAACATGTCTGGTGATTCATTTTGCAGCTGCAGCCTAATGCAAGAGATGGATAGGATCATTCAATCAGAGAAAGCAAAACTGTAACATCAACACAAAGAAAAACTTCTCCAAAAGAGTGACTGGGCACTGGAACAGGCTGTCCAGGGAGGTGGAGTCACCATCCCTGGAGGTATTCAAGAAATGTCTAGATGTGGTACCTAGGGACATGGTTTAGTGGGTAATACTGGTGGTAGGTGGACAGTTGGACTAGATGATCTTAGAGATCTTTTCCAACCTCAATGATCCTGTGATTCTATGATCCTCAGTCAAACAGTAGCTGGTGCCTCTAAGATACCAGGCAGCGGACAAACCATTCATCTCAGAATGCAAGGATTGTGTCTGCAAGACCTCAGTACTTCATCACTGTAAGGGAAAGTTGGTTCTTTAAATCCTAACCAAACTGTCCACAATCTGCTGCCAAAGAGGATATCTGTACTTGGCTGCAATACTCATGGGCAGGATGAAAGCAACCTCCAGGTGCATATACTCTTGGCCTACTTTAGCTGTTCCACAGATTCCAACCATAAATCCCTGTCTGCATAATTGTGACCCACATTGGACCAAGTCTAGTGGCAGGAATCTAGCATGCATAGGAGCAAAATACTGAAGAGGTTTTTTTGTGTCTGTGTTAATTTGATCAAGTTTTAGCTCTCAATCTGTATGTGACTATTGTATGAAACACTTCTTAAAACCTCAGTCTCCTGTTGAGTATTTCCACTGTCCTGTCTTCTGAGGTATACTTGCAAACAATATGGCACTACTAAAATTGTTTAACTGAGTACAACAGCAACACCCAGACAACTGGATACACAAGCAGAAAGCAAGTTCTGGTGTTTAATAAAAAATAAAAATAAAAAATAGCATAATGGAAGTTCTTGTGCTCATATAGACTGGTTGTCATCCTTAACAAAACGTACATCCTGAACTGTCTTACAAGGTGCCCCTAAGAAAAGAGGACTATGTTAACAGTGTACCTTGTACCTTGTCCTGGGATGGCATGGCTACACATCATCATCAGTTTGGGCTAGTAACTGTACAGTACAACTGTTTCACTACTTTGGAAAATGGAACTATGCATTTTGGCTTGCAAAATGTTGAAAAAAGAGTAGAACAAAAATTGTACCCCAATGAAACAATTTATTTGCATATCTTTACTGAGGATGAAAATGGAAGAAGTGTGCATTAGTTTACTCACCTGTCATTAAAAAAGTTTGCCTTAATGTATGAGTAAAAATACTGTACTAACAAAAATTAAGGTATATATATTACGTTGAATAAAGACCTATTTTTTGTGATGGTGAAAATGCAAAAAACAGTCAAACATAAGATTAAATGTATCAAGAGAAAACTATTGCTTCCCAGAATTTAGACACCCTTCTATGGATCTTGCCATGACTAGAATTTTGTAAGCACGAAGGTACTTCAAGTACCAAATAAACTGCAATAGTGTCTTGATATTAGCAGTATTATCTACAAGAAGCATAGAGAAGCATATGGACTACTAACACAGGCAGATAATATTATGGAAGAAACATCTGGAAAAAATTCCAGAGCAAGCATTGCAAATTAAGTTCTTACAATTGTATCTGAAGTTTACAGACATACAGTTTAAGCCTCTTTTGGTTAGGCATATCAGGTTTTATTTTTCTTGAACAGTTCTTGAGTGATGGATAGACATTTTTTAAAGGCCAGGGTGTACCTCTGGATCCCTAAATCAAACTTTTGCCAGATCCTTTGCCTGGCTTCCATGTTCAGTATTTCTAGAGCATGTGTTGGAAAGAGTCCAGTGGAGGGCCACAAAGATGGTGAAGGGCCTGGAGGCATCCCCCCTATGAAGAGAGTGAACTGGGTCTGTTTAGCCTTGAGAAAAGAAGACTGAGAGGGGACCTGATCCAGGTCTATAAATATCTAAGGTGTGGGGGGCAAAGCGGCCAGGCCAAACTCTTTTCAGCAGTGTGTGGAGACAGGACAAGGGGAAACGGCCAGAAACTGGAGCACGGGAAGTTCTGCACCAGTGTGCGCAAGAACTTCTTTACGGTGAGGTGACGGAGCGCTGGAACAGGCTGCCCAGGGAGGTTGTGGAGCCTCCTTCTCTGGAGATGTTCAAGACCCGTCTGTGTGACCTGGTGTAGGGAACCTGCTTTGGCAGGGGGGTTGGACTCGATGATCTCTGGAGGTCCCTTCCAACCCCTATGATTCTGTGATTCTGTGATTCTGCGATTAGCTATGCACTTTCACTAGCCATGAACAAGAGCCTGCATGCCACATGTGTCAAAACCTGCACCAGAAGTGGCCCACTGTTGCTACAGCTGAAATGCACTACCCACTGCCTCGCTGTGCTCACATCCACCGTTTGGTCTTCATAGACGTTCAGCAAGCATTAATGAATGTCAGTGGGTACAGTTTTTTCCTCAAGGAGGAATTTAATAGCACACCTTTGTTTCGTATACACTTCCATGTCAGATGCCCCTCTGCTGCCATCTGTCACACGGCATCAAAATGTAACAGAATATTGCTGGGAAGCTTCAGCCTCTACTGCCATACCACCACCATCTGCCTCTGACATCATGGGCCAACATCATAAAAGTAAGCATTACTTTTGGAGCAGCCCTTGTATATTCACCACTTACATGCTGTTCCCTGCAGATGGAACAGGCAGAGCTGATATCATTCACCTAACCTCTCTCTCCTCTCTCTCATGTGTAAATCTGATTTCTCTGCTTTCTGAAGAGATTAACTCAGTCTCTATGATCAGAGTCTTCCTTTCTTGAGCCACCGTATCAACAGGCAGCAACATCTTCATGTAGAGCAGTCAGCCTTTTTCTTCAGGTGCTGTAGTCACCACAATTTAGATCAGTAAGTATAAGAAGTCCACAGTCTTTGACAGCAGCACTTCTCAAAAGCATCTTTCTACTCACCCTGAGGTCAGATTTTCAACTATAGACAATAAGATTTATCTTCACTTGCAGCTGAACATCCAGGCTGTCAACTAGACAGCTCTGATTTGTCCCAGCATTTCTGGTATTAATGGATCTGTGGCATACTGGCAAGCCCGTGTCACTGGTTTGCATGGTTACAAGATGCTACATACTGGGTGGTTGTTTCCTACCTCTTTCTCTGAGGTTTTTAATCTAGGTGTTGCACAGCCATCACATATCAAAAGTAAGGCATTCAAATCAGCCACTTCCTGCAGAAGCTGGCAGTCCGTGGCTTGGACAGGTACACTCTTGGCTGGGTAAGGAACTGGCTGGAGGGCCGGGCCCAGAGAGTGGTGGTCAATGGAGCTAAATCCAGCTGGCGACCGGTCACGAGTGGTGTTCCGCAGGGGTCGGTGCTGGGGCCTGTCCTCTTCAATATATTTATTGATGACCTGGATGAGGGCATTGAGTGCACCTTCAGTAAGTTTGCAGATGACACCAAGCTGGCTGGAAGTGTTGATCTGCCTGGGGGTAGCGAGGCCCTACAGAGGGATCTGGACAGGCTGGATAGCTGGGCTGAAGCCAATGGGATGAGGTTTAATAAGACCAAATGCCGGGTCCTACACTTTGGCCACAACAACCCCAAGCAACGCTACAGGCTTGGGGCGGAGTGGCTAGAAGACTGTGTAGAGGAAATGGACCTGGGGGTGTTGGTTGACGCTCAGCTGAACATGAGCCAGCAGTGTGCCCGGGTGGCCAAGAAGGCCAATGGCATCCTGGCTTGTATCAGAAGTAGCGTGACCAGCAGGAGCAGGGAAGTAATTGTACCCCTGTACTCAGCTCTGGTGAGGCCGCACCTTGAGTACTGTGTCCAGTTCTGGGCCCCTCACTGCAGGAAAGACATTGAGGCCCTGCAGCGTGTTCAAAGAAGGGCAACAAAGCTGGTGAGGGGTCTGGAGCACAGGCCTTATGAGGAGCGGCTGAGGGAGCTGGGATTGTTCAGTCTGGAGAAGAGTAGGCTCAGGGGAGACCTTATTGCTCTCTATAACTACCTGAAGGGAGGTTGTAGTGAGCTGGGGGTCGGCCTCTTCTCTCGTGTAACTGGTGATAGGACTAGAGGGAATGGTTTCAAGCTGCGCCAGGGAAGATTCAGGCTGGATATTAGGAAATACTACTTCTCTGAAAGAGTGGTCAGGCACTGGAATGGGCTGCCCAGGGAGGTGGTGGAGTCACCGACCCTGGAGGTGTTCAAGGAATGTTTGGATGTTGTGTTGAGGGATATGGTTTAGCAAGAACCATTGGTGATAGGTGGATGGTTGGACTGGATGATCTTATAGGTCTTTTCCAACCTTAGTGATTCTGTGATTCTGTGATTCTGTGACTTGGACTAAGATCTGTTCAGAAGAAATGTTCTTCCTATTGCTGTTCAGAAAGCACACCAGCTCTGCCACGGAGCTTTTCATTTAGAATAATTCTGAAACTCAAAAAAAGCTGGATAGGCAGCTGCTGAACATACAGCCTTTAGAGAGCACACAGAGAATTTTCATGTTGTTTTTGTGCCACCTCATCAGCCCCCATCTAGGTGGTGGGGTCAAGAAGGAGAAGCCATCAAGGGAATTAACAGAAAGACAGAGTTACAAACTTCCATTCGGATATGACACTGTAAATAACACAAAACAAAGTCAGTACGCAGGTACGTGATGTTCTTGCACAGCAAAGAAGTAATATTTTTCCCTCTTCTATGGCAGAAGAGTACCAATGACTTCCCCTTTACACAACTGAACCACTTCTCAATTAAACCACTTCTCAAATCCTTCCTAGCAAGGAAATAGGATAAAAAAGGCAATTTAATTCTTATCAAGACAGCAAACCATGATTTGAATGTTTTGTGAGAAATTTGAAGCCAAAAAGCTTGAAATGAATGTTGCGGAAAAACATATCAAAAAGGACAAAAATATGCATAATGGAGTACCATGGAACAAGCTTAGGATCTTTTTTTAAAACAAATGCATGCATGTAATGTCACCAAACAGGTATTCTTGTCATAGAATAAAGTTGCTCAGAAATCTCACCAAGACACTGGGATAATCCTGTTCGAATGCTCCTGATCCAGATGAGAGTACATTCTCTTTTACCTACACAGGCCTGTTGCTGTTTTCCACAGCTTTTTACTTGGCAAAATCATTAAGGGTTAGAGTTTAGCGCTCCTCATTTCCTTTCTACCTAAAGCACAGCTATCAATCTCTTGACTTTTTCTCCTTTTTCCTGCCTCTTCCAACACAAGCACAAAGTGCTTTCTCAGGAAGTTACTTAGGGAGAGAAAGGGATGCTGAGTGTCTGCCACCAGCTAAGGAAGAATGAGGTGAGCTGAGCTAGTTGGAGCAAAGCAGCAGATTCAAGAGCTGTTTCACATGTGCTACCTCAGCCCATGGCACAACACAAGCCCTGGCTTGAGATGGCTAAGCCTGCCAACGTACAGTCAGCCCAGGATGCTCATCCACTCTTGCATTAGATCTCACTCATCACTAACGGTGGGCTTGGCCCGTCACTGTAATGAGCAGCAGTCACTGGAGAAATTCTACTTTTTAGCACTTCTTTGCAGGATAAAGAAGCCTAGCAAAAATTTTGCAAGTTTCTTGGATCTTCCTACCAAGCCAAGGAGGGTGCTAGAAAGCACACATGAACAAAGCACTCAGAGGCTGAAAATAATAGCTTCCGTTATGCATATAATCCACACAGATATGGCTGTTCATACAGAAAGAGTCTTCCTGCCCTGGACTGCCCATGTAATCCTCCACACAGTACTTATCCACACATTTTCCAGGCTGGCACAGTGAACCTTTGGGAAACCTCAGTGGAAGCACACAGGGCAAGGGCGTTCTGCAGTACTGACTGCTGGAAACTCCAAAGCAATGCATTCTTTCAAATTTAAATGGACAAAACATGGTCATAAGTGTCAGGGAAATGTATAAAAGAAAAAAGTAAAGAAAAAAAAAGAATATGAAAATTTGGGCCTCCTTACCCGTCATACAGTCTTTGTTCTGTGTCAAAGGGTTCTATTTGCTTCCTTCACTGGCACAAACAAAATTATTCCCATTAGCCCCAAGGAGAGGTGACAGCTAGCTACGCAAGCGAGAGATGGATTCTGTTCTGCATCACACAAAATCAACAAAATAGTCAAATGTGTTCTAGCTCAATAACTGCCTTCATTTTTTATTTTCACTAACAGCAACGATGATGTGATAAAAGAAGTCAGTGAATGCAGCTTGAGTACCACATTGGATGGTCAGAAGAATAATTGATACGAAGCTGGGAAATCTGTTTTGCAAATTATTGAAAATATTATTTAAAAAATTTCAGTGTCACTTTTGTAGAATTGCTTTTCAACAACCTACTACCCTAGCTTCTGAAAGGCCTTAATCATTTATGTTAGAGGGATTTATACTAAAGTGAAATGTCTTTCTTTGGTGGGGATGACAATTACTTGAGACAAGACTAGAGGAAAAAAGCAATTACATAAATTCATCCTGTATTTTTTTTATTTGGTGTACACAGTTCATAATTATAGTTCAAATACATCTTTCTATGTTAAAATACACTTAATTAATTTTGCATCAGACTGTGACTAGACAGAACAGCACAGCTACTTTACTTACAAAACAACTGAAATATATTCAGCCAAAAAACTTGGTATTTCCTATGTATTTCACAAGAAAAAAGAGTCTGCACACACAGACTCGTTTTAAAAAAATTACAGTTTTCCATCAACTCTCCTCGATTTCTGATACTTTTTGTAAGGATACTACTTCTAAATTTGGTGGGTTATCGTCTGTTCATTCCCAATTTTAAAAGAACCTTTCAATCTCTCAATATTTGCCTCTCAATAATGACAAGGCAGTGGATAAAATATCAATAAAAGTACTTGTACTGGAAACAAAATATTTAATTACAATAAAAATATTGAAACTAAAATTTAAATAATTGTGAAGTTAGAAATTAAAAGTGCCTGTCAATTAACTGGACACATATATATACTTATGCATTAGTATATATATACACTATATATATATAAAGTGTACTTTGTTTTTTTATTTATACTTTATATATATTTATACTTTTATATATACTCTCTCTATTACAATCGCTAAATCTAAATCTGTCCATGGAATACATATGTCCCGTTGATATACAAGGATGCACACTACCAGAGGATTTTATGCAAATTTAACTAATGTAATATATTTATCACACTCTTTTGCTAATGCTATGTTGGGACCAGGGGGAAAAGGAATTCCTCTGATATTTTCCTGTGATATAAATACAAAACAAAGCTGTCATGACTTGAAGTACCTGAAACGATAGATAATGTTTTCATCTCACTTCTGAAGCCAGCAGGAGGTCTGACACTAACTGCTGGTGAGGAATCAGAACTTTATCACTAGAATTACAGCCATGCTACAGCTAAGCAATGAAAGCAGTCAACAACCTGCACATCCATTATAGCTGCCATGCATCCCTCCTTTCTTATTCAGCAATAAAAGGCAACAGCAGAAAAAACAATTATTTAGTCTCTCACCTTGCTATCTTGTCACTGCATGACATAGTAAGTAGCCTTTCTCCTTGCAATACTCCATCCCATGTCTGGATAGTGGTAGTAGAGCGCACAGGGATCGTCCCTTCCCCAGATTCTATTTTTGTTCGCAGCTGTCCTCTCGCTTTGCGGTTTGGATGTCTGTCCCCTTGATCTAAATGACAGAAGTTACTTACAATCAACCAAGAAACATTCTCAAAGTATTTTACATACAGCATTAAATGAGAAGAGTCTATTAAATTCATTTGACTGCATAGCTGCTGTTTGCATAACAATTTCTATAATTCCTTACAATTTAGTTACAGCAAGACATACATAATGTCTTCTAAAACTGCAATTAAACCAAGCTTTCCATCAGGAAGCACAGTCAGCAGGCAATTCTTAAATAGTGTTTTGGGCATTTTAATATTAGAATGAAGTCGATTAACAGATCAGGACAGAGAACAACCATTAAAAATAGAAACACTGAGATGGCTTGATTAGTTTTATAAGAATGCTTGCTGAAAAGGACCACAATGCTCATCTAGTCCCAACCCCCCTGCTATGTGCAGGGTCGCCAACCACCAGACCAGGCTGCCCAGAGTCACATCCAGCCTGACCTTGAATGCCTCCAGCCATGGGGCATCCACAGCCTCCTTGGGCAACCTGTTCCAGTGCGTCACCACCCTCTGGGTGAAAAACTTCCTCCTAATATCCAACCTAAACCTCCCCTGTCTCAGTTTAAAACCATTCCCCCTTGTCCTATCACTATCCACCCTCGTAAACAGCCGTTCCCCCTCCTGTTTATACGCTCCCTTCAAATACTGGAAGGCCAATATGTGGACCATGTGGATGATCAGTCTATATCTAAATTCTACAATACAGTAAGAACAGCTCAGATCTTTGACTAATACACATCTGCACTAAAAGGAAAGAAGACGCTTGAATTTCAACCGTGTCACTTCCACGTGCTCAAATAATACTTTAAACACCAATACTAGAATATTACTGCTGTCATACCCTCTTGTGCTGCTTCATGTGGTGAGAAAATTCTAGCATCTCCACAAGGAGATGTGCTGATATAAAGATGAAACTGCACATTCTCCTTCAGTTTAAAACCGCCTCGCTCTGATTTGATAAAAATGGATTTTTCCTGATCATCTTTATTGCTGAAACAGAGAATAAAACTTAAGTCAAAAAGAAAATTAATACATAAATAACATAAGCTGCTCAGTCCTAACAGGCATTAAAAACAAACACAGGATGTCTGGAAATTTTGCATAACATTTTGTATAACTCTAACAAGTTATTACAAGCATCAAAATGAAATGTCAGTGGAGAAGATAAGAGAGCCCTTTATGTTCATCACAGTGGGCTTTGGAGACTTCTCAGAAAACAAAACAACATCACATAGTAGACCACTTGAGATGACCTTGATTTACATGTTTACCTTCTCAGGATTGACAATGAATCAAATACATGTTCTGCTCCTGTCAAACTTAAGGGTAAAGGTCATGAGTTCTCAGTTAAACATCCTAATGCAACAAATGGTACTTTACACATCACTTCCTTTCAACAGGGCACTTTAGAGCAAGAGTTTCACATTGAAATTATTAAAAGATACATTTTTGTATCTTTTCAGCTTTTCAGCTGAATGGGGCTAGCTTATCTTCCTATAAGCTTACCTTAGATAAAGCTCAAGTTGTGTATACAGAAATTTAAGCAGGCACCGGCGAGATATAATTTCTGCATGGCAATCATTTAATGCAAGACCACGATCACTCATATATTCACCATTGATGCATTTTGTTCCTGTAGAAACACTTATTACCAGAGCATCTTTCACATCTGTACCTGGAAAAACAAAATTTTAGAAGATACAATTAAAATCACAAACTATCTAGCAAGAGAACTTCCTGTAGAATTCAAACAAGGCTCTTTTTTACTCAGTTCCTTTTTCAAAAATTTTTTTTCTTATGATTCTTTCTTGAAAGCAAATGTTTACTCAGACTTATCCAGTATGGCCTATGGTTCTTGAGAGTTCTTCATTCTGGAGTTCAGATAAGTTAGTAACTGAAAATCTGTAGGGAAAAATTTCTGCTTCACGAAGAATTATTCAAGCTCAAGCTCCAAAGATGATGGTTTTTACCTGAGCCCAAATAACCAGCTGATTTATAGCATGTAACTTTGGTCATATATGCAGACATTCACGGCAACTCTAGAAATTTATATTGTTAAAATGCATTCATTTATAAAAGACACAGAATGAAAGGGTATTAAGCCATCAACATGAAAGGTAAAACTAGAGAACGAAGGAAGTTTGAGTGCTTAAGCCACTGCAGAACTTAGCAGCAGTACAGGACTTCCTGAGATGTATTCCTTGGTGTTAAACAATTCGGCACAATAGAATTTAAAAATATTTTCTGTGTTTTCTATACAAACAACTACCTCTGTCATTAAATTAAAAAAAAAAGGCAGCTCCATTAAGAATTCAGAAAGATAGATCAGAACCTTACATCCACCTATCAAAATAAAGCAAATAGCACCATAAAGTGGAAAGCCCTACCAGCTCTCACTGCTTATGAAATAAATATTCATCAAAGTACAGCCTTGACAAAAATGGATGAGGCCAGCTGCCCCATCTGCAGGTGGAGGAGAAGCGGGAAGCCACTTCACTGCTACAACACAGAACAGCTGGGCAAGGGAGTCCAGGCACCCTCCAGATACTGAACTTATTTCTGAGAAGCCCGTTTCTAACTCCATGTAAAGCTAGTTCTTCAGTTAATCAAAATGCATTTGCATGTTAACTAAGCCTTGATTCTTTGGCAAATGTCTTTTCTGATAATTTTGGACACAGATATAATAAAACCTTGCCAAATACGATGAAATTAAAAAAAAAAGAAAAAGAAATAGAGTTCTACAGCATGTTCTTCACAGATCGGTCATCATTATGAATCACAGAACCATAGAATCACAGAATGATTTGGGTTGGAATGGACCTTAAAGTTCACCCAGGCCCAACCCCTGCCATGGGGTGGGACCCCTACCAGTGGGGCACCACACACCAGCCCAGGTTGCCCAAAGCCCTGTCCAGTCTGGCCTTGAGTACTGCCAGGGATGGGGCACCCATAACTTCTATGCAGACTGTTCCAGGGCCTCACCAACTTCACTGTGAAGAATTTCTTCCTTATAACCAATCTAAACCTCACTTTTATAGATTAAAACTGTTACCTCTTGTCCTGTCATTACACTCCCTGATAAAGAATCCTCCCCAGTTTTCCCATGGGCCTCCTTTTAAAGACTGAAAGGCCACTATAAGGTCTCCCCAGAGCCTCTTCCTCTCTAGAAGTTTCTCATCAGATGGGCTTCAGGGAATATTTTGGTTTCTTACTCCACATACACTTGGAATTTTCCTGGAGTACAAAGTCAGTGATGAAAGACATTCACCGTCAGGGCTTCTTTTTTATATCATCCAGAAGACAGCAGAATTTTTTACAAGCTTACATTTAAGGACCTGTATTAAAAACACACTACTTGCTTTTATGGGTCATACAATACTTCATGAAAACTAGGGATGTCAGAGAAGTTAGGCTTCAGTCCTCTGAAGTTAGGGCTCCAGCTCTCTGATCATCTTTGTGGCCCTCCTCTGGATCTGCTCCAACAGCTCCCCGTCCTTCTTGCATTGCGGGCTCCAGAACTGGATGCAACACTCCAGGTGAGGTCTCACGAGAGCAGAGCAGATGGCCAAAATCACCTCCTTCGACATGCTGGTCATGCTTCTCTTGATGCAATCTAGCATACAGTTGGCCTTCTGGGCTGCAAGTGCACATTGCTCGCTCCTGTTGAGGCTTTCATCAATGGACAACCCCAAATCCTTCTTCTCAGGGCTGCTCTCAAGCCATTCTCCACCCAGTCTGTATTTGTTCGTGGGACTGCCCCGACCCAAATGCAAGACCTTGCACTTGGCCTTGAACTGCATGAGGTTGGCATAGACCTACCCCTCAAGCCTGTCCAAGTCCCTCTAGATAGCATCCCTTCCCTCTAGATAACATCCCTTCCCTCTAGCATGTCAACTGTATCACTCAGCTTGGTTTCATCTGCAAGCTGAGTGGTGCAGTTGGTCAAAAATGGTCAAAACTGTGACATTTACTTCAGTCATACTTGTCAGACTTCTACAACAGTCAGTGTTGCAGAACCATTCTGTGATTTCGTGGTTTCCTTATCTTGCTTTGCTTCTACAAGCAGCTTTTGTTTCCCTACTAAGCTATCATTGTCTCAGTCCTCAAGACTTCTCACCTTCCTTCCATCTTCTCTCCATTCCCTGAAAGAGGGCATTGAGTGAGAAGCTGGGTGGGTATTTGGCTGCTGGACAGGGTCAACCCAGCCAGAGATATCTGGCAACTTGGCTTGGGCCAAAGGTCCCCAGGTCACACTCCCTGCTCTACAGTATGCATTACTTTCTACCTTAACTAGCACCCTCAGACCTCAGAAATGAAATTGGAAGGCCCCTACAAATATCCTCACAATAGGGAAGGGCTGTCACTACCCAAGAAAATAGAAGCTAACGTGCAACCCAAAACAACAAGAGAAAAGCTCACAGCACATGGCTGCATAAAGGCCATCCAAAAGAAATGTGGCTGTATGTTTATCACTGATCTTGGTCTGATTTGTACAACTGAGTGGAGGCACCTCATGCCAGGCACAAAATGAAGCGCCCATTGACGACAGGCCCAAAATGAATGTCCAGTCAAAGGACCAGCTAGACTGGAGAAAAAGATAAACCTTAACCTAAGGAAAATTCAGGCACAGAATGAACGTAGATCAGTTTAGGATGAAGATTCATTGTTCTCAGTGTTCTGGCAGAGCACATATCTCAGGACAGCAATCAGAGACCCGTGACAATATTGCTGTTTGCACATGCACACTAGATGCAGCTGCTGAAACACAAGTTGCTTTCTTTTTTTACTAAAACAACCAAGACACAAAGCACTAAGAATGAAATACAGCACAACTAAACAAAGTGCAAAATTTTAAAGACTTGGAAAGCAAGCATAATATCTTACACAATACGCCAAAAACAAGAATGCCATCTGTGTGAACAATGTGATGGAATGTATTTTAGACTTACTTTCAAAAAGTTCCATACTTCATTTTAAAAAGTACTTTAAAAAGATCTATTTTGTAGCCTGTGAGTTACCTCAGAAGTCTCAACTACATAGAAGACAGCAACTCCGGAAACAGACTAATCATCTTTAGCCAATATTTAATCGCTATATTTAGTGCACATTCCAGATTAAACAGTAAGCATATACTTCAATACTGGTTGACTGAAAAAAAAAAAGAATATAATTTCTTAGAATACAAACAAAGCTTTGGTATTTAGACAGTTTTTTAGACAGTATTTTTTTCTTTACCTGTTGTCATGACAATTCCAGCAAGGACTTTTCTACGTGCATGTGGAGATGTGAAATTTTCTGTCAAATCACTGAATTTATCTACAACCAAGCGTGCAACAGCATCAGCTAAAACCTGTTGGATCACACAGAAATGCACATTAGAAAATTAAACAACTTTTTTTAAAAAAACAACAGCACTATGTTATAAAGATTTGCATTTTTGAATGATTCAACACAACAGATTAAAAGTGCTTGCATTGTTCATTTTGAAACTAGATAAAGATTTTGATGCATCTTCAGTATGTCAAGGAGGTGGCCAGGTCTAATTTTCAGGCACTGAACACTCACAGCTGGAGTAGAGTTCTATGTGCTCCACGCCTTTTAAAACAGGGTCACACAGCCCTAAGACAAGCATCAAAGTATCTAATGTTCACGATATTATGAACATCTGAGGCTTAGGAGAACAACTGAAACAGATGAGTCAATATTTTCACATTCAAACCTCAAACTACATCATTTCAGCATCAACACTGGACCTGACAGGAAGAATGAAGTGTAAAAACCAGCCTCTTCAAACCAACATGGAAACCTCTTAAAACAGTCAAATGAACTACTTGGCTGCTACATATTAAGAATTAATTTGTTTTCAACAGTGGTTAAATTTTCTTCTCTTTTTTTAAAAACAAGATACTTGCAAATTTAAGAGTGGCACTTGTATAGCTTACCTAGGAAGACTTATCTCTTTCACCTTAAGGAAAACTGGAACAATAGTCACAGCCTTGTAACCTGCCAGCAGGGCTGACAAGCAACATCAGTCGGACTGTAAGGGGGACTAACCTCTGATATGGATGAAAACTTCAAGCTCTTGCTGAACTCTGACAGCCAACTGCGTTCAGTTGAACACTGCAGCTAATCTCAACTGCTGCTTTTAATGTAGTTGAAACCGTAAGAGCCAGAGATTAATCAAAATCAAATTCTTGGATTTTCACCTCGAAAAAATTGAAAACCAGAGCAATCTATGCAAAACTTTTACTTCTGAGTAAAAGCCACCATGTAAACACCTGTTGGTGGTACTAGCTGGTTTCCACATGTACTGTGCAAAGTCCATCACCTGAGCGGTGCACCCAGCAGCACAGTGAGATAGTTCCAAAGGAATGGCAAAGGGAAGTTACATGTAACACAGAAACAGTCGCAAGGCAGGAAAACCCTCTCACAGTTTTTTTTAGAGAAATTCAATGTCCATAAGAACAGGCCCTTTAAGACCAATGGCTCTTTCAGACACCACCACAACTATCAGGCATGGGCAGAACTGATCATATCAGGAACTCAGACTTCCATTATCCACAGAAAAATCTGCATTTAAAAGCCTCTCTGTGCAGCTCCCTGCAAATCCCATCACTGGAGTACCAGCTTTATGGCTGGATTCTGCTGACTGCCTGTGGTATATGAGACATTATGGGGTTACAGCCTGGTCCACTTCAGAAGGGCACAGGCTCTCTGCCAGATCTGCCAGTGCCACACAAATGCCTTAGATACCCAAGCAACTCATGTGTTGCTAAACACATGCATATGCAACAAAATCAAGCCCAACTGGGGGCTGAGAAGCTTCTGTTTACAAACTATCCAGGCCCTTTCCGTATGGAAAGAAAATCACCCCTCCCACATCTCCAAAGGCAGCCCAAGGCAAATCTGCAGCACTGACGAATTTGAACATAATCTGCTCCAAAATCAGACTACGGTCAAACAAAAAGTAAAAAGAGAAGACTTGCAGACCATCGGTCTGATATAGCATCACTTAATTACTTTCTTACAGCCACTACTGCAGATCACCGCAGGGATAGGAAATGAACAGAGTTTCATTCCACTGTTTTACCCATAAACCCGCTGGTGAAATTACTGATTCTGCTTCCCAGCTGCAAGCTTTATGCTCTCACCTCTATAATATGTTTTTTCTGCTCAACCTTACATCATGACATGCTGGAAGGCAGAACCTCGCTGGCAGCTGACAAGGCATCATGCAACATCAAATTGTGTTGAATATCATTATGACAAAATATACTACAGCAGAAGAAGTGAAACTAACTTTTCCAAATACAGATGCTTTTGGGAGAGCTTATGGATTCATCAGTCTGCCAGAAAAGTTAGCCATCCAGGTAATAAACAATATGAGTCACCTCTTTACTGAAAAACATGAGTGTGAAGATCTGAGGAGTCTTCTCCAACACTGAACTACACTAAAACTCTGTTGAGCAATCCATATCAGAAATGGTGATTTGAAATTCTGAACCAAAACCAACCTGTTGCAAAAGGTGAACATACACAAATGCTTCTCCCAGGATCAATAAACATGGGTCATTTGCTGCACTGACCCTCAATCTATCTGGCTAAACAGAGGCTGATCTACAGAGATACATAACTCCCCCACACCCTGTGGGAACCAGGGTTTGCTTGAGAAACTTCTTGACAAGAGGTAGAACTGAAATTGAAAGGTTTTTCTGGAAAGAAACTAAGACAGTAACTGGGTAGGATGCTCATATATAGGGAGGATACATTAGTTTTTTCAACAGGTCATTAGCAACAATACAGATGGATTGTTTTACCCCAAGGGTTTACTGAATCACCTAACTTGTTTGAAAAAGTATTGGAGAACATTTTAGAATCATTTCAGACTCAAGAAATGGTGATATTGTTACAATATGTAATCAGTTATTACTATCCGGAACAGAAAAATTGAAAGTAAAGAGACTACAAACGAACACCTGAATTTCTTAAGAAAGCATGGACTGAGAGTATCCAGAAATAAATTACAGTGTGTGATACAAAATGTGATACAAAAGGGACATACCTCAGAACCCATGATACCAGGTAAGTGTTTGCCTGTGGAGAACATGTATTCTTGAGAGATAAAAGGAATAGTACTAGTCTGTGAAAGAATGTCATTTTTAGAGCTATCAGGAGAATCTGACTGGCATGTTAACTCTCCTCCCTTGGAAGATTGCTGGAAAGGGGGTGGGGGCAACTAAAGGTAATGGATTTAAGACATACATCTGCATCCAGAACTGCACAAGAAGAAACAAACTTATCTGGCAGATATATGGCAGGAGAAACTGGAGAGGCAACTAATTTGTGGATTTTGCTTACTTGGAGAGACAAAGAAAGATGGACTTTTGTGAACTACCTGCATCGGAGATGTGCACGTGATATGCAAACAGGGGAGAATGTGACCCTGGAAGTAGGGGAAGGACTCAGTATCGGGAACCGGGAGATATAAGAGCTTCGTTTCCTTACAGCAGGCACTTCTGCATGCAGAACACCCACCATGGCAATTGCAAAATAAAATACTGTTTACTGAGATCCTTGCCTGGGCCTGAGCTATTGGCTTGCAAGCGCTTCTCACAGGTTGAACCTCCACTGCTATACCACCACCATCTGCCTATGACATCTGGTAACAACAAACAAGGCTGAGGTACTTAACTTTTTTGCCTCAGTTTTCTCTGATAACTGTTCACCATACAGCCCTCAAACAACTGGTTTGGGGATTGGGGAAGCAACATCCCTCCCACTGTAAGTGAAGAACCTGAACATCCACAAGTCTATGGGTCCCACTGTGATGCATTCCAGAGTTGTGGGGGAATTGGCTGATGTAGCCGCAAAGCCACTCTCAATGACATTTGAAAAGACGTGGCAATCAGGTGAAATCCGTGGTGACTGGAAAAAGGGCAACATCACACCCGTTTTTTAAAGGGGTAAAAAGGATGAGCCTGGGAACTACCAACCTGTCAGTCTCACCTCTGTGCCAGGGAAGATTATAGAACTGATACTCCTGGAAGCTGTGTTAAGGCACATGGAAGGCAGCAAAGTGATATGGAAGAACCAGCATGGCTTCACCAAAGGCAAATCCTCTTGACCAACCTAGAAGCCTTCTATGATGGTGTCACTGCATCAACAGACAAGGGAAGAGCCACTGATGTCATCTGTCTTGACTTCAGTAAGGCCTTTGACATGGTACCCCACAATATCCTTCTCTCCAAATAGGAAAGATATAGATCTGATGAGTGTACTGTTTGATGGATGAAGAACTGGTTGCAAGATTGTACCAAGAGAGTGGTGGTCAATGGCTCAGTGTCTGGATGGAGACTGTGACGTGCTGGGACCGATATTGATATTCATCAATATCTTCATCAATGACATTGACAGTGGGGTTGAGTGCACCCTCAGCAAGTTTGCAGATGACACCAAGCTGTGGGGTGTGGTCAACACAGCAGAGGGATGGGATGCCATCCAGACAGACCTAGACAGGCTTGAGCAGTGGGCCTGGATGAACCTCATGAGGTTCAACAAATCCAAGTGCAAGGTCTTGCACCTGGGTCAAGGCAACCCTCATTACCAATACAAACTGGAGGATGAAAAGATTGTGAGCAGCCCTTCCGAAAGAAACCTGGGAGTACTGTAGGATGGGAAGCTGGACATGAGCCAGCAGTGTGCCCTCACAACCCAGAAAGCCAGCTGTATCCTGGGCTGCATCAAAAGCAGTGCAGCCAGCAGAGTGAGACAGGTGACCCTGCCCCTCTGCTCTGTGCTGGTGAGACCTCACCTGGAGTAACTGCTGGAGTATGTCCAGAGAAGGGCCACAAAAATGATCCATGGAATGGAACAGTTTTCCTATGAGGAGAGCTGGGGCTGTTCAGCCTGGAGAAGAGAAGGCTGCAAGGTGACCGGATAAGTGGCCTGCCAGTATCTGAAGGGGAGCTACAGGAAAGAAAGGGGACAGACACTTCAGCAGGGTCTGCGGTGACAGAAGAAGGGTAAATGGCTTCAAGCTCAGGGAGGGAGATATAAGGAGAAAATGTTTTACAGTGAGGATGGTGAGGCACTGGAACAGGTTGCCCAGTGCTGTGGTTGATGCCCTGTCCTGGAGACTTTCAAGGCGAGGCTGGATCAGGCTCTGAGCACCCTGATCTAGCTGTGGTGTCCCTGTGCATTGCAGGGGAGTTGGACTGGATGGCCCCCGGAGGTTCCTTCCAACTCTAAGGATTCTATGATCATAAGCAAACATAATAAAACAGGAGGCATTATTTTAAAGCAGGCCCTCATACAATATATTTAATACATAAGTAACAAAACATTTTAATTCTTAATATTTTTATTGAAACATTTTAAAAAAGAAAGCAACAAAACAAAAAAAAACAACTGGGATGTTTGACCTTTTTTGTGTGAAATTAACACGAGTCTGGTTCAGTGGCAGTGGCTGCAATTCGTAGTGAGGTGTCAAGGGGTTCATCAGAGATTTCTGATGAAATATTAGTCATTCTGTGCTTGTCAATTGTTCACAAATGCATGTACTGCCAAAAAGCAATGACATGAATAAGGCGTGATTGTGAAGTGAGAGATACTTTCTCTATTAAGAGAGTTCTTATGGAAGTCTGTTAAAGAGACATAACAATTTTTTTAATCGAATATATGATCGCATCTCTACAGATTCCATCTGACAATTTTCACATAATGTATTTATACTGACAGAAAATGGAGTTGCAAACATAAATTGATTTTTTTGCAATCCTGAAACCTGTTCTCAAATTTCCATATCAAAGCAGAAATCAATGCTCATATTTTTCTCTGTTCACAGAGACATTGACTGTGTTTAGCCAATGTATCAAAATGCATACGATCATTTGCCATAACTTCAGTTGGCACTGCACTGTGCTCTCCCTGCGTCCTGGTTTCAGCTAAGACAATGTTAATTGCACACCAGTGTCAGGCTGTTGCTGAATGCACACCTGGGGCCAGGTTGAGTCACTTGGCAGGGAAAAGCTGCCACCTTTATAGCGTGAGGCAGGCCACATTGCAAGCTGTGCCGGGCCACAGGTCCAACAAGTCTGATTTAATGCCAAACCAGATAATTAAATGTTCTAATGATAATAACCTGAGTATGCTGAAAGATATAGCTGTCATTCACAGAAAAGAATAAAACCCAAAGCACACATTTTAGGGCCCTTTAGTACTTGCTGTGACTTATGACACAATACAGGATATCTTGCTGGAGTGGAGTGGGAGGTAAAGTGAGGATGGCTATCAGTTTACAAAATGTAGCTGGCCATAAAAAAATATTTTCTCTGTTTTGGAGAGATAAAACCCTACCATGCAGGACTGGCAATTTCTCCCACTTTAACACATTAGCTGAAAAGGTAATAAAAGCCCAAGGCCTGATTTTCAGTGGGTTACCTTCATCTGCTCCCTGGCACAAGCCAAGATTCTTGCTGGGTTTAAGTCATTTTTTGAACAAAGACTTTTTCCTTATTACAGGCAACAATGTTTCACCACTCACAAAAGGTCAAACTGTAAACAAGATTGCTTTGCACAGGCTGGTTGTAAATGCTATAAATCACAGGATATTGATTAATCCACTGTACCGACCAAAACCTGATACCAATATCTATTTTATGAGCTGATGTCTAATACAGACTGACCTCCTTTATCCTTTGACAGCTTACATGTGTATTTCCACTTTTGATTTCCTCCAGAGAGCTTGCAGCTACCAGAAGGTGTATAACTACTGACATGCAAATTTTCCCACACAATCACCATTATCAGCATTTTATTTGGTGTAGGAATTATTACAAATCCCACCCTCATTTACATTGCTCCTGTACTCTCCAGTGTTTACGACTTCATCCACTTCAAGACAATATCCAAATTTAACATCCTTATGCATTCCCACTAAACACAGTTTAAAAAAATAAGAAGAGCGATCACTGCTAAAAAACAAACAAAAAAAAAAACCCATAAATGAAGCAGGACCTCATTGTGGCCTTCCAATGTTTGAAAGGAGCATATAAACAGGAGGGGGAATGACTGTTTACGAGGGTGGACAGTGATAGGACAAGGGGGAATGGTTTTAAACTGAGACAGGGGAGGTTTAGGTTGGATATTAGGAGGAAGTTTTTCACCCAGAGGGTGGTGACGCACTGGAACAGGTTGCCCAAGGAGGCTGTGGATGCCCCATCCCTGCAGGCATTCAAGGCCAGGCTGGATGTGGCTCTGGGCAGCCTGGTCTAGTGGTTGGTGACCCTGCCCATGGCAGCGGGGCTGGAACTAGATGATCATTACAGTCCTTTTCAACCCAGGCCATTCTATGATTCTACGACCTAACACAAGCCCCTAAAAAATCACAAATGCTTAAATCCTTGATTGTTCTCTATAATGTACCAGACCACTTGTAAAAGACCACGATGCAATTCCTATAACTTCACAGTTAATTATAAATAAAAGTAAGATAATAAAACACAGTGACATGTAGGAAGACAACAATGTCCTAATTATAAAATGACCAAAAGACTCAAAATCAGTAACTGGCTTTAATGGGGTCTATATGACAGAGCACCAGCAACCTGCCTAATCCAAATTACTCCTATAGACACTACAGATCTCTGTTTCATACTGGAGCATCCTTTTGGGGGTGCTGTAAGAGAGGTAAAATGTAAGCTGGCCCTAAGTTATGATTTGGTGTACACAATATGGGTATCAAGGTCAGTTTATGACAGCTGGGGTTGTAAACTGTTTGCATGTGTTGTTTTCTTTGTTATTTAAACCCATAGTGCTGGCCTCTAATACCCTGACCATCCCCATCAGGGCAAATAATCACAATAAAAATTCTGCATATCTTGCACAGCCTACCTACAGCAACAGCCCACCTGTGGCATGGCACTCGGAGGCAACAAACAGTGGTTCACAGGACTGAGAATGCAGGACAAAGCCTCAGAGTAAGAAAAGCAGAAGTACCTAGCAGTGTCCCAAGGTCCATTAAAGTCCCTTACTAAGTTGTTATACATTGATCTGCCAGACAGAAAAACATCTTTAAGCCCCTAGAACGATGAAAGAGTGAGCTGAGAGAGAATATAATGACTTATCCTCACTTTGGACTTACCAGAAGTTGCCCTGAACAATTCTGGTATATATCACCTCTTATTCTGTTCTCCTTCCTATTGCAGTTCAAATTTTAACCATTTTAATGATTCATGACAGTGAAAATTTTTGCTGTCTGATACCAAATCCACTTATAAAAGCTCTGTTTTAAAAGCAGTCTGAAATAGCTAAGAAATCACAACTACCTGAAACAGCATTATCTTACAATTCAAAAAGCAGGAAACATTCATCAATAATGCAATACTGTGCAAGATTATTAAAAAAAAAAAAAAGAGAGAGAGAGAAAGAGTATTTAGAAATTTCTTAACAATGCATATTGTCCATGCAAGTAGAGGAAACAACGCACTTAAAATAGTCACATTTATTTATATTCTTTAACTTGACATCATTGAATAATGTTGAATCAAACTAATACAATATTTTAAATGAAAATACAATATTTTAAATGAAATTTAAAATGATATTTTAAAGATAGCAAAGGTCAAGGCCTTGAAACTATCTTTAAAAGAAACAGAAAGTTGCAAAGAATTCACAGGAAAGTATATGAATTTAGGCAGGCATATAATATCCTTAAAAAGACCCTCTGGATGTAGTAGAAAGAGGGTGGTAAAACATTTATTCTGCACTTATACAGGAGTGAAGCAAAAGCAAACGAGTGAGAATTTTTCTTCATTAAGAATGTAAGAATTATGCCATTCTAGCTTCTTTACATTTTTTGGTCTCTGCCTGGCATGTTTGTTACCTTCCCTACTTCATTATTTATTTGATTTAAACTATTTCGCATCCAGATTTATTTGCCTAAGTAATTTGCATATAGTTATTAACTAATTTTATTAGAGTGCAATCTTTAAGATGACAGTTCTTTAACCACAGGTTATGGATACGAGCATTACCGGTCTGCCTGGAAATGAGTGATGGCTTCACTAGCCTCATCTAACCTGCCCCTGACTTCTATGATTCAGCTCTGCTAACATCAACAGTTTCACTTTGCAGAAGATCATGATTTTCTGCTCTGGTAAAAATGATTGTGTCAGATAGCAATACCACTTGAAACATTAATCCTGACTTGAACTCCACCTCTCCACAGCTGCCTAAGGCAAGTAAACCGTGGCTCAATCTTTGCTCAGCGCAAACAGTAATGTAAACATGCTGTGCTTTGTGCCCTATTACATGAGATGATAAAGGCTGAAAGCATTAGCAACAAAGCCTCATCTCCATCCAAGAGAATAGGAATGTTGCACACAATCGTCAGAAGCCACAAATGGATCAATCAACTAATGTAGTGTATTTACAAATACGTGTATGTCCACACAAACATGCACACATATACTCTCCCGTCCATACAAGCAGAATAAGTAGAAATGCTGAAGCTGATTCAAAACAATTCATCTTGGCTACTTTTGGTAATTATCTAAACATGCTTACAAACATTAAAGGGTTTCTCACCTGTGGCAAATGTAACTGGAGCCCCTCACTAGGAATGGGCTGTCGAGATGGAGTCTGGTCCAGCTGCATGTTAAACAAGGATGCCAGGGCTGACTGAGCAGCCCGAGCTTTTGCAAGCTTTTTATTCCTTCCTGATCCTTCAAATGTTTGCCCATCCACAGCGACAGCCATGACAAAGTTTTTGGCATGGCTCTCCCCGCTCTCTGAGAGAAACTCATACTTCAGGCCTGGCCGCAGCTCATTCAGGATCATTACAGGATTCTTCCCACTTGCAGTCGGGTATGGCAATGATGCAGGGAGAGGCACCTGGGTAAGGCTATTTGCCACAGCAGCCGATGACAGGCCATACTCCCTGCTGGAGCCAAAGGAGCCATCCCCATTGGACCCTAGGTAAAAGGAAGCATCAGAAGGAACCGGAGTTTCAAATCCATTGAAAAGTGTGTCAGGAAAGTCAGCCTGGTCAGAGGTGAAGTCCGTGTTGACAGAGAGAGTCCTCCCCATGGCCAGGTGTGCTTCTGATGCATTTGGGAACTGGACAAATGACCGCAGAGCCTTCTCAGCAGCATGGAGCTTGGCTTTCTTCTTTGTGGGGCCGGAGCCCTCAAACAGCTGTCCATTAACCTCAACAGCCATCACAAACATTGGGGCATGAACTGGCCCTGTCTGGGACAGCAGCTTGTACTGTAAACCAGGTTTGATCTCGTTAAGTTGCATCAGGGCATTCTTTGGCAAAACGGGACCTGGTGTTTTCTTCCTCTTCTTAGGGCGAAATTTGGAGTGGCCATTGTTGCCTTCCTCCAAAGGCCGCTTTCTGCTGCTGCTGCTGCTGCCACCATTGGAGAGCTGAGCCCCCTCCCCGCTGCTTTGTGCATTGCCATCCTTGGGAGGAACGTTGTCCATGTTGCGGTTTTCTTTAACATCAGTGCTGCTCGAACCTGCGGTGCCCAGAAAGAGTAACTTACAATGCCTTTGTTGCAGGATCTTGTAAATGCAAAATTTATAGATTCCTTTATCTCTCTTTGTAATTGGTTAAGTGATGTGTGCTCACAGATTAAAGCTTTTGCAATTTAAATGGAGAGCAATACCTCTTAATAACTCAAGAAAGAACACATCATTCAAGACTTTCAAACTTGCTCGTGATACTTTCATGTGACAACAAAACACTGCAGCATTTTTTTTCAACAAACTAATGCTGAAACAAAATTTTTACTCATAAATTATGTTTGAAGTGAAAAATGCCTTAAAACAGAAAAACAAATTGTATTATTCGTAGGATAAACTATCAATAGTAAAAGAAAAATGGATACCTCAGACCAACACTAGGAGATTTATATTTAATTATACTTTACTCTTATTTTATTCATATTGCATTTCTGTCTCACGATTTTATTTGCTCAATCCAAGAAATAACATAAATAAAATCTGAGTCATGAAAAACCGAGCAGTTCTTTGTTAGTTAGGCACCTTGACTGAAAACTCTATGTTTTGCTTCTCTATAGCTATGCCATATTCTCCAAATTCAATCCTTTTTTATGCTCTTCCCAGTCTTCATTTCACCTCAACTCAATTTGCTCACTAGCTTCATCTGCCCCGGGATGACTGCCTGCCCGACATACAGCAGCTTCAGCAATGGGCTCATTCAACAGAGGCTAGTATAGAGCAAAGCCCTTCTCACAGCAACTCCGACCCTTTAGCAGCATACACTGAACACAGCTGTAAAAAAATCCTGTGTCTAACTTAGACTGCACCAGCGAACTACTATATATATGTTTTCACACAGCTTTGATTGAGAAACCTTTTATTTGCCATTTATATACAGCTTTTAAATTTCTTGCGAAGTAAAAAACTGCTCTCTCAGATTTTAAAATAATGAAGACTGTCTCTTTAAGACTACACAGAACACAAAATGTGTGACAGAATCTGCACAATCACAATGATTATATTTGAATGGGGAAAAAAAACCCAACGTGGTATTGCAGTATTATTGATTAATTTAACGATTTATTTTCTAAGTTGAAAACTGGGGCAATGATAAAGTTGGATATACATTTCAAGAATTATCCTTGCTATAACTGGAAAGATCTCATTTTTACTTTGATTAAAAAAATAAATGAAATGACTTATTTGTGCTTTATAGTGACATTCATGAATGAAAAGGCAAATTTATTCAATCAAGTGTTTCTAACTCTTCTGTTCCAAGACTTCAGAATATCTAGTACTATATTAAATTCACGCTGAAAATAGGTAATAAATATTCATTGAAATTAGAGCAAATGAAGATGGAAGATCTCTTCTCAACAAATTTCAAACATGCTTTCTTACGTGTTCACTACCATGCACACATCACTTCGCCCAGCTTACAAAGCTGATGGAATGGTTACTAAATTTTCATTTATAACATCCTTCAGCAAAAGCTCGATAGGTTACTTCTTTCGGCGCTCAAAGAGAAAAAAAAGAAAAATAAAGATCAAAAGAAAAATCCTGAAGTAGAACACCTTTTGTTAAATTTCAGTAGCATAACAAGGAATTGTACAGTATTTAACACTGAACTCCAGTCAAATACTGTACAGAAACATGAAACGTTTGGGAGTATCTCATAGCTAGAAATCTGCCAAATTTAGTAAAGAATCTCTTGTAATATTCAGCCACAAATTATACTGTCTGCAGAACACGTGGTATAGAGACACAACAGTCAATACACAGTGTTCGTGCTTATCACTCTTCATCCTTCTACAGCGAAAGAATTTAAAGAAAATAGAACAATTTTTTTAAAACTTCCTTACATTGATTTTCTCACCTGAAGTTGTAATCTCCAAAAGTTATCTAAAATTATCTGAAACAGTGCTTTTCAAACATTGTTCTTACTAGTAGCAGCATAAATTTGCTACAGAACAACGTAACTTTTTGGCTAAACAGATTTCTTCATTCAGTTAAAGCCAAAAAACATTTTCCTCTGTATTTTCCTCTTTACAACCAGTGCCTGTGGAAGCCACACAAGGAAAATATGAGCTGAACAGACTGCAACTGAACGTAAAAAGAGAAGTTTTATTTCCAAGTTCAGCAGCTGGAGGACCTAGTTAGTCAATTTTGTTACACAAGTACTGGAAATGATGTCCTGTCAAAGAGGGACGATTTGCAGGGAGCAGGAAAGAAACTTGTGTGCTTACCTTGGTTTAGAAAAGACAAAGAAGGGAAGAAAACTACTCCTTGCCTGCAAGTTACTAGGCATGTTAACTTTAGAGAATCTGTTGGGAGGAAGAAACTAGGAGAGAGAGCAAGTAGGGAGCTAGCAGCCAGTGTCAAACCCCAGGCACCAAGAAAGTAGGCAAATTTTCACATCATTAAGGTGATCCAAATCAAAACCCTGCACATGGTGGAAAGAAAAAGTCTTTCTCTGTGAACCAGAGGGCTCTAGTTTGTTTCATCCCATTAAGTATTGAACTGGAAGAAAGAACATCATCTTTTCAGGATAAGGGTGAAGACTTCCTCTCAGAACTTTCCTTTAGTCCATCCTGCTCAGCAGCTGTGAGTTCCCCTACTTACCTCTGGGCTGAAAAAGAACTGAAAGGTTAGTCAAAAAGTAGGATTAGCTAACACCACCTGCTAAAGTCAGAGAAGTCATCTTTCATAATCTTTCCCATATTTAGACATCCTGAATTTCCTCCATCCCAGCTCCTCCCTGCTGTTCAGAAAGGGCTCGTTCCACCAGGTCTCTATTGCAAGGCCTTATCCTGGTGGAGGACTTCAGAATGGGCTTACTACCTCATCTAGCCAAAACAGCCGACTGCCTGCAGGGCCAATAGCAGACCCCAAAAGAAGGGTAAAACCAGAACAAAGACCCCGTGGCACATCCCCAGAGAAATCTCCAAGCCTTCAGGGAGCTGCAGCTCTTGAGGTGTCCTGAGGGGGCATGATGGGGAGCTGCAGATGTCTTTTTTCCCCCATTTTTTCTAATTGCTTTTCAAGAGCATACTCACTCTTGGTATCACTTCTGAGTTTCATTATACACTGAATGAAAACATATCCCACTGCTTGCTTTGAATCCGCATCTGCTAATCTCACCGAATATGTCATTTTTAATTTGTTGATTTCTTAATTTTGTGATTCTAATAATAATAATGCTCTGATTTTACACGTATACCAAGTGTTTCAACCTTGTCACCCCCCATCCACCACTTTTTGAGCAGACATCCGTCGGGTGTTAAGGAGCAGGACACACTGTAGATTTACCTTTTTTGCTCTATTTTGCACTCTTTTTTGTTCTGTTAACACAATGTTTTAGAGACCATAAAACTCTGAGATGTCTCCCACACACTTTGAAGGGAACGAGAAACCCTGAAATCTCTGTCTGACTCAGGATCCCATCAAAACTCAAGCTAGGAACAGCAGCACTCAAAACAAAACTTTGCTGCTCTAAAGCAGAGTACAGAGAAGGCACTGACCATCACTCCGTGCGCTTTCTAAAACACAGCTTAGCTCATTTCATGTGTCTGATCTGGAGTGCTGCCAGCATCACAGCTAAAACAAGGCAGGAGAATTAGAACTGTAATGTTAAAACATCGTCAAACAAGCACAGTACCTAGGAGAGGGCTCATGGGAAAAAAGATTACTATCTGAACTATTAAAAAAAACCTCTCCATTCAGTAACGTTTTTCTTTCTTTTTTCCCCAATTTTTTGCAGTTGACAACAAGATTACATACACAGCCTTGGTAGATCTAACAAACACAAAACCCAACATTTATAAAAGAAACTAATGCTATATTTTATGTATCTACATGTATGCTGGAGTTCAAGAAGCATCTGGACAGTGTTCTCAGACATACGGTCTGATTTTTGGGTGGTCCCACACGGAGCCATGAGTTGGACTCAACTATCTTTATGGATCCACTCCAACTTGGGATATTCAATGATTCTGTATATGTATGTATATTCAAGTCTATACATTTCTCAGTCTTTAAGTTCTCAAGTACTGAATACTTTAGGCAGCCTTTTCAAGTTGATCACAGCTGCTGTGTATTCATCTCTTTGAAGCAGCATCAATACATATACAAATATCTGACAACAGCATCCTGTTTTATTAAACAGTAAAGCTACACATGATTTAAAAATAAGACATTTTTCCTAATACTAGCCTCCTGGACCTCAGTACAAATGTCCTGATGGGCAGGATGCTGAGGTATCTTTCACTGCACAACAAGCACCATTGGCAGACAATCAAACCTCACACAACACCAGATTATTCAAATGAAAAAGCTCACGGAACGCAGTATCACATCAGCCAACACTAAAATGGTTTGTAAACTACCAGCTACATGAAATGTCTTCTGTTAAAAATGCTCACTTGATGCACTGTACAGTCTTGGCCTTCAACCTTTCTAATCATCTGGCTTTCTCATGTCATAATGATCTTTCTTTCCATCAAGTCTCTCAATGATCTGCCTACTAGAATTGCACAGAAGGCTCTCATCCTGAGAGTTCTGTACAAATCTGCTCTCATGCTAACCCAGCCTACCTTGGGCAACCTGCAACCCTAGTGCCAGCCCTTCTGTGAGGTAAGGGAATTTGCAGAAAAGCAGCTGAGACACAGTACACCTGCAATGCAGGATGGGTCTTACACGCCACTCAGATTGGGACACATAGTACTCATAAACAGTGTCAATGCAGTACACCAAACTATTTATCAAAACAGAAAAATATTTTGTAGACATAAGTTATAACTAGACAAGCACATAATCATGTATGCTTCAAAAACACTCTTTGCTCAAAAGCTCCGAATTACTTACATCCTATATTCAAAAACATACAAAAATCATTTTAATTCATGTTTCAAAGTTCCTTCAGTCATCCCTGTGGCTTATGAGAAAAAGGCACCTTCGAAATGATTGCATAGTTCAGTAGAGTAAACAAACACATCTTACTCATGTTTTCTTCATCGTCTACATCCATTGTGAAATACTTTTGCTGTTTTTTTTGGCTGGCGGAGACTGCTTCTGTCTGAAAAACAGGAAGTGGGATATTTAAGCTTGAATATAACCAACATACAAGGTAAAGCATTAGATCTCCTTTAAAAGCAGAGGTCTGGGAACTAATTTTGATTTGGGCTGTCCATGGCTACTTCTGTAAGCCGAGGTATATGTTGCAGAACTGCAAATTCTGCGGTTTGTTTTTTGTATAGTGAACTACAGCAACTTTTGTTTAATCTGAAAGAGTATATAAAATATTTTATCTCACTATCAGTTAGTGGTGGTGGGTTTTGTTGTTGTTGTTGAGTTTTTTTGTTGTTTGTTTTTTTAAGGATGACAATTTTCATAGTAGTTAAATGAAGCAATGCTCTTCCCACAGCAATGAGTCTCAACATAAAATTTATGCCAAATCCATTCTGCAGGTTAACACACAGGCAATTCAAGCAGTCAAGACGCTGAAGATGCAGCTGTTTAGCCAGCACCATACTGATGTTGTTTGGTTTATTTTGGTTAAATCTAGAGCCGCTATTCCTCCTTAAATTGAGTTTGTTTGTTCAACAAACAAAAGATGTAAGCCCAACATCAGCTGAAGGACAGAATGAGTAACACAATCTTCTCTCCTACACATAAATTGTACTCATTCCTTATTATTAATCAAAACATTCAGACTACATTACATACAGATTATCTGGCTATGGGAAAACAATTTTATTAACCACTGAAACATTTGCTCTTGTGCTCATGAGAGACAAATCTAAAGGTGAATGTAAGCACCTGACATAAGAACATATGTCCAGCATTTTGCTTGTAAGAAAGCAACACTTTCACTCTAATCAAAAGCACTAGTTAGGGGGTGGCTTGTTTTGTTGCTTTTTTTGTTGCTGTTGTTCGTTTATTTTTTCTTCATGAAGAAGAGTGTGACAAGTAAGACCAACAGAAAAGTTCCTCCATACATTTGTCAGGGGCAATGCAAACTTTCAAGTGGCATGATATACACATTGCATAAAATGTGTACAGTTATGTACCGTTACGTACAATAATTAACAGGAAAAACTTATCTGTAGTAATAGCAGAAGTAACGCTGATTCTGTGAAGACACAGCTCAGGTACCACAGTCAAAGTATATCTGAAATCCATCTATGGAGAGTCTTTTTTTTTTTTTTTTCAGGCAAAAGAAAATAACATTTAAAAAGACTGTGAAAGCCCAGGTGTTTTGTTTTATCATGGCTGTGCATATTTTAATGACAAATAGGCTCATGAACACACCAGCTATTTTAGAATAAGAATTAAATTCTAACATCTCCAAAATGTTACAAGCATGTTGCACGCAGTGTTAAATTCAGCCTGGAAACAAATTAATCTCCCTTTCCTAACCCTACCAACAGCATATACTGTACATGTATATACAGTACATCCTGTAAACTATGTACGTGTTAACGATCTTCAGGACTTTAAAATGCACACTCTTTTCTTAAATCCCTCCAAAAATGGTGACTCTACCATCTCTCTAGGCAGCCTGTTCCAATGCCTAACCACTCATTCAGCGAAAAAATTCTCCCAAATAAGCAACCTCAACCTCCCCTAGCACAACTAAAGCCTCATGTCCTATTGCTGTTACCTGGGAGAAGAGACAAATCCCCACCTCGCCACAAACTCCTTTCAGGCAGTTATAGAGAGCAATAAGGTCTCCCCTGAGCCTCCTCCTCCCCACACTGAACAATCCCAGCTCCCTCAGCCACTCTCCATCAGACTTGTGCTCCAGACCCTTCATACATCATTACCCTTCACTGGACATGCTCCAGGGCCTCGATGTCTTTCTTGTAGTGAGGGGCCCAACACTGAACACAGCACTCTCAAGGTGCAGCCCCACTGCTGCTGAGTACAGAGAGATGATCACTTCCCTGCTCCTGCTGGTTGCACTATTTCTGACACAAGCCAGGGTGCCATTGGCCTTCTTGGGTGCACTGCTGGCTCATGCTCAGCCAGCTGTCAGCTAACATCCCCTGATCCTTTTCCTCTGCACAACTTTCCAGTCCCAAGCCTGTGGTGATCCATAGTTTGTTGTGACTAACATGCAGGACCCAGCACTTGGTTTTGTTAAACTTCATCCCACTGGCCTCAGCCCAGTGATCCAGTCTGCCCAGATCCCTCTGTAGGGCCTTCCTACCCTCAGGCAGATCTACACTTCCTCCCAGCTCGGTGTCATCTGCAGTTTTACTGAGGGCGCACTCAATTCCCTCATTCAGATCATCAATAAAGATATTAAAGAGGGTAACTTCTTTAACTATTAACTGAAACCGAAACATATTATTGTTTAAAAAAGAAGTGTTTCAAACATGTTTGAAAAACAGGGACGCAAGATGCTTCTAAAAGCACAATACTCTGAACAAGGTGATGCTTTTTAAGTGTATGAGTATCATGGATACATAAATAAGCTAATTATTAGAGCAAGCATTGGGAACATTGTTGAATGATATAGTTTCCTTTTGAGTAAAGAATCTTTCTAGAATTATCTATTTCAGTGTGTACAAAACAGTAAAATAAAATACTCCCAGAAAATAAAATGCTTAGAGGTATCAGGCACTCAAGGCATTCATGTCCTACTGAATTACTAAGGCCTGAACAGTAGGCCTTGAATCAAAGTTGACCTCTACATAAGACTCACAACCCAGCGCTACATATTGTCAGTATTCAATCATTAGCAAAATATGTGTGATCATAGCAAAATATGCATC
This sequence comes from Pavo muticus, assembly GCA_016647715.1. Classification (NCBI taxonomy): domain Eukaryota; kingdom Metazoa; phylum Chordata; class Aves; order Galliformes; family Phasianidae; genus Pavo; species Pavo muticus. Next base: position 1,506,299 of record JACDJE010000235.1, on the reverse strand, counting down.
TTGGACAAAATGTCTCACCAGCAAGAGATAGGTAGCTTAGATAAAGCATTATGAAAATGTATTAACCTTTTCTTGTTTAGAAGCACAGTGTCAAGGCCAACAAGTACACAAATTTCCTTGGTTCTTCCTTGAGCTCTGGCCAGGCTTGAGGTGGAATCCAAAAAGGGAGAATGAAACCAGATGTTTCTGCCTAACTGTCACGTAAACTTGTTTATTCAACAATACAAAAACTGGACCCTAGTGCAGCAAAGTTGGAGACCTCACCTACGACTAGTCCCACTGTGTAGGACCTCCCAGTTGCCAAGAAAGGCTCTCCAAAACTTTGCTGTGGCCGGGGCTGCCCAGCGACCGTGGAGCTGGATGGTGGTAAACTACTAGGGTAACGAATCTTTCTTAATCACTATTGCTAACCTCCTGTAGTAACGGTTAGGCACGTTGCCTTGTTCTGTTTTAGCATCACAGAAGAATCATAGAATCCTTAAGAGTTGGAAGGAACCTCCAGGGGCCATCCAGTCCAACTCCCCTGCAATGCACAGGGACACCACAGCTAGATCAGGGTGCTCAGAGCCTGATCCAGCCTCGCCTTGAAAGTCTCCAGGACAGGGCATCAACCACAGCACTGGGCAACCTGTTCCAGTGCCTCACCATCCTCACTGTAAAACATTTTTTCCTTATATCTAACCTAAATCTCCGCTCCCTGAGCTTGAAGCCATTTACCCTTCTTCTATCACCGCAGACCCTGCTAAAGAGTCTGTCCCCTTAGTTCCTGTAGCTCCCCTTTAGATACTGCTACTTTCTTTCAGTTCAGTACTGCAGCAAAAATAAATATAAACTAGCAGTAACAGTTACAATTTGCTGTAGGCTAATGACAGCCTGAACATTTGCTCTGTACAGCAAACTCGTCCAACACAATGCTCCTGGCTGCACATCGGACATTCCAAGCAGCTCTGATACCACATGCCTCAGAGCTTGCATCTCAGGTGATCAAATCTGCTCTAACAGCGCCATCTACTGTTACCCTAAGCAAATAACTGGTTTTACATTTAATGTTCCGTTGACCAAGAAAGTCTGGAGCCCAGCTCAAAAGAAAAAACTTACGATGCAGAATTGTTTTACAGTAAACTATTTCTGAACATCTATTTATTAAGAAGTTTTGTTTCAGCTACCATCCAACTTCCTTCTTAAGTGCTTTCTTCAAGGGCTAAACTTTTAATTTTTAACATACATTATTTCTGAAAGATTCCTTAAATATCCATGATTGCCAGAAACGTACTTAAGATGTGTTTCCTTGGAAAAAGTTGGAGTCATTCAGAGAATAAAACTGAGCAATCTAGACCTCTGATTAAGTAGCATTCATATTTTTGTCATAATTTAAAAGATTATAGTTGCAGCTACTGAATTAACCCAATAGTCAAATGGAAAAGAAATCTGAAATGCTTTAAAGCCGGTTAAAAAAAGTTCCAAATACACTGAAACTATTAAAAAAGTCAATGGGGTAGGGTGATAACTGGCTTCAGGAAAGAGACTTAGAAACTGGACTAATTTCTTCCTTCCCCTTTACACTCAGTGATCAAGCTCAAACACTCAAAAAAACAAATCTCAAATCTTACATGCAACCTACTTTAGGGAACCTGCTTCAGCAGGGGGCTGGACTTGGTGATCCCCAGAGATCCCTTCCAACCTCTGTGATTCTACCATTTTTCTAGAGCCACGCACAGCACCACATCATCTCCTGGCCAGGCACAGGCAGCAGGGCTTCACAGCCGCTTGGTGTTCAGCCATGGGATAAATAGATTTTGCTGCAATTACTTGGTATGATTACAGCAACAAAAACGTGCTTGGCATGGCAAAAAGGAAACAGAGAGAATGTCTCCCCTGGAGCCTCCTCCCATTGTGAAAAAGATGTGTGGGTTTTAAAAAAGCAGGAATGAAGATAAAATGGCAGCAGTGCTGAACAAAACTCACCGGTTCCGAGTTACGCAGTTCACTCCTTTCTGTTGTACTTTATTTGAGGACATTGTTTAGTGGGCTTGGGTGATGGGTTGACGGTTGGACTAGATGATATTAGCAGCCTTTTCCAACCTTAATAGCTCTATGATTCTATGTCATCTTTACATATTTATTTTACTAATACAGACTGGATACAAACTTTTGGTTAAATGGGTAAGAACTTTTACATAAAATGAGTGTCAATTTGATATATTAGGGTATTTCTTAATATTTTCTATATTTACAAATTGTTTTGGTTGGTTATTCTTGAAATGGTTTAGTGCACCAACTTTTTCAGTATTGAACAACTACGTTAATACATTAAGATGAAATATCTTCTCCCTATCATGATATGCATGAATCACTTAAAATACAAAGCACCACGCTATATATTTATAAGTACGGTCTGCTTACCTTTCTAACTATTAGAGACACATGCTGAGTCTGCAACCTGCAAAAAGAAAGAACATGTAGCAATTTTATCTTTCACAGATGGCAACTCCTGACCTTAAAAGGGACAAATTTCTGATTTGTGAGAATAAACAGTAAAAATCTGCACATAAAGAATAATAAGCAGTACAACAGTCTCGGAGCAAATCCCATTATAACACCAGCAAAGAGAGCAGAAGAAACACCATTCTGGATATTCCTGGTTGGGAAAAAAAAAAGGACTCAAGCTGCTTAGCACATGGGGCAAGGAAAACACACCAGGGGTACAGGCAGCTGTGATTTTATTTTTTAATTTCAATATTATATTTTATTTATAGTGGCTGATTTTAACCCATATAAACAATACCTCACATTACACACCCTTCTTGAAAAACATCAGCCTCTTGATAATATAGCCACCATCTTGCATTCTCCAGAAGCCCCCGCAGGACTGGAAAACCCCTCAGTTACCAGCACTGGGAAGGGAAGCAAAAGGCAGACTTTGGGAAAGAAAGATACAGGGTAACAGAATGGACTAGCTCTGCAAAAAATCTACTTTTATTTCCACGCACATACACAGTAAATCGCATTCTTGCTCCATCAGTAGCAGATTTTGATTTTGCTATTACAGATGAACTCTTAGGTACAAAAAAAAGCATTGATGTGAATTTATCAATGTGAAGATGCACAATTCTAAAACAGTCCTGACAGTCAGCAAATTACAGAAGTCATTTTCAAAGCAATAGAGCGTTTCAGTCAAGTGGCGATGTTCTGTGTAAACACACTTGCAGTCCAGTAGTTATTTAGGATGGGGGACACAACCTATACCTGGCACAATATATATCCACTGCTGTAAGAGATTTTGCTATTTCCACCTTGCAAGTCAAAATTCCACATGATTCCACTGCCCACAAGAGGCTGCTGGCACACTGCGACATCTTTCAGTAAGCAAACTAGATCCATGTTACACAGCTTAAATAGCACAGTGTTTCAATTTCCCAACGCTGCATGGCAGCATTTTCCAGTAATATCAATTACCTAGAAAAACAAAGCAATAACATTTTGGTCATACCATGAAGTACTAAAAAACATTCAAAAGCTGAATGCAGTGTCAACTGAAGTCAGTCTCCATACTGCAACAGGCTATATTCAATCACACTGAACTATAAATCGACATACTGTCAATGCTGCATTTATATCCCCTTTAATATTCCCTCAAACTAGTAGCCCCATACCTACAAAAACTCCTTCACTAGTAATGCTAAGAATACGAGCTATAAGCTACATGAAATTGCTGTATTTTTTCTGGCATCATCCACTGAAAAATGTATTTTTAAAAGATTTTGTCAAATCTTATTCTACTTAAGCTTTTCTTTAAGTTATAATTCATCTCTAGACAAAAGTGTTAGTAATTTTTAACTAAGAGTCCAGTTTTTACATTAACATGGACTGGAGTTGTTCCACAAATCATATTCCTTATATGCCAAATCACCGCAGCTGGTAATCTCATGAGTTTCAAATAAGCTAAACAAGCATAATTCATGAGAACTGGGACTTCAAATGGGAATACAACTAAGTGCCAAAAATCCGTATGTATACTAACAGCTGTAGACAATTTTACAGGATAAGAATAATCCCAAAGGCGTGACACATACAGAGCAATTATACAGTCCTTACATTATTTAAGAGTTCAACAAAATGTAAAATAATTCCAAAGTTTATTGTAGCTCTGTGGCTAAAGGCAACAGCCCAAGTCTAGGAAAGGAGTGAGAAGGTAACTGGAGCAGTGGGGTGGGCACTGTCACCTGCTGCTATTGCAGACCACACCAGCAAGCTGGATGCTGAAGAAAATGCCTGTTCTGTTCTGATTTTAAAAAATTGGCCTATAGCAACGAGCACAACAAACTGTAAATCAACATTCTTTGAACACTGCATCTACACTCCATAGAATCTTAGAATGGTTTGGGTTGGCAGGGACCCTTAAGATCATCTAGTTTCAACTGTTATAGGCAGGGACCAGGGCTCTGTTTTGAGATGTTATGGCTCCTATACCAAAGTCAGCAGCACAAATTTGCACATGAAGTTCAGCCTCCAGCGCTGATCCTGAAGCCCTGTACAAATCCATCTCCGCTGCAAGTGCTGGGCTGGTGAGGCAAAGATTTTCTGCTGTAGGAATGAAAGTTGTAAAGAGAGTTGGAAGGAAAAATAAGATTTCTAACACCTCAAAGCTGTAAGCACTGTGAATAGGAAAGAGAGGAAAACACTCTTTGGTTATAAAAGCAAACCTCTCACGTTCCACACTTCCAACCTGGCTCTGCCTGGTAGCAGCTGCACGCTCCAGGGTTTGCTCCAGCCATGACGTGCTCCTCTACCATCTTTTGCAGGCAGAGCCTGTGTCTGTTTGCCAGGACTCCTCCAAGCAGCTCAGCACCTCTGAGCAGCAGCTCCACACTGCTACTTCCCAAAAAGCAGTAAACAAACTCCTAGTCCCCAGTGAATGGTAAGAAATGCCCTGAAGACAGATGTTGGCACTTGCTTTCTTAAAGGAAATATGATTGCCATTTTCATACCTACTGTGACAGAGCAGTAGAACAGATTTGAAAACAGAAGCCAAAGAAGATCTCTTTTTCACCACATGGCTAGAATAACAACTAAAAGGCAAACCAATCACAAGCAAGGAATAGCAAAAGCAAACAAGGCGGGGCATAGCAGCTAGGCAGCACTCACCACAGCTCTGTTTGGCCATCAAACACAGATCTGTGATACACTAGGACATGTTCAGCTTCTTCCAAACGAACAGGTTTTCAGAGAAACCACACAGATAAAAGAACTGGGAAAAGTGCTCTGTCCAGTCTGCCTCCACACCACCTCCCCCACTCAGTCAACTTCGACTTTAGTCAACAGCGTCAAACACTCCAGTCACTGAAACTGTGCAAGATGGAAATGAAGAGACTTCCAAACAGCTTCATTTCTAAAACAAACAACAGCTAGTCAGTTTATTCACAGAAGAATTAGGAGACATATACAGAGTAGCAAAGGGCGCTTGAAACCCGTTTGAAGAAGGGGATTTAGGACATCTTACAGCTCAGCGGAAAACATTTCAAGCCTTTAACCATATGGTAAGAACTGAATCAGTGGTCTGATAACCTAACTCCATATACTGTATCTCACATCTACAAACAGTATCTCCAATTAAAACTTTCACAGGAGAGAGATACAAAGAAGCATATGCTGCTAAAGTTAGTTGAGTCCTAACATCTTTGAGAAAAGATTTAGTGCTCTCCTTAAGCAACAAAGATCTCCTTCCTTGAATGCAACCGGTTGAGCAGGTGTCAGTGTTCCTGTGATCCCAACACTATCGCTAACAGCTATTAGTGCCACTTTCCTGGCTCACCTGCTGCAAGGTGAAATCTCATTCTTATGTCAGCATTAAGTTTCAGTTTTGCTGGCTTTCATGGAGCTGTATTCTGCTGGCTCAGCTGAAAGATAAATGGAGAACACCAGGAGGATGCACTCAGGTTACCTATAGAGAACAGCTTTCAGTGCTGTGAAACATGGTTCTGCCTATTAGTGAATGTTATGTCGGTACCCATAACCATGCTGGATACCATTTAAGAGAAATAAAGATAAAAAGCGATAAAAAAGCTCCTGCCTTTGTGTGTGGGCATTTAAGAGGTCTATATTACCTGTTAAATGCCCACAAACAAAGGCAGGAGACTCCTACATCTAGAAATGAAACTATCTGCAAGAACCACACAAATGCAAGGTGAGTGCCTGGATGCACTCCCCACAAGCCATGTGAATAGACAGGACAAAAACAACAGTTCCTATCTTTAAGTATTTACCTTCTAGTTTGAAAAGTACAGGTAAGCATAGGCATGTCACAGGTATGTTAAATCTACCATCATCTGTTTGTTCAGGAAATAACACAGCTGAGAGGCAGAAAGCCAGCTGCACCACTCAGTTCATTTCTGCCCAGCTTACGTCTTGATCCAAGTCATTTCAAAAAGCTTCTCAGAGAGATCAAACAACAAGCTCAAAAGATGGTGTATTTTTCATGCAGATACAACTTCTTCTACTGATCTACATCCTTCTTAGCACCACAGGGGCTAGTTTTTTATTCATTAAAATAGACTTACACAAGCCTTTCAACACTCATTTAAAGCAAACAATTGAAGTAAACCTTTATTCTTGTCTTAACTATTGTTTAACCTGGCAGATGGCTCAGTACCTCAGCATCATACAGTCATTCGCTCACACTCACCTCTTTCCAGTGGGATGGTGGAGAGAATGAAAAAAATCAGAAAAACAACAAAGTAGAACTCATGAGTTGAGATGAAACTACTTACTAAGGCAGAGAAAAGGAAAATAGTTTTGACTAGGCATATATAATATGTGTGTATATATATATAAGTGTACATAAGAAGTGATGCACAACTGCTTTCCACCCCCCAACTGATGCCCAGCTAGCCCCCAAGCAGCAGAAGAGAGCAAGATTAACTCCCACCCCCCTCAAAACTCCTTCCACATGATGTCATATGGAAGGGAATATCCCTTCTTCGAGTTTACGTCTGCTGTCCTAATTCTGTTTCCTCCCAGCTCCTTGGGTCCTTCGCTGCAAATGGCCTTGGCTCTATACAGCACTGCTTAGCAGGCAACTATAAACATCAGCGTGTAATCAACATTGCTTTTCTCCTAGAACCAAAACACAGCATCATACCAGGCAATCTGAAGAAAAACAATTCTGTCCCAGCTGAAACGAAGAGAACTGTTCACACACTCATTCCCCTGCTTGAACGCAAGCAAGTACAAGCACACACCAGCTGCTAAGCCAATGCAGCTGGCTGGGATTTTTTGTTGGTTGAATTTAACTTCTAGAATTTGTCCACTGGGCATTTTATATGCCATTTTCTCCTTCAGGTAGGAATAAAGAAGGAACTCTTCCCACTTCTAATTATCATCACCAGTTTCCAAAGAGATAGGTTACTGAGCCTGCCTTCAGTTCGATGCAAACTGTGAACAGCTACCAAGGCTTTGGTCCCCATGCTTTTTCCCACTGTTCCCAGGAAAGAGATGCCAGATTTTGCTCCTGACCCCAGAAAACTACAGCATTAGCCTAGAATTGAAGACGTGACGTGTTTTGATGTATCAACTGTCCAAGAACAAGTATCAGCTTGCACCCAAAAGTTCAGTGCAACTATAAAAGTGCAACTATTAAACAACAGTAATTGGGTTAGCATCCACAAGAAGAAAAGAAAAAAAAAAGGATGCTTTTCTGTAAATATCCAGTAATATCCAAGCTACCAGCTAGGACTGCTTTAACTGCAGGTATCAAATAGGAGTGAACATTCAAAGATACTAAACTGTTCAGGAACAAATACAGATGTCTATTATTTTTTCAAGCATTCTGTCACCGAAAACGGTTTTGTATACTCACAGTAAGGAACTTTCCTACTTTCCATGGGATCACAACATCCCATTTCTAAGAACAGCTACTTCAGAAGAGAATGTGACTCAACTCAAGAGTTACTGATGTTAACAAAACATCTTCAACAGCTTTAATCTCACGTTTTTTTCTGATTTCCCTACAGCTGATTTTTAAACATTGACTTTTTCATTTTGCTGTTTTAGGCACTAGCCAAATTGAAATAGTGCAATAGTACAACCTCAAGAACTTTGGAAATACAAAGGAATTCAAGAAATAATTTGAAAATAATTTATCTCTTCTTTACCGGTGCTTCGGAGAAAAGAGCTACTAAAAATAAATTAGTCTGGACTACAGCCTGTGGGTGACAACACAGGCTAGAGGACCCATAGGGAGAGGACAATCCACTTGTCCCAGGTTCACCAGCCAGTTCTGGTGCTGGAGATCCTCCATCAGGACACCGATGCTCCTGCACCTACCAAGAAAGCTGCTGAAGTGGCTGTCCCTGCTACAGTGTGTGACTGAGGGGTTCTGCTCAAAACATCCCGAAACCGATACCTAGAAAACTTCCAGAATATGTTTAGTGTATCTTTAACACACAGTAGAGGAGTGCAAATCATTCTTTGTTTGAACAACAGAACAAGCCAGCCTCATTACTTTCATTCTTAATTCCTCTCTAAGGAAGAGATGATTCATGTGAGCCACAGGGATGTTTTACACCCTAATATTAGGCTTCATAAAAATGGCTCATAAATGCAAGTTCAGTAATAGGATGCAAAATATTTAACACACAGTGTTCAAAAGCAGCAGGTTACATCCTGCACTTAGAATATATGATTGTCTCCTCTATCCTCTGCCTCAGGGGAGCAGAAAGCCGACCACAGGGAGTCAGTCCCTGCAGAACCTAAATAAAGTTTACTACCACTACATTTTCTACTCATAAAGGTGCATTTGTCCTTTCCACTGTGTTCCTGGGGCATCGGGACTGCTGGAGCAACATCTCAGTCACAGGCTTCTACTTTCAAACGTAGACTGCAATGGCAGCTCCTGGCGAAGCCAAGACACAGCCCCTGAGTAGCAGGGATCAGACGGATGGAGCGTGTCAACTGCCAGCACCTAGAATGAGGCACAACAGGCTGGGAGCTCCTGTGATGTTTCTGTAGCTTCAGGAACAAACACTATTTAGTGCCTGATTTAAAAGCAGAGTGCTGTGTGAGTACCGGGTTCTCCACCTACAACAGAGAAGATCAAGAAACCCCACCTAGTGACAAGATCCAAAGGGTATGAATGCACCTCCCCCTCAAACAGCTGCAGGAAAGACATCTTACATAGCCCAACCCAAGAACTTAAATCATTTTATCAGTGAGAAGATTAGAAGGCAACTTGATTGAAGTTTACAATGTGCATGTGAAGATAAAACAGCAGTAGAGAGTGCTGCAGCTTCAGTAAAAGGAATGTATCAAGATAAAATGTAGAGGCTGGAAACAGTTTACCACAGATGTTGTATCTGTACATTCAGAACGTATCCTTTGATACAAATAATGATGCTAACCATCCTCCATCAGTCTGCAGCCAGTGATTTTCTCCCACGGGGGAAGCAGCACAAAAACTGCACCCACTGAGCACAAAAAGCAAGGAAGCACAAGCTAAGTGCACGAAAGCAAAAATCTTGATTGCAGCCACATCCCGAAAGCCCAAGCACCCAACAACAGCAGTCAGCATTCCGCTGTCACAGCAAACTGCTCAGGCAGGCAGGCAGACAGGACATCACTCGGTCACAGAAGGCATGTGGTTTGCTTTATTTTTAGATTTCTTCCCTAAATAAATGTTATGCTTTTAATATGGGAAGGTTTCAGAGCTCTTTAATCTCTCAGTTTTAGCACATACATTACAATAGCCCTATACAGCACAAGGAAGCTAAAATAACACTAAAGAAAGGTGCATGAATCACACTATTCTGCTGAACAAAGGACTGGGGCGTGATTAGCTAGAGATCACCTTTCCAGGTCAGATTTTTCTTCCTGTGCTTCCCTACTTATGCAGACACTGCTTTTGTGCTCTGAGCACAGCTAGGGATCGTGGGGACTGACGCAGTAAAAGATGACAAGTGAGCTACTGCGGAACTGAAAACCAGCAAGGCCTCAGTCCCTTTTGCCTGAGGCTCAAGGGGCCAGGTGAGCCCAACTTCTGCCCTTCCCTCATGCACCCGTACACCAGCCCACAGCAGTTCTTCCAGACTGGCTGCAAGTGTCCTCCCAGTCCAAGTGGTGGAGCAGGACAGAGTGAGAGCAGGGACCCCAGCCTACCTGCAGGTCCTGTGCCTGCCCCACCACATGAGAAGGGACAGGGGCACGAGGGAAGAAGGGCATTGCAGCAACTGCCTCAAGGCTGCTGCATGCTCAGAAACCAGCATCCAATTTTAAAATGGGTTTTCCTCTCCTGGTGGCTGTTACCAGGCCATCACTGCACGCTGGGAGAATGCACAGCTAAGCAATCCAAGCCTGAAATAGTCAACATCTCTAAATGAAAGTCTTGTTGGCAGAATCTACTTATATGTTGGCAGATTCAGGATTTTTGTGTATCTCATCAGTGCAATATTTCTGAAAGAACCAGCTGCTGGACTTCTAAGAATAAAGAAGTGCTGTCTTTGACTTCTAAAACCACACTTCTACTTCCCCTCCCCCCCCCCCATAAAAATAAGTGTAGATGTGAAGAATTTCAAGCCATCTTCTGAGAGTGCTCAGCTCCTTCTCTCTTCTGAGCTTCTGGAAGCTTTCTTCAAGATCTGGCAGCTGCAGCTGGCACTAGGGGATGGACGACTCTAAGACAAGACTGACTCAGACTGCCTTTTAAAGGGTAGTTCCTTGTGTTACTCAGTATTAAATATCTTCAAATACTTTAAATGAGATCCTGACCAACTTCCAGTTCACAATTCACTGCTTTTGTTGATTCGTGACTTTGTATCTTTTCTACTCCTGTTTTACATAGAAAAGGAAAAAATATAGTCTACAAATTCTTTTTTCTCTCTAATCCAGCAGTAGATAGTAAATAATTAATGCTAATTTTCTGATGTCTTCTCATTTTGTACTCAGATAAAATTTGATAAATAATTGTCCCACTCCACTGCTTTTTCTTTGGGGCAGTTTCTCCACACTTAGAAGAAAGGCCTACCAACTCTACCTGGAAATGCGTTGAATAGGAAATACAGAAAGATACAGAAACCCGCATAGTCATAATTTATTAAAATAAATTACCATTATCTCCTCAAAAAAAAAAAACAAAACAACAACTTGTGCATTATCAGTTTGCTGGGTACTTTGAGTGTATCAGTAGAGAATTAGTTAGAAGTAACGCTGAGCTATCTAGATTTTCACATGGCCTTTGCCAGCATCCCACTCTCAAGAAATGACATATCTTTCAAAATGGTCACTGTTATCAGTCAGCTGGGGAAGTAACGGAGTTGGAATTAATAACTTGCATCGATAAAAATAGATCAATATGGTATCTGATAGAACTCCATTACGATTAACTAGTTCTGCAGACAGGAGGCTGACTTCCAGAATGAAGGAGCTAGAAAGAGAGGACAGAGTTGTGCCACGGGGCACTTTCTGTTCGGATAAAATTTTTAATACAGTTCCTCGGAGCAGAGATTTTCCAAATCCAATTGCAGAAGGCCCTGAGCAGCTCAATCCAACTTTGATGTTATTCCTTCTTTGATCAGGAGGTTGAATGAGAGACCACCAAAGGTTTTTCCCAAAGCTGTTCCCTGTTGTTGCACTGGAACATACATGACCAGACCTTTGTTGTGAACTGGTGGCTCAGAACCAGAGTAGACTGGAAAGAGCATTAGCATACCAACCAGCTGTCTTACCAGCGTGCAGGTCATCACACGGACACAGCAAGGAAGCAGTAGTACTGGATACAGCACTATCAGGAACTTATCACTGCATAAGGCATAGCAAAGTCTTACATAGGATCCTGCACATCTTTCCATCTCAATCAAATTGGTATCATTTCAAAGGACAATGCAAATACGGAACAAATACAGGGTGATATGCAGTGTAGGGAGCTTCAGGAAAGCATCCCAAGAGCTGTACAGTCTACGAGAACAAACCAGAATACAACCATGCCAAACACAGAGGGGAAGGAAAAACAAAACCAATTATCTGACCTGAAGGAAAAAACAAAAGCAATTATCTGACCTGAAGGAGAGCTATACAGAACTAAACAAGGCTTTTTGTACAAAGGCAAGCGATAAGCAATGCTTTTCAGGCAGAAGTGATAAGGGCAGAAGATGATGGCACAGCAAGGATTACACGGGATGAGCCAGGAGCTCCTTTATCTTCCCACAGCCTTCTGGAAAGCATTTCCAAGCAGTCCCAAAGGAAGAGAGGCATCAGCTTCCCACATGTAGCATGAGAGGCAGCAGCTGGGTGGCTGATGCACTAAGTCACCAAGCCAGCTTGGAGAATTATGGCCAGCCTGCTCTGTGCACCAGTGTGCACCAGAAAAAGAAGCTGAGAGCAGCCAGAGCACTGAGGAGCATCTCCCATGACTCTGCTGAAAACCAGAGAGCTGTCTCTCTCTCTCCTTCTGTGCCTAATTGCATGCCCACACCACTCTGTCCAAAGCCAACGCACTGCAGTGCTGTCCAGACTGCCTGCAGTGGGTAATAGTGCCTAAGCCATCCCCCCCACCTAGCAGGGCACATGTACTTATGCATGACTACATTCTCCCTCCTCCGCCTCTGCCACTTCCCAGACATATGTGAACACATACCAGATTTAACCACAAATCCCCAAGAATTAGAGAACAGTGAATGGTTTACAGAGAGTCAAGCACAGCTTCCTGTACAGACAATATTACATCTGCTCCTGAAACACCGGGGAAATTCCCCATTGCCATTGCTCACAGGTGAGCAAATAAGACATAAAATTTGATTGAAGTTCACGGCACCAGAACTACAGAGTGGAAAACAGAGCGAGTTAATGCAACCAAGACTAAAAATGAAACAAGGAGTACAGCAATTCATATATGAAGAAACTGTGCTTATCAAGTAGGACTTAAGATTATGCACGTACCTTGGAGACATTTCACTGTATCTAAATTATTTTTCTGACTATTTTTTATTCTTATACTGAACTTAAAAACTTCTACAAATGTGTGATTTCATATATATGCATATACTGCATGCACTTTCTCTGAAGTAGGGAGGAAGACATTCACTAAGAAATGTAGGCAGTTAGCTGCTCTCTGAATGATAACCAAAACAATGTGAACACACGCTGAACCAAGAAACCAAGACTTCAGCTCTGAGGAAAAAAGAACCCAACAAAGGATGCCAGCAGTCTCCTAATACAGGTCCAGAAGTCATCTGTTCAAAACTACCCACCCCACACATATTAAAGTAGTATTCACTACCAACAAAGCCAGAATGCTGAGAGACATGGACCTGTTGGAGTGCGTTCAGAGAAGGGCCACAAAAATGATCCACAGAACGGAACAAGGACAGGCTGAGAGAGCTGGGGCTCTTCAGCCTGGAGAAGAGAAGGCTATGAGATGACCTGATGATAGTGTCCTGTTAGTACCTAAAGGAAAAAAGGAACAGGAAAGAAGATGACATACTGTTTAGCAGGGTCTGTGGTGACAGAACAAGGGAAAATGGCTTCAAGCTTAAAAAGGGTAGATTTAGGTTATATGTAAGGAAAAAACCTTTAATGGTGAGGGTGGTGAGGCATTGGAATGGGTTACCTGGCTATGTAATGATGTGACCTTCATTAACCAAAAGACTACCATCCTTTTATCATGATTCAGGTCCTGGTCATATTCATGATCCTGGGTCCCAGGATGCTGCGGCAAGGAAACTGAAGAATGTTAAAAGGGACTTTGCATCCCTTGGAAAGATGTTGAAGGGATCAGCGGTGCAGGTACTGTTCTCCTCTGTCCTCCCGATCAGTAGCTGGGACCCAGAAAGAAGGAGGAGGAGATGTCAGGTAAATGACTGGCTGAAGGAGTGGTGATCAAGGCTTTGGGTATCTTGGGCAGGCCTTTGAGAAACTGGGTATGTGGGCTTCTGATGGACTCCAAATGAGCAAGCGGGGCACAGGTGTTCTGGGGAACAAATACTCTGGATTGATTACAGGGGCTTTAAACTAGGTTCAGCGGGGGAAGGAAGAGGACTTAGATGTGACAGAGAAGGGCTGGGGGATGTTGTCACTGTTGGAGATTGCAGGGAAAAACCTCTTGAGCTGTCACACAGGATCGTGCAAGGGCTTCTTAGAGAAGGTCATGTTGCCGATACCCTGTCCAAAATCTTCTTGTGTCCCCCTAGGGGTAACTGCACCTGCTGCTTCCCTCAAGTGCCTGTATTCCAATGCATGCAGCATGGGAAATAAATAGGATGAGCTGGAGATCTGTGTATGGTCACAAAGCCATGACCTCATTGTAATCACGGAGACGTGGTGGGACAGCTTGCATGACTGGAATGCTGTCGTGGAGGGCTATATCCTTTTTAGGAAAGACAGGCTGGGAAAGCAATGCGGAAAAGTTGCCCTTTATGTGAGGGAACAACTAGAATGTATCAAGCTCCACCTGGGGAACATGAAGAATGTGCGGAGAGCTTGTGGGTAAGAATTAAGGGGTGGGCTAGTATGAGTGACAACCATTGTGGGGTATACTACAGGTCACCAGATCAGGAGGATGAAGTTGATGAAGCTTGTTACAAGAAGCTGGAAGTAGCCTCACAATCCCGAGCACTGGTACTCATAGGGGACTTTAATTATCCAGACATCTGCTGGGTAAGCAACACAGTCAGGCATGTGTAGTCCAGACGGTTCCTGCAATGCACTGAAGATAGTTTTCTACTCAGGTGGTGGAGAAGCCAAAAAGACAGGGGGTGCTTCTGGACCTCATTCTTACCAACAGGGATGGGCTTGTTAGGGATGTGAAGGCTGGGGGCAGCTTGGGATGCAATGATAATGAGATAGTGGAGTTCAAGATTTTGAGTGGAAGAAGTAAGGCAAAAAGTAGGATTGCTACCGTGGACTATCAGAGAGCCAACTTTGACCTTTTCCAGGACCAACTGGGAGGTGTCTCATGGGCTAGAGTGCTAGAGGATAAGGGGGCCAGTGAGAACTGGGCAACATTTAAACTGCACTTCTTCCAAGCTCAGGATTGGTGCATCCCTAGGAGTAGGACACTGGGGAAGGGAGGCAGGAGACCTGTATGGATGAACAAGGAGCTCATAGATAAGATCAAAGGGAAGAAGGTGGTCTATGAAATGGAGGAAGAGGGCCTGTCCTCGTGGGAGGAGTATAGGAGTGTTGTCAGGGCCTGCAGGGATGCATCAAGGAAGGCTAAAGCCAACCTGAAGCTAGCAAAGGAGATAAAGGATAATAAGAAGTGGTTGGTTTTTTTTTTTCTGGTGGGTTTTTTTGTGTTTGTTTGTTTGTTTGTTTTTTTAAAGTATGTCAACAGTAAAAGGAAGACTAGGGATAATGTGGGTCCCTGCTGAGCGAGGAGGGTGCTCTGGTAACAGGGCATGCTAAGAATTCTGGTGGAGATGCTGAATGCCTTCTTTGCTTCAAAGACTCCCCCCTGGGACTCCTGGACCCTGGGGGAAGACAGAGAGTCCAGGAAATGGAGAGCTTCCCTCTGGTTGAGGTGAGGGTGGTCCGGGAGTATCTGGGTGGATCAACGTGCACAAATCCATGGGCCCTGATGGGATGCATCCATGCGTGCTGAGGGAGCTGGCAGAGGTGACTGCCAAACTGCTCTCTATCATCTTTGACAGGTCTTGGAGAACAGGAGACATGCCTGAAGACTGGAGGACAGCCAATGTCACTGTGGCCTTCAAAAAGGGCAAGAAGGAGGACCTGGGAAACTACAGGCCAGTCAGTCTCACCTCCATCTCTGAAAAGGTGATGGAACAGTTTGTTTTGGATGCCATCTCCAAGCAATTGGAAGAGAAGAGGGTTATCACGAGCAGTCAGCATGGATTCACCAAGGGGAAATCATGTTTGACCAACCTCATAGCCTTCTATGATGGCAGCAATGGATTGGTAGATGTGGGGAGAGCAGCAGACGTCATCTACCTTGATTTCAGCAAGGCTTTTGATACTGTCTCCCATGACATCCTGATAACAAAGCTGAGAAACTGTGGGATAGATGAGTGAATGGTGAGGTGGGTTGAAAACTGGCTGAGCTCAGAGGGTGGTGATCAACAGTGCAGAGTCTGGTTGGAGACCTGTGACTAGCAGTAGTCCCCAGTGGTCGATGCTGGGTCCGGTTTTCTTCAATGCCTTCATCAACGACTTTGATGAGGGGATAGTGCCCACCCTCAGCAAGTACACCAATGATACAAAGCTGGGAGGAGTGGCTGACACACTGGAAGGTCGTGCTGCCATTCAGCAAGACCTGGACAGGCTGCAGAACTGGGCAGTAAGAAACCAGATGAGGTTTAATAAAAGCAAGTGTAGAGTCTTGCACCTGGGAAAGAATAAAGTATCAGTACAGGCTGGGGCATGACCTGCTGGAGAGAAGCTCTGAGGAGAAGGACCTGGCAGTCCTGGTGGACGACAGGTTGGCCATGAGTCAGCGGTGTGTGGTGGCCAAGAAGGCCAATGGGATCCTGGGGTGCATTAGAGGGAGTGTGGCCAGCAGGTCAAGGGAGGCAATCCTCCCCCTCTGCTCTGCCCTGGTAGGACTCACCTAGAGTACTGTATCCAGTTCTGGGCTCCCCAGTACAAAAATGACAGGGATCTCATGGAAAGACTCCAGCGCAGCGCCACAAAGATGATAAATGGCCTGGAGCATCTCCCCTATGAGGAAAGGCTGGGTGACCTGGGTCTGTTCTGCCCTGAGAAAAGAAGACTGAGAGGGGATCTTATCAATATTTACAAATATCCTAAGTGTGGGAGACACAGAGACATGGCCAACCTCTTTTCAGTGGTCTGTGGGGACAGGACAAGGGGAAAATGGCCATAAACTGGAGCACAGGAAGTTCCGCACCAATATGAGAAAGAACTACTTCACAGTGAGGGTGATGGAGCACTGGACCAGGCTGCCCAGAGGGGTTGTGAACTCTGGAGATATTGAAGACCCATCTGGATGCCTACCTGTGCAGCCTGCTGTAGGGAGCCTCCTTTGGCAGGGGGGTTGGACTCTATGATCTCTAGAGGTCCCTTCCAACTCCTACAATTCTGTGATTCTGTGGTTGATGCCCTGTCCCTAAAGACTTTCAAGGCAAGGGCCTGGGCAACCTGATCTAGCCGTGGTGTCCCCGTTCATTGCAGGGGAGCTGGACTAGATGGCCCTAAGATGTCCCTTCCAACTCTGAGAATTCTATGGTTCTGTGATGAACAATGTACACCGGAAGTCTAGCAAACTGCTGGAACATGAGGAGCCCGTAAGCACTGAAACTATCAGTGGATGTAAAAATGCATATATTTTCACTTTCCTGTGAGCGCATCTAGGGGATGTTGGTGCTTTCAAATTGCTCAGAGAGCTGTGCTGTTTGTATGTTTCACAGAAGAGCCACCATAGTTCCATATCTGAGGACCCATACGGGTCTCAAACCATCATCTGCTTGACTCAACATCTTGGAGGCAAAAAAATGACTACAGGTTTAGTTAAGACTTACGCCAGATGATTGCGGCTCAACAGCAAGAGCAGCACATATTTTGCAGTGGCAGTGCAGTACTGAATTTTAAATTATTTACTTACCTTTTGCTAGGAGACTGCACTGCCTAGTGGTTCTTCTGGATCCCCTAATGAGAGCAAGTCTGCAGCTAAGCACTGTTAGTGCTTTCTGTCTTTTCCCAGGCAAAGGGACTATCCTGTCCTGATTAATACGGTTGTTCTCTGCTTTATGCCCAATTTTTGACTATATCTGTGCACTGAATGTAGGCAAGACTTCACCAGAAGATAAGTTTGCAAGAAAGGGAGCGGCAAGAACAAAGCCAAAACATTAGTGGCAAGGACCAAAGCTATACCAAGGCTACCAGGAGAGCAATTATTTTCCCTGCTTCTTATCACTGCACTATAAAAGCTATGAGTTCAAAATATTAGGTTTGTTTTTTTTTCCTTTATGATGCAAAGCAGCCTATTTCATCCATGCTGTCCTATAGATCAGATGATACTCAGGCAAAAGAATAACAGTCAATAGCCAAATTCCTCAAATGCAATGTAGCTTTTATTGCAAGAATCTCTTCCACATTCACTTAATGCAATCAAGAAGAGCTATTGAGAAAATGTTCCCAAAGATGTTGTGAAAGCTTACTTAAGACCGGAAAGCCTACTTTCTTTTAAAGAAAATTTCTTGAATGAGTTACTGTGGAAAACACTGATTGAAAGACAACTCTGAAGGTGAAGTGGGCTTATACCCAAAGAGCCAGCAAAAACACTAATGCTGAGGGAAGCCACATACATTCATAACAGTAGCAGCAAAATGGGTCTCAGAAGTATCACGGTCCATCCAAGATCGAGATCTTGCATGTTGACTGTTAAAACAAATTGAACCCTACATGAAATGCAGGTTGCTTTGCCAACAGAAATAAGGAAGTCAAAGGAAACTGAAAAGGAACGTCAAAGTTGGGAATATTGTCTAAAAATGCTGAGTATTATCTTGACTGCAAAGAAACTACCCATCCTGATATGAAATAGAGACTCCTTTCTGCTCTCCTTGGAAGGGTTTAGCACTAGACGACACACAGCAGGGAAATGTGCTGAGCACCTTGCAGAACTCCCGCAGAGACTCTTCAGCACCACGGAGAGCTACGGCTCCGCAGCAGCAGCAACACGGAGCGCTCCCAGCCCGCCCCTCCAGCACTACGGAGAGCATCCGACCAGCGGCCGCGGCGCGCTCCCCCGTGTCACCTAGCAGCACAGCCCGACTGCGCAGCTCCTGCCACGCTGCATAGGCAGTACAAATGAGGAGCAACCTTTCCTTCCCACAGCTCTTCCTGAACCTCTCGGCAGGGTTTTAGACAGCAGAGCATATGTGATAAGCGTCTGTATTGGGAGATAGGCGTAAGTCAGTTGCCACCTTGATCTTTTCAAGTCAACCGACCCTCCCGGAGATAGAAAATGGGAAAGAAAAACAAACGTCAGGGCAAACTTCCAGTCCTGAAAAATATTTCTTACTTTATCTAAGGAAATTTTCTCACAGAAAAATTGCTCTTGAAGCACAAAGGAAAAAAATAGCAAAATCAATGCATCAGGAAACGTTTTATTCAAGTACAATTACACTATCTTTCAAACATATAAACAAACTATCTTGGCAATAAATACGAGCTGAAGCCCAGAAGAATTACTTTACTTCCAGGCAAGTTTATGTATAGATCTTATTAGCAGTAAGCTAATACACTGGTTCTTTTGTAAACTCAGAAGCAGGAGGAAAAGTATGTAAGAAGATTACGTTAATACTATATTTAAGCATATGTAAGGACAGTGAATGAAATTCTGATTATACATTCAATTCAAAAATGGAAAAAAAGAAAAGGCAAAAAAACCCACTCAGTTACTAATAATAGCTTTCAAGGGATAACTGAAGAAAAACTAGGTTGCACCAGAGAAAACAGACACAGCTACAGTAGTATTCACTGTCTCTCATTACTTGCATTCATCAGTGCTGGAGTCTACAGAAATCGATTTTGATACAAAAGGATAAACTACCCAAAGGCTTTCAGGCCAATGATCACTTTGCACAGGCATAGCAGTACACCATCTAAGATTTATTTCCAACTTCTTGGAGAAAAACAGAGCTGGGTTTCACATAACTTCCCAGATTTTTGCAAGGAGACTCAAACACACAGGAAAAGCTGACTTCACACAGTTCTTGAAGTTACAACATTGCCATTGGACCAAGCATACAAGGGCAGGCTACAGGGTTAAATCAGGATTTTCAGCACTTTCTCTTTAGCCTGGGTGATTTTGTCCCCTGGCCTGTACTTTATTAAAAGCTCTTACTAGACCTCCATGCCTTTGCTCGACTCAGTCACATTCTCCTGTTTCACATTCTTCAGAGCTGCAAACTCAGCAAACAGTCCCAAGTCAGCTTCTGATTACACAAAGGCTCATTAGTGATGGTGGTACAAGCCTATCACAAACTTACAGATGGCAGGTGTAGCCCCCAGAGCTCACCTTTGTGCTTGCTGGCACCCAAAGTGAGTTCCAACATGCTCCCAGACATGTGAGACAAAGCACAGGGCAGAGACAACCAGGGGACTGACTTCAGACAGCACACTCCTGATTCCAATTAAAATGCTGATGCGCACACCCGAAGCATTACCGCCAGAATCACTGTTTCTAGTTAAGCGTTAATTTCCAGCTCCTCTTTGTTACTGAAGCACAGTATCACACTACATCAAACTCCAGAATATTGCTTGGCATTGGTCAGCGGCAGAATCATAGAATGGGTGGGCTGGAAGGACTCCAAGGATCATCAAGTTCTAATTCCCCTGGATAGACAGCATCTGTAAAAATACTACTATAGGAATGTCTATATAACACACATTAAATAAGAGGAAAGCTGGAAAGCTCATCTGCTCTCTGCACCTGAGCAATGACTTCATTGAATGTAAGAGTGCTTCTAACCAAGAGACAGGCTGCATTTCGAGAGCAGACAACAAAGCCAGCTCTTCTGAGGAAATGGAAAGTAGTGCCAGAAGGCTGTTCTGAAAGCCTTTGTGAGGAGGAAAAATAAATAAAAAAATAAAAAATAAAAAAAATAAAGGGAATGCATTTTAGCCTACCTGGAAAGGATTATTCTTTGCTTTACTGTGGAATACAAACATAAGAGCAGACACGCAGCCTCCCCTCCCGTCTGTGCCTCCACACCTGCCACAGAACGCACGCATCTTGTGCAGGTTACAGACACAGTAGGTTCAGAGGGCTGCAAACCTCCAAGGATCAGTGTCCAAAACGGGATGCTCAATCAGGTCTGAAGCGTAAGTTAAAAATGCTACTAAAATTTCAGTAAGCAAAAAATGCTATTTCTCATACAGATTAAAACCACCATAAACACAATCTCTTCTGACACACTGCTAAATTCCCTCATTCAAAATCACTGAAAACACATAAAGTATGTATGCTGCAACGTTCTTTAAACTTGATTAAAGGCTACCAGGACTAAACAAAAAGGCAAATACCTAACAAAACAGAAATTTTCCTCCTCCTTCAGTTTCCCATTGTGAACTACATCTATCTGTCAGGAGCAAGCTAGAAAGCCTGGGCAGCAGAGGAAGATTATAAATCAGGCTCCCCCACCAAGCTAGCTTTTTAAAAGTCTCCCACAAATGAAGCAGAGCTCAGCCATCTAACATCCGACTGCTTATGCTCATAACTCCCATTTTTTCAGATACTTAAATATAGCAAGTCTAAGAACAAAAGCAGTGTTGAAATGTGTTATCTTAGTCTGTTTTCCATCAGCATACATTTTTTCCTTACTATTCTTGTAATAGCATCTATAGTGAGCCAGGCCACCTCCAGCCTGCTGGAGAGGGCTATACTTTTGCTTCACAAGGAATAGGGCAATTCTGCAGAGACGCTTTCCTTCCCACTCCACAGCAACAGCTGCTTCACAAACCTCCTGATTTATCGTCTGTACCTTGGTGTTTGCATTGCCCCCGTCTGGATTCTTCTACCAGACCATCCATATGTATGTTCCAGCTAATCTGCAAGTCTGTGTAAAATTATATTAATAAAAAGACAGGGTTGCTAATGCCTTTGAATCCTAGATCCTACTATGCCCTTACTAGGATTCACATAAAGATTTTCTTTTTAATTAAGTACATCCAGTATTTGAGTCGAAAAGATTAAAGCTCATTTTAATTCACAGTTTGGACTTTGTAAGCAAGTTTTTATAAAAATCTGCATCTAAAGAAGTCAAAGATAATTTTCCCCTCTAATAGTTTGTTTCCCAAACTATGCCCAAACATTACAGTATAATTAAGCTAGGAAAAAGAAGTTAGAGAGCATTCAAATTTAAAGACTCACTTGTTAATAAAGATGAGAAGCTGAATAAGCCCAATAACCTAAATAAAAATCAACCTAATTTTAGATGTACTGTACTACTGAATAGTAGAAGTCTTTCTGAATGAAAGAGGCAGGCAATAACGACATCAAACTTAAACAGACCAAACAGGAACCTCAACTGATAGCTGAGGTTGCCTCAAAACCTTTATGTAAAAACTTCACTTAACCATGCTACAGTTAACAAATGAAAGAAACAGATGTTTTCCACGCTTTCTTCTTCTCTTTCTGATCAAGTTTTTAAAAGTTCATCTCTTCCCAGGGCTGATATGACAAATCTAACAGCAGAAAGGAGTAGGGAGAGTTACTGGGAAATCAAGAGAGCTGGTATATGCAGTTTGGAACAATCGTAAGTTGGCGTTGGTATAGTCCTGACACCTGGCATTACCAAAGCCCCCTCATAAAACTGACAGTATTATAACGACAAAAGTAACAGACAGCAAAGCAATTGATTAGACAGCACATCTGGGCATGCAGCTGCAAATTGAAGCTCCTCACCAAATGAGGACATCTTCTACTTTTCTTTAAATTAAAAATCTAGTATATTCCTCCTACACTTTCTCAAAATGAGAATACTTCAGATATTCAGCATCTTAGCCACAAGCTCAAAACACAGGACCTCCATTGAGCTCCATTGTGCTAGAATGCCTTTAAAAGAAAAAGACAACTAAATGCAAAAGTTGGATTTCTTGTTCCAGTATATCTCAATAGAGAAAAGCTTCAGAAACCAAACTGGAAAAGAACATCCAGATAAACATCTCAAATTGTGCTGGTGAAAATAGGAAAGAGACAATCCCCTTCAATCCCCAGAGCAAACTTTCCTTTTGCATCTTTGCCAAAAGCACTCCACAAAGAAAGGCTCTATTCCACAGGGTTACAGGACACCTACAGAAGAGCACTTTCCTGGTCAACTGCAGAAGTCTTTACAGTGATATTTCAAATTTCCCCTTGTCTCCCACTCACAAGCAGGATTGCTCCCGTCCCCTCTGCCTTCACCCCCCAGGGCCAAAAGGAAGGAGAAGGTGGCCAGAGCTGGCCTGTTTCCTCATAACCTATGGCAATGCAAGACTGCTGGCAGATTGCTCCTCCCTGTCCCCATGAAAGAAAATAAGGAAACTCGCTCCTCCTGGATCGCCTTGCCAAACGTGTTTTCCTGTTTGTCTTTTTACCACCAAGATCCTCTGATGTCTAACAATATCTCTGCACTCAGCCAACAGCTCTTCCTCTCACTGCAGCAATAATCAGATAATTTCCTCCACTCAGATGTTTGCCCCCACACAAAGCCTTGGCACTTACCTTTGATATCTCTACCCTCTTGTCAGACATCATCACCTCCTCAGTGTGTTGACCAATTTCCTTCAGGAATACTGATAGCATGATGCTTTATACAGTGGGAAATCAATCTAAGAAACATACAGGGGTGGTGGGGAAAGAAAAGCATTTGTTCACAGAGGCAATTCTGCTTTAAAGCACAGGCAGTATCCTCAGTGTGAGGTAGAAACATAAAGAGACCTAACCCCACCACATTAGGGAATAAATTTGTTCCCACACATGGCTAACTTATCATCACTCCACTTCAGGCATATAAATAAGTACATTTTAAAATGAAATAAATTAATAAAAAATCACAAGCCACACAGATACAAAACTGTAATCAAATCACCAAGTACAAAGGAAAGAAGCTTGCGGTCTCCGCACTTCCCAGTGCTTCTACAGATGCTCTGTATCACATATATGAAAAATTAGTGCTTCCAGTTCCACCAACAGGCACTTCACGTGCTGAAAGCAGCCCAACATCTGCAGCCAGCAGACAACCAGGGGACGTCCCTGCAGCCAGCTTCTTCCCTCAGCTCATTGGCAGAGGCTGGACACGCAGCCGAGGTGACAGCACTGAGTCACCGTGCTGGCAGCTGGCCCCAGCTAACCCCCACAGCCGCCGACACAGGGCTCAAGGTAACCTCTCCAGTCATTGCACCAAGCTCCCTTTGCATGGGAAATGCCCAACCGCAGGGAAAGCAGAAAGATCCCAATTCCCTCTGCAGCCAGATGCCCTTCAGAGGGATGTGGTCTCAGTCAAGCTCTGTTCCCAAGCAATTTAATCTCTCTTACCTCTGTGGTTTGCTGGGTTTTTTGTTGTTTTTATTTATTTATTTGTTCGTTTTCCTACTTTTCCTATAATTGGCTGGGTTTTTTTTAATGTTCTTATGTGCTGCAGCTCACCTACAGACCCCAGCGCTCAGTCAATTCCCACGAGATCCGTAAGACTACTGATGGCCTCTGCAAGGATTCAGACTGCAAAAACAAGTACTTCTCATACCTATCAGGCAACCAAGATTCATTAAAAGTATAGGAAAAAAATCACTCTGGTGTTAGATAGCAGGAAAGAGCAAAAAAAAATAGCCACACTGTGTGCAAACAGGAAAGAAGCTTTCTAAGAAGTATAACTTTGTTCGCTTGCATAATCAATTTGTCACACGTTGTTGATTTTTTTTTCTGCCGTGCAGCTTTTATATTATAAAGGCATTTCCTTTAAAATCAAGGTACATAAGCAACAGCCTCTACTAATAAATACAATTCAAAAACAGTTAATCTTTGGTACTTAAACTGAAATTCACAGCATGGCAGCTGGATGGCCAGAGTGCCAAGCACTTACTGGTTTCAGAAGCTGCAGAAACAGCGTGCATTTTACTCTTTTATCAGACCACGTCCTCCGATGTTTCAACATCTGATGGATGGTACTATCCTGAGAAGCAACACCCACTGCCAGCACCCACTGCCAGGCTGCTTCTAGCAAAACACCGTGGCACAGAGAAGCACCAAGCCACCTGATTCATCATGTCTCTCTGAGGGCATATCTATCACTGCCAAGCCCCGAACTTCTGAAGACACAGATTATATCCCAAAAGCACCAGTGCAAGCATCCTATACGGCTCCCCAATACAAACGCTTGATGTCACCTTACCTAACAGAAGCCTGTTATTTCTAGGCAGGACGTCTGACCAGATTACAAACAACCCAGGGCTCAGCAAAGGGCATGCTGTGTGCAGAGATGAGCCTGCCCAAAAGCAGGAGCGCCCAAACTGATTCCAGTGTCATCATACTGTGATGACGCCAAGTCTGAGCACCCAGCCACCTAGAAGATTTTACCAACTTCAGTCAAAACAGACTTCTCTTTTAAAAGAGAAAAAAAAAAAACCTCCCACTTATCATGACAAGTTAAACACACTATGGAAGACTAACATACTTATAGCAAGAGAAAGGCCTACCATCAGAAGCTGTGGCTCTGTACTTCTGTTCACAAACCAAATAGCACAGAAAGGGCACAGAGCTTTCACTAAAGCAGATAATTCAGAATAAGCCAGGGGCAGATAGAAAAGTGGCCAGAGTGATGTGTTTCATAGCTGTGCTTGTGAGGTATGAAACACATTCCTCTTCAAACATCAAGAACAACATCCTCGGGACCTTCTCAGAACACAAGTTCTCAGAAATCAAATTCTCCTATTGAATGCGACCACGCAAGCCAAGCCTCTTGCTAGAGCACGAAACAAGCATAGAGTTGGCGCAGCTGTGCTGCTCTCCCTGGAGCTGAGGAGCTGCTGCTTCAGCACAGGAGCCACAGGGAGAAGCTTCAGCAAGCACACTGAAAAAGAAACTTGGAAAGCACTTATGTTCCAGGGTCATGGCTTGTCTGCCATGGTCTGATAAACCGCGTGGTAAAACGTGAAATCACCTCACACAACCTTTTCCCCCTTTTCCTTAATTCCTGAAATCCAAGGATTGTGCAGATGCACAGCAGTGGGAAGCCATCGCAGAAGGTCTGCCTGACAAAACCAAGCACACAACGGACCCCGAGCATGGGCTGGCTCCAGGCAGCTCTCCACACAAGGTGCAGGGAGCTGCAGCACAGGCAAGCAGCAGCCTGCAGACCTCCCTTCAGCTGACTGAGGGCAGTGCCTCCAAGTTGAATTCCAGCGAACATGGCAGTATGCAGTCAGAGGGGAAGATGGACTGCTAGAGGGCTGGTGGGGATTTTTCCATGCTATTGTGCCACCTCAGCTGCAGGCATTACTAAGCTTTTCCTCTGATCATCACAAGTGTACGTGCATGAGTGGCCAAGAGTACATTACTCACTGCAGGAAGAAAGTGAAGCAGACAGAAGATTTGGCAAAACCCTCAAAGAAATATCACAGACATCCTAGAAGCAACAATACTCACTCAAGACACGACTGTTTACACTACAAGACTCATTACACAGGAAGCTTCCCTAGTTTTAGAGATAGATATCACTACAACTGAGTGCTAGATAAACCTAAACAATTATTCTAAAAAGGTGTTCCATCACTAATTATTGTAAACATCTCCAGTTTCCTGCGGGCTGCCTCGCTGCTGCTCCTACTCGTGCGGTGCTCCAGCCTCCGTAGCAGACAGCTGGCAGAGCAAAGACAGCCAGGGCTGTTGCCACAGCACACACGCACCAAGACACAAGGCCACATTCTTGGTTGCGCTACAGAACCAGCAAGTTTTAATCGATCGCTACAAGGATTTCCGAGGAATAAAAGCACCCCAAGCGCCACTGAAGAACCCCGTGCCGCGGCGGTGCAAGAGGATCGCATTCACGCGGCGCAGCGCAGAAACATCGCCGGGGTTCTGCCTGAAAGAACCTGCGGGAAATGGAAGGGGCGAGGCGCCCGCACGCAGACGTGTCTGAGGGCTGAGGAAAAGCGCCGGCCGGGCGCGCCTGCCTCCACGGAGCAGCCCGGTTCCCGGCCGCGTAGCCCGGGGATGCGCCTGGCGGCGTGCAGGCTGAGCCGGCCCTCAGCACGGCTCCTGCCCTCCGAACGCCGCAGCTGCCACAAGCCTAGTGCCGGCCGCCGCGGGCCCCGACCGCGGGCTCCGCCGCTTCGAAGGGGCCGCGGACAGCGATGCCGGGCGGCCGAGCCCCGGCTGCCCGAGAGAGGGGGCTACGAGCCCGGTCGCACTAGGGGGCTCCGGGGCCGGAGCTGCCGCCGCGCCGCCACCCCCTCAAAATGGCTTCGCCACCGCCGCGGCCCCTCGCCAGGCAGGGCCGCCCGTTCCCCCCCACACTCCGGGCGCGCCGCACTGCGCCCGCCGCGCCGCGCTCCACAGGTGAGGGTCCGCCGCGGTCGGCCCCGGCACCTGCTACCGCGTTAGGACCTGGACATGTCCCGAGGGACGCTCCCGCCGCCGCCCCCGTCTCGCCTCACCTCTCTCAGTGCCGCGCCGCGCCGTGCCGCCGCCGCTCCGCCATGCGCGGCCCCTGCCGAATACCGCCACCTCTCCCGCTGCGTCGCCGCCTCCGCCGGGATCCGTGCGTGCCTGCGCGCGACCGGGACGAGCGGCCGCGCGCGCGCCCCTGCCGACGTGCAAAACCGCGCCCGGCCTGGCGGCGGCGCGAGCCCCGCACGCGGAAAGCGGCGCAGATTGGCTGAAGGTGGCGGGGCGGGGCGCGCTGCGGTGCTGCGAAGAGGAGGGGCCGGGGCGGGGCCGGGCCGGTGGGGTTGTGCTGCGCTGCGCTATGCTGCGCTGTGCTGTGGGAGGCGGTGCGAAGCGGGGGCGGGTCTGGTGCTGCCGCAGGGCTTGTGTGTGTTGGCACCACGCCGGGCCTAGGCTGGGTGACGCGGGAAAGTGAGAAGTCATGTTCCAGTGGGAGCTTGGGCAGGGCAGGGCAGAGCGTGGTGTGCCTGGCTGTTTTGCTAAGGTAAGCGGCCGCCCGCCCGATCCCCTGGCGCATCCACCATCTGCTCTATTTCCCTTCCCTGCTGCCCGGCAGAAATCACAGGCAGGCGGCAGGAGGAAGCAGCGGACAAAGAAGCCAATGGGAGCCCAAGTGCGGGGACCGCCGCAAGTGAAATGGTTGAAAGCAGTCTTCAGAGGAAAGCGAGAAACAAAACACACCTCAGATTCAGGAAGGTGCTTTTAGCAGGTGGAAAATGACTTAATACTGCAATAATCCTGCAGGGACCCTGCTTATTCTGTATCGGATGCCTGGCTTGCATCAGCCCCTGCAGTTAACAGAAGTGCCAGGAGACCCGCTGAGCCTT
The DNA here is from genome assembly GCA_016647715.1 of Pavo muticus. Taxonomy (NCBI): domain Eukaryota; kingdom Metazoa; phylum Chordata; class Aves; order Galliformes; family Phasianidae; genus Pavo; species Pavo muticus. Next base: position 1,478,363 of record JACDJE010000235.1, on the reverse strand, counting down.
TCTCGGTCTCCAAGCATCTGTAAGCCAGTAGGAGATAATGGCTTCTTTTACCTTTTATGCCGTAATGCCTCTGAAAGCCTCGATTTTATTTTTCAGCACGGTCACTTTTTTTGTTGAGAGCCGCAGAAATACCAATTCTACATCAAAAAAGGAAAGAAAGGCTGCAAACCATCCACACCCTCCCACCTTAGTCCCTGGGGCTGTGACCGACCTCAGAGTCAGCAGCATCAGGAGGACTGAGCCAATTCGTTTCCAAAACCACCTCAGAAGCACGTAAGTGCATCCAGCCACATAGGGCAAAGTGCTTTCTGTCAAAGTACCTCCACACAGACAGCAGTGAATTTCATCTGCACTTCTAGTATGAGCATTCATGGCTTGCTATACAAATTGTTGCTCAGGTGTTCAACTTGAATGCAATTGGAAAATGTTAAAATAATTATGTCAAAAATGGGTTCTTGCAGAGTCTGCCTGCAAAAGCAGGCTTGTAAGGAAAGCATGTCTTCATCTGGGGGAGTGAGGTTTCTGAGCTGTGACTTCTGTTTTGCTGTCAGCATTTGCAGATCTCAAAACAAGCCCAGAAGGACACAACAGAAAGTAGTGGTGCAGCTCCACACCTGCTTTGGCCTCGCTCTTCCAAATTTTGCTGCTTCTCAGCCCCAAAGTTCAGTAATGCTCCTTTCCTCCCATCTGTACGAGCACTTCATCAAGGCCCATCATCTCATTCCCAGCCACAGCTGACATTGATTGGTCAAGCAGAAATGTTAATTTCCCAGCTTTTTATCTCTTTGAGGTTACTGAATGAACATCAAAATTTATTTAATAAGCTATGAGCTTATTTAATTTGCCCTCAGATAATATTTTTTCATCCAAGAAGCCACATTAAACACTACCAACTGCAGCCTTTTTGCCTGGTGTGCTGCTTCAGAGCCTGGGAGTCACCAAGATGCCCAGCACAGCACCCCTCTGCAGGCCAGACTGCCCCCCAAGTGATGGGGAAGAAGTCCAGTACATGAGGAGCCCGCGGAGAGCCCAGCCTCAGCTGCATGTATTCACAGAGAGCTCAGGATGAAGGTGGACCCATCTGCAAAAGCAGCAGCTCTGTGCCCAGAAGCAAAGTGAGAGCTGGCAGATTTGAGGAAGGAAGCAAAAACACTGTGTACATCCATTTGTAGGAAGTCCAGGAGTCAACGCTCTCTTCAACACTGTAAAAAAGTAACAGCTGTTCTGCATGCCAGTATTTCTAGAGAAAAGATGTTAGGTGTGAATTCAGTGAAATGCAGAATATATGCTGGAAATATATTCAGAAGATGCTTCTACCAGGGGAGCAGAGGGACATGTGTCCATCACGTGCACCAGCACCAGGACGCTCTGAGAGGGGTCAAATAGACCCAAATCACAGAAAGTACTAGACAGATGGAGCGGAGAGAGTGGCTGCAGAGTTTTGCAGCCTGCATGCTCTCCACAGCAGAGCTGTCCTGCTAAACACAGCCACCACAGATGCTGTGCTGACCACAGGAAATAGTTCCCTCACCCAAAGTGAAATCTGAGCTGCTGTTGACTCCAAGAAATAAGCAAAACCCAGGAGCCACAGAAAGTTACAGCAAAGGAGAGAATATCCAAAAATGCAATAGCCAGCACCTGAAATCAAAATGCGATGGGGTGAGAGGCCGTCCTGGAAGCACCCCTCCTCACATACATCCTCCAACTGCATGAGAGCTGCCCACAGCCCTGCCAGCAATACCCAGCCACCAGAAAAATAAACTGTTCATTAAGGTAGTGAGGATCAAAAAAGAGCAAATATTTGAAGAACAATTTGATTATACCATATGCTTTTAACTGTGGTTTTCTATGGTTTTTGAGCCATGTCATTTTGTACTTTGTCTACTCATCTGACAAGCTGGCAAGTACTCACATAAGGAATAGCAAAGGAAAGTTGCCAGCAATCTTACTGCAGCGTGCACCTGGGCCACGAGCTACATGCCCTGTGTCAGGGAGAAGCATGACCACCTAGCTATCAGAGGAGTATTTTATATACATCTTTCAGATAAAAATGATTTGTTCTGCTGTATCAAACACCTCAGTATTACTAAGACCTCACACTAAATGCTTGCTCTGCTTTCTCACCCACTTCTCTAGAGCGCTAAGGTGGTAGCACGTGTGTTACTGCACTGCATCGAGCTTCCTCCCTAGTTGTTCCATACACACACACAACACCAAGCTGCTGCTCTGTTTGTGCTTGGCTTGTTCCCTCACCCCATTTGCTCCTGGCAGGGTAAGGACTTATGCACAGATTTATGGGGAGGATGAAGCGGACCAGCACAAAAGGCTGGGCTGGAAACAACAACCTATTTTTGTACATCCTCCTTCAGAGAGTCCTCTGCCCCTGCCCTGTCTGGGAGTGGCACCACCTGCAGGCTGTAGGCAGGCAGCTCTTGGTTGGGGGAACCTTCACCTCCAAGAAACCTTCACCTTTCTTACTGTATTTTATTTTCAACTGAAGAAATTTAACACTAGCTCCTATTTGAGGATTGGGTTTTTTTTTTCAGGATCAGCAGTAAGACTCCATTTCTCCCCTGTGGACTGGTACAGAGATGAGTATGGGGTGGGAGGCATGGTGTCCTCCCCAGGTTCTTACCCTGCTCAAGGACTGGTCCAACCCAACTGCTGTAACTCAGTCCCCTGCTTATTGCTAGGATGAAAAGCATGCCTTCCCTTCAAAGCACTGGCCTTGCAGGGCTGTGCTGATGTAGAACAGTTGCTGGTGTTTAGGAACCATCACATTTTTCTGAACCATTTTCTTCCTAGTTTTTATCCAAATCTTTTGTTTAAACCTTTCTTTTCCTCTGCTTCATTTGTTATTTGTAAGCTTGCTTTAATAAAGAAATGGATTTTTAACAAGCTTTTGTCAAACTCCTGGGACACTGGGAAGATTGGGTAGTTGCTTGTAAAACTGTATGTAGCACATCACAGATGCCATAAGCCAAAAGCAGCATTAGTGTTTGCATACTCTAAAAGGGTTTTCCAGCCCAGGTCAGCTCAACTTGCATGCTGGTCTCAATCCTTGGGGTCTCAATGTCTCAGGATACATTTCAAGTCTCACTTGGCATAAAGCTGCCCAGTGCAGGACTTCTTTATGGGCTGATCCTGCTGTCCACCATCCTGCTGTGGCTGTGGCCATTTTGCCAGCCAGGGTGATGCCACTGGTGAGGCTTGTGAGCTTTCAAGGTCCCTATGGTATGTAGCGTTTCAAGATCTGACATGATTGTGAGCTTGCCAGAGCCATGCATTTCAGAAATGACTGGCTCTTCCCAAAAGTGTTTGTGCCTGTGATTTCGGGGAATTGCTCTTTGAAATCTTCCCTCATTCTTTGTGTCTGATCACAGGCTCTGTAAGAGGCTGAAACCTCTGGCTACTTTTTAACGTCTCCCTCTGCACATGCCCTCTGCACTGAGTGCTAATGTCTGCTTGCCTGCAAGCTCTGACCTAGAGAGGAGCCCAAGGGGAAGGATGCACACTTCAGCATCCCAACAGCTTTTGGGGCACGCACTGTCCTGCTATCACAGTACGTCACTCCTCGTGGGCAGATACTGCTGAGTATCCATTCCACACCCACCACGTTGGAGCTGCACCTCATGCCCAGCATGCCTGTTCAATCCAGACCTGCTTCCAAAGCTCTCATCTTCACCCACAGGCTGTAGTAGTCACACTGTGTGACAACATCCCACCACATTTTCCTGCCTGCTTCTACCCCAGCTGCAGCATGCCCACTACTCAACTTTAGAAGGAAAAGGAGAGCACACAGAAATGTTCGGATCACCTGTATTTCTGAGCAGAGGCCACTATAGAGCATGTAATTTAACTCTCCTAAAAATCATTGACACCTCAGTTATTCAGCATGTGTGCCCCACTGCTCAAGCTCACTGGCTGGTATTTCCATGCTACTGAGATATCAAGTGTGGGTTTTTTTGTGAAATTGGTGCTGGCTGCAAAGACAGATCTGTGGAAAATCCAAAGGCAGCTTGCAGTAAAGGAGCCAGCACTGTGCAAAGTGGCTGTGCTGTGCAAGGGACAGCATAAAACCAAGCTCCTATTTCATAATATGTGTGCGTCTGTATTCCTACCACCTTTTTTTGTGGGTGATGGATTTTACACCCTTGCAGATGTCAACACACAATAACCCTTCTTTCTATACAATTTGTAGCATGAGTTTCCAAGGGCAGAGCGTGAATCATCACAGCCTGGCAGCTCTGTAGCAGTATACTTGCAGCACCTTGCACCCACCAACTGGTCTAAGGGTGCCACGTTGCAGCAGGATAAGGGAAAAGGCCTTTGCAGGTGTAATTGCTCATTTCAAAGACAGCAAATGGAGAGTGCAAGCAACAGATTTCATGGGGGAGACCCACAGGGATCTGAGATGGACATCACAATCTTCACCAACATAGAGGAGAGAGCAGCAGGATGACAAGAGATTGTTGACAAGGCCAAATATGAAGAACTGCAGGAAAAATTTCTATCCAGAGCTCCCCAGTGCTCTGCCCAGCACTGCAGAGGGCACCTTCAGTCATCACTTGCTGCGCTTTAGACAGAGGACATTCTCAACATCAGCAGCTCTGTAGCAGTTAACCACTTCTCCCATAGTAATACCACCTGGCTCCCATGCAGCCAACAGATGAGTTCATGAGTCAGGCAGTGATTGTTTAACTTAGTGAAGTGGAAGGTGTTTAGATTAACCTTTGCATTGGCAAGCAGTGATTTAAACATATCCAGGACAGCTGTAAACACACTCAGATTAAACATATCCAAAATAGCTGTAAGCACAGGCACATCTTGTTGTCCCACTATACCAACACCACTTCCAGAGCTGAGCTGCCAGCTGCATCTCTGGGCCATGGCTCCACTGTCAGTGCAAGAGCTGAGTCTCCTTGCCACTAACCAAGAGAAAGAAATGCATCACACTTGAGTGAGATTAACCCCCAGAGCAGTCATTTGGCAGCTCAGCAATGTCAAAGCACAGTTCCTCCCCTTTCAGCTATAGCATTGTAGAGTTTGGCACAGGCATTTCACAAGGCTTTCTGCCAGATGCATGAAGCCTAACTCCCAAAGAAGGAAGCTAGACTATCAATCAGCAAATCCAGCAGAGCCTCTGTGCCTGAGAGCACGTAATGGCCTTCCCTGGACATCACAAGTCAGTGACAAAATAGGAAAAGCTGAAGCCAGGAGCTGCAGAAGGTGGACCCTGTTGAGATGTGCTGGGTCTGAGCAGCCAACCCCCTGGGAAAGCCGGTGCAGAGCCAATAGCTGGGAACAGCAGCATTTCCCAAGCAAGTGTCCCCATCTACTCTTTGCATGTGCTGATTTCTGTCCCTCAGAACGGCCTGTCCTCATGGCCCCTTCTGCTGTCCATCTGCCTGTCCATCCCATCAGGCTGGCTGAGCATGGGACAAAGGAGAGTATGTGCTGGAGCCGTTCTCTCTTCCTCTATCTTCTTCCCTCAGGAGGTTGTTTTGGCATCTTCTGCTTCACCTGCCCAGGCTCTGACATTTGTCCTCTTTGCAATAGCTTCCTGTTAGAGACATTTCTTTGTCTACTTCTGCTCATGCCACTGAAATCAAGACAACTGTCCCAGGAACATCAAGTAAATGATGTGTCATACACCACATTTCATGCTGTCAACACAGAGTAAACTGCATCCCAAGCATCACCAGCTGTGCCAGTGGCTTCCTAATGCTGGTCACACCCATGCTGTCTCCTGCAGCCTCCTGGACGTCATCGAGCCCCCCAGGTCCCTGTGTGCTGCACATCTGAGTTTCCCAGTGGTGATGACAGCCCTCCAGGATGTCTTGTCTGACTTCTAGTTTCCCAGCCATGCCTTGCTGAATTGCAAATAGAGCCAGTATTAGATTAAAACATAGAAATCCTCGCTTTACTAAAGTTGATGCGTGTGTCTGGACCACACTGCCCATGGCAGCATAGCAAACCCTTATGTGACACCAGGGGACAGAAGCAGCCTCACCACAGGCACAGGGACAACAAGCCAGCCAGACCTGATGCAAACAGACCTGCACAGCCACAGGAGCATTTCATGTGCAACTCACAGCAAGTTCAAGCGGGGTAACAACTGACACCATCCCAGTGCAGAGGCACACCGCTGCTGGTGCCAAACACTGATCGTTAAAGCAGAGAAAACCCTTAGATTATATTTTTATGCATCTTACTTGAAACCAAGTGATCTGGAAAATCCCAGAGTGTTTGGATGCAAAGGTCTAAATCTTAATGACACTTCTGGCAAAGCTCTGTGTTTTGTTTGTGCTATTTAACAACTTCTCCTAGGAAGCATCGATCTCAATGCCGGACTCAATTTGTGTTGCTGGAGGTCCCCCACCCACTGGGGCTTCTGGACCAGGCTGAGAAGTCACGTGCTGCACCTGCACCTCAGGCAACAGCGAGGGACTGGCCCCATGGGAGATGAAGACAGCCATTTATTTTGCATGGGTTTGGAAACACTTTAGCATCTAATGCATTTTTCTTCTGGCTGTATATCTTATCACCCTCAAATATTTAGTTGTTTTTTTTTTTTAAACCACATGTCTAACCTTGTTACATAGCTTTGTGCTTAGAAACTGAAACACATTTCAACAATTTTCATTATTTTTTTCCCCAAGAAACCAGAGGAGCTGGGGTTTGCAGGCTAGACACAGTGCTACAGGCCAGATGCGCACCGCCCAGATCCCACCCAGCCGCAGGTCTGCTTCCACCCTGAAACTCAGCTCACCCATTGCCCAGAGGCAATGCTGTCCTTCAGAAAGAAAATGGCTGGCTTGGTCTGTTTATCAAAATGAACGCACAAAGCCAGGTACCACATTAATACCTTGCACTGAAGCAAGCAGCAGCTAAAAGCAGAATCAGCAGATGCTCGCATAATTATCATGTTGGGGAAGAGTTAGCGTCACAGGGCATGATTTTCCCTTGCAAGAAAAAGTAAGCACAGAGATAAAGGAGATCCAATTAACAGGCTTTATGTGGATTTCCAAACAGCATGTGGCAGTGCTCTTAAGCTCTTGAAGAATGCCCAAAAGCTTTTCAAGAAACTGAGCTGCTGCAGGATGAGGTAGAGACCTCCTGAGATTAGAAACTGGTTAAAGGTCAGGAAGTCAGGAGCAGGAGCAGGAAGGACGTCATCTCTCAGAGAAGGAATCCCTATGAATCTGGCTTGTTCTGCATCTCCTTGGGTAACGTGGAAAAATGCAGGACAAAGCAAGGTGACATGTCTCAGCAGGACAGCAATCAAGGGCAGAAAAAGCAACAATTAAAGGATGCTGCAAAAAATTATGGTGAAATCCATGCTTTGGGGCAGGGAGATGCCACTGTGTGCTCAATAGCAAGCTATGGTCAGGTAATTCACCTCTCCCCTGTCTTGTGCAATATGCAGATGAAAGGAAGAGGTGGTGGTGCCAATCTCACCAGCTTCCAAAACAATCTGGCAGCTCAGTATTACACACATCTGTATTTCATTGGGTTCCCCATTGCTGCTCCTGCTACATCTGCAAGGAACTCATTTTGGGTTGGCTTCAGATGTACTTGCACTGTAGATAAAGAACAGAAGATAGACCTATTGAATACACAAAGGCTTCATAAACTCCAGGAAACACAAAGATCCGCTAGGAAAAAAGTGCATCTAGATGGAGAAATCATACCATACAAGGAAAGTGTTACTTTTGCTGGAGCATACAAAAAAGGAGGTCACTAATGAAGTGTCTCTGCTCTGCCAGGCGTATTCAGATTCTGTCCCATCTCTTCTTGGGTGAAAAAAGAAAGGGTCACTGTAGCTTGAACACCTCAGATCCCCCGAGGGCTGGGCTGGCCATGCACTCTGCAGTAGGACTGCCAAGGAAGCCCACAGTGGCTGTCCCGCTCACAGCCCATCCCAGGGATGCTTGGGTGAGGAGCTGAGGTATTTTCTGTAAGCTAGGAGAGATCTCTGCAATCCCAATAGCAAACCTACAGACCGCAAAGGTTGAAGGCAGTTGATATCTTCATGGGGGTGGGCTGACTACAGCTGTCACAGGAAGGGAGTCAGCCCTGGGAACACCGTGGCCGGGGAACAGAGAAGAGCAAACACCCTGAAGCAGAGCCCCATTGCTCCCAGTATTACCAGTGCCCTGCGTTGGCTGCCATTGGCAGGCCAGGCACATGGGTGAGGAGTGCAATCAACATACCAAGGCGTGACGTGGGTACTACTGCCAGAGGCAGGGCGGAGAAACCTAGGAACCATCACAAGGAGCCCATGGCAGTCCCTGATCCTGCTTCTTCCATCAGGAGGTTGCAGTGAAGCTTAGGGAAACACAGGCTGAAACAGCTCTGCATGGCTGGGAAACAGCATCCCTCGCAATTGCACATCCAGTGGTTTCTCCTTACCCACACCAAAAGAGGGTTTCATCCCCAAGACAGGTGATTCCACTGCACAGATGAATGGCAGGATGTTGGTCCATTCTGGGATACAAGTATGGATCATACAGCCAGAGCCCCCTGCCAGAATCATGGGGTCTCTGCTGACTCAGCAAGACTTATGGGAAAGCAAGTTAATCTGTTCTGCTTCCATTCTTCTCCTATACAATTTGGTGCTATACAATTTGGGTTATGAAATAAGAAGTACCAACAGCAACCTCCTTGTTGTCCAAGAAAGGTACCACCCATATCAACAAATGCCGTCCTGCCTAGGTGCTGCAGTGCTGATGTTGCCCCGCATCTCTCTACAACTCTCCAGCACACCATCCCCAAGCATTTAATGGCATAGCTGTGTTGACTAAAAGGAGCTAGTGAAATTTATAGCTCCAACTGGGGCATGCACTACTTGGCATAAATAATATTTTCTATAGGGGAAGGTGACCAGAGGACTCCTTGTACAAGGTCTGCAAGGAAAGCTTTCTCAGCAGACAAGCCTACAAGTGGATGGGAGGAGGAGGGAGTTTGAATATGCTCCCTAAGGACTTGCTTGGGTTAGACAAAGGGTTGGAGCCAGGCCCTCTGGCTCACCTCACTTTCATCATACATGCACATGGGCCATGAAAGCCCCAGCTCCAGCACAAACAGCACACGAGGTGCCACTGCTGGTGCCAGGAGAAAAATGAGTGTTGCAACAACTGCTATTAAAAAAAAAATCCCTTTGCAATCTATGAACCAAGGACACTGTTCATAAGCTGGGGGTAAAGGAGGATCCCCTTCCTCCCACTGTATTGGGTGTTTTGTGTGTAGCAGAAAATATCCACCCGCATCACCAGATGGGCAGGATATTCAAGTTTTTGCTTTCACTGACAGTTCTGTGAGCTGCCTTTAAGAACAAATCAGCAACAAAAAAGAGAACTGCAAAAAAGCAGCCCTAAAAATTTCCAGCCCTGAGTTTGCAAAGCATATGCTGTTTACTCACTTATTGTGAAGTCTTGAGCTGCCAGGTCAGGCCCCCGCCCTTCCCTCCAGCACAGTGACCTCTTACAGCTTGGGAGCTATTTTTTCCCACCCTGCTATCTTAGAACAAAACAAAACAAAACAAAAACCTCCACAATGCTGTGAAAGCTTTTATCATCCTGAAAACATGCCAAATGCGAAGGCGATAGGCAATTCTGTGTCTCAGATGCCTGTTTCCTGGCATATTTTAAGTCCTTTGCTCAACTGCAAGAATGGTGGGGGCAGGAGTCGCCTGCAAACAGCAGGCTGTGAACCCACAGTTTCAAACAATCACGTTTAACTGCTCATAAATACCCAGGGGACTTACACGTTCAAACACCGAGCAAGTACCAGACTTACAGCCAAGTGGCAGATTGAGCCTGAAGGTTGAGATACCAGCACAGTCCCTGCTTTGATACCGGCCTGGGAGAGCCACACAAACCACATATCCGTATGCCCTGGAGATGCTTTTTGAGGATCTCAAGTGCTTGGATCTGGTTTTGCAAGCAGAAATCCCTTTTCCACTCCATACCCAAACTGCTGGGCTTCTTCTAACAAAAACTGCATGGGTTGAAATAGGATGTACTTGGGATTTACTTCTTCAGAGAAAGAAAAAAGTGGTCCCTTGGCACACAACCCTCAGCAACATCTATTCCAGGACCCAGAACTTCTGCCAGCTGATGATCTGCCCTAACACTGCAGTTCAGGCCATCCAAGCATTGATTCAACATGAAATTGCTTGGAACTGCCTGTGAAAAGAAAAGTGTCTGGGCAGTCAGGAATTAATACCCTTTCAATTTGTTTTTGCCCCAGGGAGAAGTTAACAAGGAGGAAACTGGTCTGGACTGGAGGTCCAACTAACCCATGAGAGGCCTTAAAAGGATGGTTCTGCCAGTCAAGCACTGTGCAAAATTGACAGTGCCCAGGAAATTGGTGTTTGCCAAACAAAATCACTGCTCCTGCTGGATCTCTGAAAAGCACAGTCTGCATTTCAGAGGGGAGAGATGCCCACAGCACACGGCCCAGGACAGTATTTCACAAACCTGCCTATGGCTTCTCTCCCAACTCACTGTTCCATGAGAGTGCAGAGCAGCACATCACCAGTGCTGCAAAGGGAAGTGTGAGAGCACAGGTCAACTGCTGTATGAGCTGGTCCTGCAAGGATGCCAGGACTCCTTTATGTGTCATGTATTATCTAAAAAACCCAAGACAAAAAGAAAGCTGCAGAACTCCTGCATAGCACAGAAGAAAAGCAACAGAAGCACTCCAATGTGTCACAAAAGCCTTCTTTCCTGCCCCCTGGCCTCCATGCACACTGAATGCCCTATTCAATTGTTAGTAACAGGAGGACAAGAACATGAGGGACAGTCTTCATCTACCTTTGTACATCCATTGTCTTCACCTTCTTCTCTCACCCTCCATTCAAGCACAGAGATCCAACCTTTCTCAGGATCCAGCTAGCTACAAGATAGAGGGTAAACAGTAAGCTTACAGACAAGACAAACACCATGCTTAGTCTATGTCTTACATATCCTTTGGGCTGTTGCGAGCCACAAGGCACACCAGCAGCTTCAGGCCAGCACTTTGGAGCTGGAGTCAGCTGGGGGCAGAAGTGGCTGTTAGCATACAGCGTCCATGTCCCAGGGCCATCTCCCTTCCATGCTGTCCAGTCTGATTCTCAGAGCTCAAAGTCTGATATGGACTAACAGAAACAATGAGAGACTGGAAAGAGTGCAGGTGGGAACCAACTAGAAGGTGGGAAGACATTTTGAGTTCTGACACCACCACAGCCCTTACAGATGCTGCTGTGTGTAGCCTGAGGCCCACAGGGCCCACAACACGAACCTCATGGCACTGACACAGGAGCAGACATTTGTCTGGCAGAGGAGAGGAAAGCACAGCCAGCCCTCTCCCAACCCCAGAGTAACGAGATGGAGGATGGGAAACGGACAGCATCTGCCTGTGGCCCCTGCCAAGACTCTTCTGCCAGACCTTGGCAGGAGGAAAGGTGGCACAGTGGCATTCTTCTAACAAGCAGCATTGATTTGCGGAATCAAACTCTATAACCCAGAGCTAGGTTATAAAGCAGGCATGTTTATTCAATGAGACGCGTATCATTGGGTGCGTGGGGGATAGTTCCTCCTAACACGCACACCAACAAGAGTGGTACAAATTTGTAAAGCAACCTTATGCATATTCAACGTGTCCTGGAATTTAGTTACATATTCATTAATTTTCTGGAACCTCATCTGCATGCTGCTCCTCCTCTTGACGCATGTGTGGTTCATAGCAGGGGTCTTTCTCTGGTGGTCATGGGGATGAAGTTAGTAGTCTTCCTCTCTTTGAATCTTCACCTTTAGCCTACTTTTGTGTTCAGCTTTCAGAAGTAAACTGGTTCTTTCTGACAGTGCCTCAGCACTTCCTCGTGTTGTTTACATTCTTCCCATTCAGTTTACCACAGCATTCTATCCCTAATCTTGTTTTTCCATTCAAGCACCTTGTCCCTTATCCTGTTTACTCCAAATTCCTGCTTAGCTTGCACCCTAATACAATAGCTAATCAATAACCTGTCATTCCTTAATTCAGCATCAGCAGTAAGGTCCGCATGGCCAGGGTTAAGAGGCAGGCATTACTGCCTTTGTTAAACAGTGCCAGCACAGAGGAATCAAAACAGCATACTAGATATGTATAATTAAAGATGCCAGCCACTTCCCATTATAGCTGTTTTAGGCACTAACTCGGATAGGAGTCAGCTGCAACTCCCATACTGCTTTCTTAAATGTTATAGATCTTACTCAGAAGTTGATCTGAAATAGGAAGGCTGGTTTTCTAGGGTTAAGAAACACTGGAAAACTTTCTGTATGTTTCAAAAGGCAGTGCCGTTTGGGAATTTTACATAGGGATGACCTTCAGGACTTCTCCAGCACAAATCACAGGCGCCAGGAATAGAGGAGCTCGAGGGGAGGACCAGCTTTCCTTAGCTCTGTGGCTCCTAGAGCAACTGAGAAACAAACCCATGCTGTCTGCAAAGAGCATATCCTCAAGCCACATGGGCTCCCCCTTCATTTGAGGTGTCTGCACACCCGTAGACTCCCCCCACCAAGCAACCTCTTCCAGCCCCCTCCATTTCCCAAATGCTTTCAGGCTTGGAGGAAGACAGGCAGAGGCATGCAGAGGAGAGGTGGCTTGTGTTTCCTCTGGGTTGCTTTGCTTAGGAGGCAGGCAGCCACGAGGCCAGCAAAGCTCAGTGCTCACAGCTCTTGCCTGACACTTCTAAACACAGAACACTTTGCCCTGGGGAGGAGAGGAGAAGGAGAGAAATTAGAGGCTGCAGTGGGAATGAAATGGAGAACACAGGCAACATGAAACTTAAGGAGCCATGGGGAAAGAGCTGAAGGACTTTGGAGAAGGATCCACTTGAGAAAGCCTTTGTTTGGAGGCGTTCCCAACTGCTTGTTGAAACAGGTTCTCACAGTCCCAACCCCAGGTTAGGACCAGGCTTTCTTTGAGATGAGGATGTTCCATTAAGAACCCAGCCAAAGGTCTAAGCCATGAAGGAACCCCCTTCCTAGCAGTGCCTCCTGCCCAGGGAAGTCTGGCAGCTACCCCTACCACCACTGGCCCAGAGGCTCACCTCCCACCAGGTCCCAGACCATACTCATTGCCCTCGTTCCTCCCATCTCACCAAGCCTCCCTGAGATTCCTGAAGTCCAATCCCCTTGAGGCTGTCTCTCTACACCTGTGTGACCATCGGCTGAGGCAAGCCTTCCTAGCTATTCACATCTTCTTTCTCCTACACAGCTGAAGGGGGCCTGCCCACTACAAGCCGCGGCACAGCAGGTTGATCACCTTGGAAAGCTGAGCCAACCTCAGCTTTCCTGCCCAAGAACAAGAGGACGTTCTGGGACACAGGGTGGATGTACAGTTGTGCCAAATATCTCACTCCAAGAGACAGTCAAGAGGAGAGAATACAAAAGCTGAGGGTGTTTGAGAAGCACACACAGGTCAATAACCACAAAGGCGGTGGCCAGCCCTGTGCCCAGCTGCAGCTAGGCAATACTTGTGGTACCAGCAATTCAAACAGGAATTCTAGCCCCAGCATCTGGCAGATCCACTCTGTTTCTAGTGCCAACTAAACATGGCTAAATATGGCAGCAGGGTTTGAGTTTGTTAACCACTTCCACTACTTTACTGTCTCCATCTGGATGTTTTTGGATGATTATTGTAGGGCAGGCCAAGCAAGAAACACAAAATAGGCCAGAAGGGATCTGCATCACCTACTGAAAGCACACACTTCCAGGGAAGGAAGAAGGCAAGCTTGTGATTTACGCAATCCGTAATTATTGTAGGTGCCTTCTGTTGCATGCTGCAACAGCAGTCTGGCTGTTCACTGCGCACAACATGGGAGAAAAAATGTTCTCTTAAGCCATTTTTCCAGTGACGGGAATAAGCTCATTTTTCAGTTGGTATTTATCAAAACAAAGCCAGACAAACTCAGTACTGTGTGAAAGTGCGTTTATTCCAAAGCTAAATTCTTCACACAAAACAGTGGCTCTGAACAGCAGCATCAGTCTTTACAGAGATCTACGACAGCCTTCTGGGCTCCAGGGCTTCGGGTCTTCAACATTCACAACAGAACTTCTTTTCATAGTAGTCAGCAAGGATTGAGGGGGGAACAAAAACATCGCCTCTGGCACAATTTAAGGAACTGCGCCACAAAAAGAGAAAAGGCATCAAGACTCTTCACAGGAAGGTTGGTGTGTGTGCAAAGATCTCACAGAACACCCTGCTCTCTGCAGGCTGTTTGCCAAGAAGCAGCCACCACCGTCAGGAGGGGGAACTGCGTTATTCCTGTAGACAGAAAACAGGACTGTTGGGTTGAATAATATGCTGGACTTCTTCCAAGGACTGAAGTGGCTGAGAGGTCACGTTTACATGTGTTTATTTGTGGCCTGGAGCCTGAGCACCAGCTTCATTGTGCACACCTGGTCCCAGCCGATGCCCTAGAGGGGTTTGCCTTCTTCCTGCCTTAGCCTCTTGGAGAGATGTTCACTGATGACCAAGAGAGGGTTGGCTTTGTAGCTGGGATCTGCGATGACCTCATGAAACAGGGCCACTTCCTCTTCTCTGAGGAGAGAAAAAAAATCCACACTCAATTGGTTCATGCAAAAGAAACCGAGCAGATAAGAAAAAAGCTCATAAAGCAACAGGCTTCTGTACAGACAGGATTATCTTCAATGTAAACCTCAGAAAGAAACAGTGCAAGAAATGGACCTCATCTACCTAAGGGAAATGCTCAAATTGCTGCCAGATCTGTGGAAGCCAGTAGCTTGATCTCATGCCACAGACAGAAACAATCATGCCAGCATCAACTATCATTTGGCATTTTTTTAGAGCTTTCCCCTAGTAAAACAAGAAAGAGAGACCAGAAGTATTTGGTAAATGTGCTCAGAATGAAGACTACTTCAGACCACATGAGCACAAAAGCAGATTCTGCACTTGCAAGCTCATCTACTGACTCTTGTTTATTGCTCAAACGTAGAGGCTTCCTATGTGCAACGCTACTTAGACACCATGGTAGGAGCATGACAGAATTACCTCTGTATACTTGGTCACAGCTGGTTGCTGTGGAAATCTTCGCTCAAAAAGCAAGCAAGCAGGGAGGAACAAGAACAGAGCACAAGGAGTGTAAAAATAAAAAACTGAGCTTTCATGTAAGTCACCTTGATCGTGGTCTCTCCTTCTCACTCATGCAGACTGAGCTCTCCATACCCCTGCCAGACACACATTTCCTTCCTCTCATGTTGCTGTAGATCAGCAGAGCACTCTTCAGCTTGCAGCAGGCAGGTAGTTCCCTCCCTACTACAGCTCTTCATAGAACTGACAGGGAAACCCCAGAAGCAGCGACCACAGAAAGCAAACACTGCCCAGTCACAGAGCCTAGCTCCAGAAGAGTTGCAGTGAGGGGAAATGAAGTTCCTGATGCCTTGTGGTTGTATAAAATATCAAACATTATACAAAGGAACAAGGAGTTGCTAGACTTCTTGTGAAACTCCAAGAATTATTCAAAAGTACTTAGTGTTTCACTTTATAAGAAAAGGTTTGGCAGATGTCAATGCACAGCTGTCCCCATAAGGGGTGCAAGGCTTATTAGTTATCATCCCAAAGGTACTTCAGCAGAGTGGCTGTAGCACCTCAGGCTATGTGGAGATTGAAGAGATCCTCACCTACACAACCACTGGAGGCTTTCCAGAAGCATATCAGCTAGAGCTGCATGGGCCAGCGCCTTAGGATACTGAGCCACAGCTGAGTGCTGCAATTCCAAATCAGAAAGCTGAGACAAAGGGCACACTCACTTGCCTTAAATCAAGTAGGAATGTTTGGTGTGGGTTTGTTCTGAAACCCTAGAGATCAAACCCAGGAGGCCAAAGCTAGGATTCTTTTCAGTGAGACAGGAAAAACAAACTCTTCAAGGAACAAGTGCAGCTTCCTGTGCTCACTTACGTTATATGAGACAGAAATAAAAGTGGACTGAATCCATCCAGAACTGACTGAGTTTGGCAGGATTCTGAACAGGACACCTGCAATATCCTGCATCAGGTAAAGGGAACTGGCTGCACAGAGAGGTTGTGTGATCTTCACCCTTGGAGATACTGAAAAGCCAGCTGAGCAAGTGGCTCCAGGTGACTCTGCCTAAGCAGAGTGGTGGACCAGATGATCTCCAGAGGTCCCTTCCAACCCCAACCATTCTGTGATTTTGAGCAAGAACACTGGACATCAGATAACCAGGAACTTACAAGAGCCTGTGTTTCTGAGCTTGTTTCATCATACAGAAGTCTGCTGGTTCTGCCTTTGCTTTTACATGCCTGCAGAGAGAAGAAACAAAACAAGTGTTTAGTGTTACAGAGGAGAGGTAACTTAGCAATTGCTGTTGAGATGGAAAGAGTCCAGTGGCTCTTCATCTGCCTTCCCAGGAAGTACAGGTAATTGTCCTGAAATCATAGAAGCAGAGAATAGCCTGGGTTGAAAAGGACCACAGTGATCATCTACTTTCAACCCCCCTGCTATGTGCAGGGTCGTCAACCACCAGACCAGGCTGCCCAGAGCCACATCCAGCCTGGCCTTGAATGCCTGCAGCCATGGGGCATCCACAACCTCCGTGGGCAATCTGTTCCATTGTGTCACCACCCTCTAGTGAATCCTTTGAGTGCATCCTCAGCAAGCTTGCTGATAGCACCGAGCTGAGTGGTCTTGTTTTTCCTCAATAATTCTGCACTGGGGACACAATAGAATACTTTTATCTTTTGCCTCAAATCTTGCAAGGACATTTTCCTCCGGTTCCACATACATTGTTTTTTTAATTGGTTCACTATGGCCTAATAAGCAGTGGGAATCTTCCAAACTGGGGAAGAGTGGATGGAAGTGTGTCAAAGGCTTCAGCGATGAAGCTGATGGTGAAAAAGGGGAAGAAGTAGGTGGGCACTCGACCACTCTGAATACCACTGAGCATGCCCAAAGGGACATTAGCACATATCTGTGAGTCCATGAAAAGAATGAATATGTATGGCAATGTGCTGCATATGCATGTCTTAACTGTTCAAATTTAGAACCTGAACTCTGAGAGGGTGTGCTTGCTTGTCAGGTCACCCAGTGTGCATCATGAGGAATAAAGGAATGCTGCTTTCTAACGCCACACTGAGGTTAGAGAGCCGGCTCTGGCTGCAAGTTCCTTGGACTACACAAAGGCATTCCTTTTTATTGCCTCCAGTAAAGCATGACATAAGTATCACCTACAGAGAGCTAGGGTAAGGGGATCCCCGAGTAGGTACGCTGCACATGAGCAGGGAGACATCCCAAGTGTGTGGAGTATTCTGTGTTTCCCAGAAGGAACATGGTGAGGGGGTGCTTGATAACAGCCCCCTAAGAGAAATGGGTTTAGAGTCCCTGGTAAAGGGAGAGAGATTGAAGAGATTCAAGACCTTCTGAGCTCCATATTTCTCGGAAGTAACATGGTGATGCGGTGCTTGACAGATTCATGATGCCCATGAGAAACTGAAGCACTTGTTAATTGTGTTGCGTTATGCTTGCTAGCATTGTGATTTTGTACGTGACCATGGGTATGCGAGTATTACTGTAACAGCGCCGAGCTTTTGATTTACTCATACCTGACTTCAGGTTTACACACCATTTACTCCGAGCTTACTCACACTTGACTTCAGATTTACTCAGACTTTACTCAGGGTTTACTGACACTCTACTCCGAGTGTACTCACACTTTACTGTGGGTTTACACATAGTTTATCATAGAATCTTAGACTGGCCTGGGTTGAAAAGGACCTCAGAGATCATCTAGTTTCAACCCCACTGCCATGGGCAGGTTCACCAACCACTCGACCAGGCTGCCCAGAGCCACATCCAGCCTGGCCTTGAATGCCTCCAGGGATGGGGCATCCACAGCCTCCTTTGGCAACCTGTCCCAGTGCTTCACCACCCTTTGAGTGAAAAACTTCCTCCTAATATCTAACCTAAGCCTCCCCTGTCTCAGTTTAAAACCATTCCCCCTTGTCCTATCACTATCCACCCATGTAAACAGCCGTTCCCCCTCCTGTTTATACGCTCCCTTCAAGTACTGGAAGGCCACAATGAGGTCTCCCCGGAGCCTTCTCTTCTCCAAGCTGAACAATCCCAGTTCCCTCAACCTTTCCTCACAGGAGAGGTGCTCCAGCCCTCTGATCATCTTAGTGGCCCTGCTCTGGACCCGCTCCAAGAGCTCTGCATCTTTCTTGTGCTGGGGGCCCCAGGCCTGGGCGCAGTACTGCAGATGGGGCCGCACAAGAGCTGAGTAGAGGGGGACAACCACCTCCCTCTCTCTGCTGGCCATCCTTTTTTTAATGCAATTATTTGCATAGCCAGACTGTAACGGAGATGCAGACTCCTTCCATCATACATTGATGTCAACTCTGGAGTCACGACCAAATGGGCAGGAGGTAAATGCACTATTTATATAAATAAAAATCGTATCATTTAGTCCTAGAACTGGTCTTCAGCTCATCATGCTTGAATCATCTGCTGCTTATCTCTGACTTCTAGGTCAAAACTATACCCACTGCTTAGAGAAAAGATCCCACTGAACTTCCCCACTGGTCGTGTATCACCCCTGCACATGTCATGTTCCTTGTTAACACTGCAGAGCCTCAGCATTTGCGTGAGTCATTTACAGGCACTGAAAGAGAGCTGCCAGTCATGCTGCAGGACTGTCAGTGTATAAGGCTGCACTTGTATTTTAAAAATGGTAGCGTTCCTTTCTCCTTGGGAACACACATCCTCACCAAAGGTTTGTAAGTCAGCTACCGTGTGCAGCTAAGGCGCAGCAGCAAGCACGGATAAGCACTCTCTGCACCCGTTTCCTATGGCTGAGCAAAGTCTGAGGAGACTAGAGGTGTAATCCCATCCTGCTCAGGTGCTGAAAGCACATGATGCTGTCACGGTTTTGTGATTTTTGGTTTTCAGTATTCCACATCATAACATCATGTAGTGCACTGGGAGTTAAAGTGTTAATACTCTATCCGGGTACCTGTCCCTACACGTCACGGAGGGACGGGATTACCGTCGTCTCTTCTTCCCAACGGGCGAAGAGGCAGGTGCTCCGATAACTCTCTTTCTCCTACTTTATTTGATTTATTAGTCTTAATTTTAATTAGATTGTATTATATTATAGTTAGTAAAATAAGTTTATCTCCCTAGACGGTCTGTTCATTTTCTTTCCTTTCCCTTTCCCTTCCCGTTTTCGGGGGGGGGGGGCTGGCAATGGGGGCCCTTGGGCCCACTGTTCCTGTCACAGGCATAGACTGGTCCAGATAACCCCGTGACAGATGCCTAATGCCAGGCAGCAACAGAAATCTACAACAAAGCCAAGGGACGTGCAGAAACGGCAGTGGCTGCTTTTGGGATTTGAAGTGCACAAGAAAGGAAAATTACTGGAAAACTGGACAGCAGGAAAAAAAGCCACTGAACTAGAACAGCAATGGCATGGTGGCAGCTGGTGGATAAAGCTTCTGCATGAAGAAGCTCTGAGTTCAGAGAAGAATAAGACTTTGGATGAGAAGGAGGGCTCTGCCTGAAGATGAATACTAGTAAAGGACAGCACAAGGTGCTGATTGCTCTAATATCAGTGCCTACAGCTGCTCGTATGAAAGGATTCCATGACATCCTTTCATAGATGAGGCCTTGGGCAACACAGCAAAACTAAGCAAAAGGGCAGGAGTCTGATCCTCTGCTAAGCCTATGCACTAGGCTCCCAGCACAGCCAGATCAGGACTGCGTTACTCTCCCTGCTTCTCAGAGTGCATATTGGGAAAAAAACCTATTTTCCTCTCTGACCCCGAATCCTTTCATTCCTCAATTTTTCCATTTTCTCTTTCCCACCTGCCCCACGTCCCTTCACCCTATGCAGTTTCATCATCCCTCTCCACTTGACCACCTCCTGCTCCTTATCTCTCCCTCTGCCCATCCTGGACCATTTTATTTTTCCTCAAGAGGATCCTGGTGGACACAAGCTGCTGAAGGCTGCTCTCCTGCTATTCGATTCCCCTTTAGCCCAGGATACTGCCAAAGCTGCCCGCCAAACCAGACACACCCCAACAAGGCGGATGTACATCAGCCAGCACCCAGCCCACATCGGGACCAGGAACCAGGCAATCAATGCCCGCACACTGCTCACACACTCACAAGGCCCTTTTGAGGTCACCTAGCACAGCCAGCATTACACAACAGATCTCACAGCAGATGAGGAATAGCAATCAGCAGGAGCAGACAAACAGCCACAGGGTTTGAGCAGTTCCCGTCATGCTGCTGCATCCAGTGATATAGCAAGATAGCGACATAACAGACATGCTTTCTTTGCATTCATTAACCACTTGGCATGGGGATGGTTTCCTGGTCACCATTCTGGTTTGCCTGGATTGCTTATGGCAGCTCAGAGAAAGCTCTTCACAAGTTGGACAGCAATCCATGCTCACTAGAGCACGGGCTTACAGCCTCTGGGGCTGCTTCAGGGTGCACCAGCCCGTTTTTGCTTTTAGCCACAACACTACTTTAAATGGTTCCGTGCTACTGAAGGCTTTTCAGTGCTGCTCAATGGCTCTGCCCCACTGGCCTGACATGCCTGAAAGGTTGCTGCCTGACTTTCCCACACCAAGCCACCAGCATGCTGCCTGCTCACTGGGCTTGTGAATGGTAGTCCTGCTTCATTACACTTCATTGCCTTCATCCATTATAAAACCAAATAAAACCTCTCCGTAATGCTCAGCAGGAGATCAAATTCCTGGAGAATCTAATCTTTTATTCATAACACTAACAAACCATCCCAGTATTACCCTTCATTTATGTAATGATTCAAACCCTATGAAAGCTTCCTCTTACTATCTCCAACACTTCAGCGCACACATCCTCATGCGGCACAGGAAGCCACAGCAAGCAGACTGCTTCCAAGGCAGAAGAGCACTGTAGCTCCTCCATGCCACGACTCCTCAGTTGTGAGACTACCTTTTGGCCATCTGAGTGACACCAGTCTGTGCTAAGCTCCCACATCTGCTGTGCCACCTGCAAATAGTGCTGACCAATCTCAAAATTCTCAGCCAACACAGGGCTTCTCTACCCTGTGTACTGCTGGGCTTTCTAGATATCAGAGCCTTGCAGCACAAGCTCAGGCTTCCAGCAGGAAAGGGAAGCTGCCATGTTCCCACAGAAGGATCTGGGTTTGTAGAGAGGCAGAGCTGACAGCACTTCTCCGAGGATGTCTCATTGCAGATGTGTGCTAGAACACCAAACTCTTCTACAAGTATCACATGCACTCTGCCATAAAATGTATTATAGAACAGAGGAGGGACTGTAGTGAGTCAGCTGAAAGGACCATTTTGGTAGTATTCTGCCTTAAAGCAGCCTGCAGCAGATGGCCACAGAGGGGCAAGAGCAAGGAAAGCGTATGTCCACAACCATGCCAGCATTTACAGCTCATGGACTTTGAGCTGAATGCAGATTATATACATGAAGCAACCCTCTAAGAGCTCTCTCCTCACTGGCTTTGTAGGTCACATCTAAACCAGGAGCCACAATATTCCACAGCAAGGAGCAGTGCAGCACAGAAAGCTTCCTGTTTGCATTGAATCTGCAACTTGCTAACTTTTTTTATGTCCCTTATGTCTCACAATGGAGATGAACTATTTCCTAACTACATTACACTTACCTAATATAGACTATTATATTCCCAAGCTTCTTTGTCTCCAACTCCTGTCCAGGCTGAGGACTCCTCAGCTCACTACGTGACCCCTTGTGCAGAAGCTGGGCCAGAATCTTCATCTTCCTTTCAAGTTCTACTCTATTTTTTGAGGTGGTCCACAATTGCAATCTGCACTGACACTGTGTATTTCTACTGGGGAAAGCAATGCCCAAAAGAAGCAGTCAACCTATTCTCTCTCCCTCTGTACATGCTTTCTGCAAACCATTCCCTCCACACAGCCATGGCTTAACCTCCAAGGTGGACAATAAGGAGGGAGAACCACACCTGAACACAACCTGGAATCAGGTGCCACACCTGATTGCAGAAAGAAGGCAAAACCAACTGTTTCTGCTCAGGTTAAGCCCTGGTCCAGCACTCAACCAACTCCCAGTCCTTTGCAGAACTCTGTCTGTATTTTTGCTGCTCATTCCCACTGAAAGGGCAGACTGACTGAACTGCCAATTAAAAAAAAAAGTTATTCAAAGAATTAAGAGCCAAGTTCAGAAAGGAAACATTTTCCCAGGCTTAGATACAAGATATGTAGTTGCTGTTTGTTTGAAGGGTGACTTTCCAGAAGAACAGCACGCTGCCAACTCAGTCATGCTCTTTAGTAGCTGGGCATCCCACCTGGGTCAGTTTCTTTCTGGGGCACCCCACAACTCACAGGAGGCTCCACAGTCATTTCTGCCTTGATATTCAACCAAAGAAAAGGGTGCTCTGCCAGGCAGCCTTATACTTGGCTGTCCTCTAATCCAAACGCTTGCTTAATGTGATCAAAATAAGTTTGCAGTTCCAACCCCTACTGAGTAAGTGGAGGTGTGAGCATTTGTTCACCACGCAGAGCTCTTTTATTCTGCACTGGGAGATGCAAAAGCATCTGCAGCACTGACTGAGCAGCCAGGCAGAGCACTGCACTGAAAAGGAGAAAACACAAGGACAATCAGAACACACCCTAAGGCTGGTTGGGATGGCTGAAGCATGAGTGTCAGAGGATCAGAAATAGCTCTTTTCTTTCAGTACAATAAAGGGAAAAGAAAATCCATCTTGTACTCTCATCCAAAATCATGTTCCAAGCCAGCAGGGTGAACAGAGAGTCTGGCTAGAGAGTAAATCTCTGCTCTAGGGGCTTGAGCTGCTTTGGGTGGAAGCCTGAAGGTCTGGAAGGACAGAACACCAGGCTGCATCATGGTCAGTAGCTCATGCAGGAAAAGAGCAAACAATCCTAGCAGGCAGCACTGTGCTTTGAATCCTAGCTCTCCAGATCTGCTTCCATCTGTCACACCAGTTAGGTGAATTCGGGAAAGCCATCAATCCCATATTTGCCACCTGCAAACAAGAATTAGTTCCCTGTGAATAATAGATAGATCCTCCTAGAAAATAAAAGATTTCTCTTATTGCAGCAAACACCATTTCCTGAAAATGATGAGAACAACCTTCATTATAAAACAAATCTCAAGTGCAGATTCACAGGTGAGCTCAGCCGCATTACACTCCGGACACTTGTGTATCAGTCCTACCACTCAGAATATCCAGTCTCTCCCAGTCTGTCTCATCCCAAGTCTCCTCTAAGCAATACAGTTCTCGTAAACGTGGATTCAGAAGGCACATTTAAGCTTCTTGCAGCAAGAGTAACATAGAAAAAAGTGAAATGTAGTTGAGGTCCTGTTCTCCTAACTGTGGGCCCCAAGCCTGTATTGCCTGTAGCTACAAGCTGAGATGGAGGGTGCTTTAATCTGCAGGAAGAAGGGAAATAACACTGCCCATTACTAGGAGACACATACCTCTTGGATGGCTTCCTGCCCTTGATACCTGCGGTCAGATCAGAGAGCTCAGGCAGGGCTTCCATCAGTGGCTGCATGTCTCCCACAACAGGTGTTGCCTTTCGCTTTGCTTCAGCTTTTTGCTTCTGCTTGGCTAGCTTCACACTTTCTATTTCTGAATGAGAAACAAGACTTTATTTGGGTAAGTAGAAATGTTTTTTCAAACAACGGTCTCCTAGCAGAGGCATACAGTAGACAAAGGAGATGAACTTAATTTCAGTTTTTCACTCAGAATTGGACAAGCCAATGGGAGGTGGGAACAGAAAGCTGCAGGCTGCTGTGCAGTCCTTGAGGCTCTCTGGTGCAGAAGTGCAGCTGCTCAAGCCTTATGGAACCAGAAGCCCCAGCAGAACACATTCTCTTCCACACCAGCCCACAGAAGCCTAGCTGGATGCCCCCATCTGTCCCAGACATCCCTTGACAGTACCATCACATCAGCCCAGCAGCATGTGCAAGCACCCCCTTCTCCTGCCGGGTGGGCCTGGAAACCTGCAGCATTGCCTTGACATTCAAGCAGTTGGTGTGGGGTGGGACACAACAGGAAATCCTATTCCTATTTGCCTCCCGTGCACCCAAGGGAGGCTGCAGCTCCCAAGGCCTCTGCTTGTCACGGCATCACAGAACTGGAGAGGTTGGACATGATGGAGCACAGCAACAGCAGCTGCACAGCCAAGAGCACTGAGACAGGAAGGCTGCAGGTTTCCAACACAAGGCCACAGAAGCAGGACTAAATCTGCAGTATGTTTGGTGGAAGTATGAAAGCAGCCAGACTACAGAGCACAGACAAGATGCCACCTGGGATTCTCAGTCTAACCCAGCTGATCACGTTCAAGAAAGCTGAACCGAAACTCACTAGCTAGCTGCTTGCTCCTTTAGTATTTTTGTCTTGTTCACCCCCTAACTAAGCTGTTTCAGTCAAAGAGCAACGGTTTCTGATAAACAGTAATATTTGCTGTACATGAGTGTTTTTGACAAATCTGGATTGTAAAAGCTTCTCCGCACAGCAATCCCTGCCAAGAACACAGCTTTCCATTCTACATCACTTCTTTTTATGGTCTGGCTTTACGAAGCTGACTACTTCAGTGCTTTCATAAACAGTATGTGCTCAAAATTTTCAGACACCTGATTCTGCACAAACATCCCAAATTCTTTTCCTACGAAGTCTCTGGTGTCTGAGGAGCAATACGATGTATGTATTTTGAAATGTGCATACTTCTAATGTTTGAATCATTGCATAATTTTTTTCCTCTTCTCTAGTCTCTCCTACAATAATTTATTGGAACTGAAGAAATCTCCAAGTTTTGCATTTGCACTACAGGGCTGAACTGTAGTTCTCAGGTTCTTGGCATCCAGTGTCAAGAAAACAGTCCTGGGATAAGAAAAAACAACAAACTCTTGAAAATATTTCGGAAGGCATGGATTTAATGGTAATAACTATCTTCTCAGACAGAAGTAGTTTGACCTGAAATTTTCTGTCTTGGTGTCCTTGCTAAAGAAAACCCGGCACATTTTATTTATTTTCCACCCAATTTGTAGCTTTAGAGCCAAGAGAGAAGAAAAGAGGCCAAAACAACATACCTAATCTTGAGTAAAATTGTCTCTATGAAGGCATATATACAAGAGGGAGTGATTAAAAAGAGCGTAGGAAGCCTGCTCCTAGGCTTTCACCTCCAAAGCAACTGACCAGGGCTATGGAGCAGTGCTGTCACCTACCTCCAGGAGTATGTCCTCTTTCTTACACAAGACATACATGAGTCCCATGTAGCTCTTTTATTGTCGATCCTGTATCACAGAAAGCTGCTGAGTGCTTATCTTCCTCTGCAGCTTCTGGTACCAGTCATGGTTAGACACAGGATACCCAGCCAGGAAGATCTCAACTGTGCTCCAGCAATCCCTTCCAATGTTCCCTCAACAGTATCAGACACACAGACAAGGAAAGACATTCATGAGCACAGAGAATCTGCAAGCTCCAGGCCAGCCGGCTGTAAGAACTACAAAAGATATGTTTTTCTGCTCAACAGGGACACTGACTGCAGATGTCAACAGAATTTGGAAGTTTTTGGCTGATGATAATGAAGTCTCCTTAGCACTCAGGGTGTTAAAGTACCAGCCAGAGACACCTTCACTGTGACTTGTGCAATCACAGGTTGATGGGCTTGAGCTAAAAGTGCAGTGAGAGCTCAGGAGCAGAGAGCATATGGTACCACAGAAAGCCACATTGCTCAACCCCCAACACAATCTGCCATCAATTCTGTTGGACAGAAAGGTGCTAGGGGAACAACCAGTCTCAAGAAAAGCTCCAGGTGGCATAAGGAATCCCTCTGCCACTCCCCATGCCTCAGCAGTATCTCAGAAACTGACACACACAGGCTGCTTCTGCTGACAGTGCAGAGATGCTAGCCACGTTGGGGATGATGTTCCCTGCTCCACAGGGGAGCAACAGCAAACCTCTCGTACACCTCTGGAAAGGTCTCCATACAAGACCACCTCCGACTGCCTTGCAGGATGAGATTCCTTGACTTGGCTCCCACTAGCACCTGCAAGTGAGTCCCACTCAGAGCTGCACAGAGAAAGTAAGACCCAACCTTTAGACTTGACCTTTAAAGATTACTCAGGACATTAGGCACACTGCAGATAACTAATTGGAGGCAGTGCATCTTGCCATACCACAGCTGAAAGTTTTCCTATGCTGAAATATCTGAAGCAAAAACACAGACACTCTTCCCACAGCAAACAGGAACATTTCTGCCATGGGCTGGGTTTGTTTGGCTCTTATTTCACAGCCTCTAGAAATGCAAGTCAGTCTGGTGGCTAGGTTCACTGGGGCATGTGAGGCAGTAACACAGCCAGCAGCATCCAGAGACATCCCTTGTGGAAAAGCAGAAGGTCCCACCGCAGAGCTCCACTACTTTTCTCAAAGGCCTGGGATTAACCAGTGGGGCTCAATTCCAGGCTGTCCTACATCCACAGGATTCTATCTAGCCCATGCTGTGACTGCACTGCTGGTCATAACTCTACAGGAGCCTGAAAAGATACAAACAAACCTGCTAGACCTACACTGGCACCATGTCTTTCCTGGATAAATGAAGGGTTCTAAGTAGTCACATTGCATATGGAATAACAAAAACAGGTTTGGGTAAAGAGTCAATCTTAGTGCTAAATGCCCTCTGTAAGGAGAAAAAAACAGAGACTTTTTTTCCCCACTTGCTGAGGAGCAGACTTGAAGGTTTTTGAGAAGCATTCAGCCCTGCCAGCCCCAGCCTTTGTCCTGCCACAACCCAACACTTTCACCCACACCCTTCGTACAGAGGAATCCAGCAGTCACCCTCTGAGATGCCCCCCCATACAGCTGTGCTTTGGGCACTTACTCTGCAGCCATCTTTCTTTCCTCAGCTTCATTTTTTCTTTTTTTGATAGAAGTGTTTTTTCTTCCAAACCTAGAGAAAAAGAGAGATGTGAGCGAGATTGGGACCGGTTCTGCACACCAGCTCTCTGTTGGACTCATCATAAAGACAGACTGCTGCAGAAGCAGCAGCACAGGCCCTGTTTCCTTAGGCCAGCTAGTTATCTTTGAGAAAGGCTTTTCAACAGAACTCTCCCTCCTGTTGTCTGCATTCCCACAGTAACCAGGCCGGAGCAGCTGGCATCCCCTTCTGACAGCTGGCCGTGACTGCTGATCACTCCCCAGGCGTCCATGCAGCGAGACAAGTTGCCACAGATCTCAGTTAGGCTTTATTTCCTCGTAGGCTGCATGAGAAGTAGGACTGCATGATTGCCAAACCAAGATAAATCCAATAAACCAGTGAGGACTGACTTGGAGGGCCTACATTTTCCAGAAGTGGAAGCAAAAAAGCAAGTTTCAATCTGAAAATATGCAGATAGATAGAACCAGGAAGATGAGTAACACACTGTGGGCACATGAGGACTGAAGGAATGGCCTCCTGACACGGCCACCGTGAGCAGGAGGCCTGTCTTCTGCCCAGACAGCAAATGGCAGGACTGGGAACGGCCTGAAAAACACAGGTCTGTGGCTCAGAAAAAGGCTAAAACACACTCCATACTAATTTCACTATCTCGAAAACAGCTGTTGCTCACTGATTTCCAATACCAAGGGGAAAAAAAAAAGTCAAAAGTTTTTACTGGAGATGCATTGTAGATACTATAAAGTTTTATCTTATCTTTAGTGTTTAAAAATAAAGGTTTAGTCAACTTTTCTCCTGAAACATCCTGCTACAGGAATGCTAATAAAGGAATAAGCTCCCCAGACACTACTTCTCTCAACTTCGGCTATTCTCAAGCCTGAAAAGGAAAAAAAAAAATACCCTTCAAACAAAATTCAAAGAAATTGGATAAATGAATTTAATAGAACTCTGAAAACATTTCACTGATGACTTTTCTGAAGCTTCAAATCTTGCATGATGATTTAAACAAAACCTGGATCACCACTTAACAATCTCAACGCAGGAAGATCAGAAGCAGCCTGATGAGGTGGGGAGACCATTTCAGAAGGGTAACAAAAACAAGTTGAGTTTGAGTTTCCAAAGGACACAGCGAATCCAGCTGTTGCTTTCATTGCCTCTTGTCCCAGAAAAACATGTTACTGAATTAATGTACCTAAGAAGTAAGAAATAAAACCACACCTAGAAGTTATTTACAAAGCTTATCTACTCATTTAAAGGGTAAATTTCATAAATTCATTTGCTGAGACATCAAAGTAGATGCTAAAACAGCCGGTTTACACAAGCTGCCATCAGCTGTCCCCTCCCCTGTGATTTTCTGGGCTCTGGGACTCCTTTGAGTCTCCCCTTCCCACCATGTTGTGTAAACCTTGGGGCTGCAGCCCCCTAACCCCTCTGCAGCCAAAGGACAGCTGAGTGCCAGCAGCCTGCTGCTTGCCTTCCCTGAAGGCTACTTGCCTTCAGGCGCCTGACTTCTGCTCCAGC
Source organism: Pavo muticus (assembly GCA_016647715.1). Classification (NCBI taxonomy): domain Eukaryota; kingdom Metazoa; phylum Chordata; class Aves; order Galliformes; family Phasianidae; genus Pavo; species Pavo muticus. The sequence continues at coordinate 1,449,882 of JACDJE010000235.1, read as the reverse complement.
CAGGATTAACGCTGTGTATAGCAGCAGAGATACAGGCCAAGATGCGCACACAGCACCCGCCTCCTGCTGTAGCTGCACATCCACCACAGCCAACATCCAGCTATCCCCCAGACAGCACTGCAAATCCCTATGATTTCACTGCCAAGGAAGCCAGGACGGATCAAGGAGGTCAAAATGTGAATAGCAAAACTGCATCCCAGCAGCGTGTGAGTGGCTGCTGGGACTGGAAGCTTCTTTCTCCCTGTGTTCTGTGCAGACCCTGGCTGTTTGAGCACTGGCAGCTTTCAAAAGCAGCAGTGCTGTAGAGACTCGTCCCCTTGTCTGAAAACATGCTCATTACTTCATTAGGAAAACAGTGCCAAGTGGGATTTGTTAATGAAAAAAATTTCAGCCAGCTGGCCAATTCTAGTAATAACATCAATTCTGATATTTATTTTTTTTCTCCTTAAACAGCAGCAGAACATTTAAGGAAACACAAAAGCTGTTTTCTTGGCAAGAGCCCAAGCTCTCTGCCAGCAGGAGAACGAGCACCGAGAGCCTGCAGCTGCAGCTCTGTGGGGCAGTGCAGCGATGGGCAGCAGAGCTGCACCGCCTCAGGGCTTTGCTGGTCTCTGTCTGGAAAGAGCTGCCTGTAAGCACTGCCAAGGTTCCAGCCTCCTTGTGCCACAAGGCATGCAGCTCCAACCTGGGAAGGTGACAGGAACAAGGCCAGCTCCTTGGTCCCCACCCCAGGGAGGGCACTCCTCTTCCAATTGTGTGTAGGGCACAGAGCAGCTAGTCTGCATCAAGCCCAGTGCTGGGCAGGAACAGCACTGCATATTCCACATGTTTTCATTCCAAGCATCCTTCCTCACCCTTCACAAGGGTGCTTTTTTTTTTTTTTTTTTTTTTTTTTTTTTTTTTTTTTTTTTTTTTTTTTGCTGCTGGAAGTTGCCAAGTTGTTTTTGGCAAATTCCAGTTACAACACCAAGCGCCAAAGCTGGTGGAAACTCACTGGAGAGCTGCTCTTACCCAGGAGGCAGCATTTGGTTAGTTAATTAACAGTGCAGGCTGTCCCCAGGTAGTCTTTATTTTTATTTAGATTGCAAGTACTTCTGAAATCAAAGCCAGACTGCAGATCCATTTGAATTATTTTTCCATTAAATCAGAAGGGCTCAGGTCCCCCTCTCCCTCCAGCCCATTCTACATGTAATTTAACAAGTGCTGCCTTTGAAACTTTGTTCACGGGGAAAAAAAGGATTAGCAAAGCCACTTACTTTAGCTGAGGTAAGTTTACACGTTGTAAGCTTGATAATTATTCCTTTTAATGAGGATGTGTTTTTCTTCCATCTGATCTGTACAAAACAACTTAAAAATAAACAGATTGAAAAATAGCAATATGTTTTTGCCTGCTACAGCAAGTGTTTGATACTATCCCTGGTGACCCTCAAGATTCTGCCTGCATGTCACAGTTACTTCCACAAAACTTCATTTCTAAACAGCTATGGGTTGGGCTTTTAGGGTTTTTTGTTGTTGTTGTTGTTGTTTTAAAGGACTGCTGTCACAGTCTTTATACTAAAAACATATACAACCCCAAAACACATACAATCCCAATTTATCATTTCTAGGCATCCAGAAACAAGCCCAGCATACGTATGGGACTGGGCTAAAGGCTTCTTCCAAGATCTCATTTTGGACAGCACAATGAAGAATGTGAAAACATGGTCCTTTGCAGGCATTTTTAAACAGTTCCAGGCAACCATGCTGCTTCAAGGACTCAGTTGTGAGCAAAAATATCAGACGTAAAACTGCACCTGCGCTACACCGCACTGTAACGGAGAGTTCTGCAACACTGGCATCTGTTCCCTCCTCACAAAGCTGCAGTGAAGCACCAGGTCCCCTTCTGGTAAGAGCTATTAAAAAATAGCACATAGCATTATGCAGTATTCCCAGAACTCGGGTGATAAGTAACAGTGAAGCTGTTGCTGCTCAAAACATAATATTTTGGCAAATGTTTTGGGTACACTATAAATTGAAGTTAAACAACAACAGATGTGTTAATTTCAGCCCCAGTTGCTCAACAGCAGCAAAAATGAGCATATGCCTACAGGAGCAGAATAAGTCCCCTGAAGAAATTCGAAGTTTGCATCCAAACGCAGAAGGCTGGGTGGGTTTTCTGGCTGCTGGGCTTTTTCATTTGCTTGTTTAAAATTGCACAGCATCACTTGTAAATTGTCTGCTACCCTTTTTTCCTGAAAGGACCTGGGAACGAGCAAACCACTGCATTTCTCCCCAGCTCCCAGTGAAAACACAACTGCGGTGTGACCTGCCAGATGCCATGCAGAATGTTAAGGGTGCCAGAAAGAGTGTCAGCCAAAATGCCCCCAGCAATGAGGTGCTGGCAGCAGCAGCACTCCGTGGCTGCCCTCACCCTGCCCAGTGGCTGAGCTCCCAATGAGGTGACCTCAAGCTCTGCTTCTCCAGAACCACGGTAAGTGGGACAGGTGGGATCTAGACCTGAGGTGGCAAGGCCAGCAGTAAATGGCTGATATTCAGCCTCTTTGCTCCCTTACTCTTAGAGAAGCTCCCACAGACTGCTTGGTGCAGTGGCTTTTATCCAGCCCAAGTCCTGCCATCCTGAGTATGATCTGAAAACAACACTGAAGAAAAGATGACAGCCTGTCATCTTCTGGGACAGGACAGCTTTCACCATGGATACAGCATTTGCTTTTTATGTTCCAAAACAAGCAACGTTATTTTTGATTGTGTTTAATCATTACACCAGCACGCGAGCTTTCCTTCTTCCCCCAGTGAGAGAGGCATCCTACTTAAAATGGGATCTCTATTCGTGATCCTTTCAGTTCCCCTGGTTATCTAAAGCAGAGCCTCCTTCCAAACTCCACTTCACACTCAAACCTGGAGGAGCAGCGTGATTCACATCCTTGCACTTATGCCATGCCTCTGTCAGGCCTGGGAAACGTTCCTGGGCTGCAACCAGCTACAGCAAGGGCACAAAACCTCTCTCTGCAAAAGACTCATCTCCAGTTAGCCTCACCAGTGACAGCGTCTGAGGCCAGAGCCTCCCCCTTGGGGAGGTGGCCAAAAACACACAATGTGCACAGCAGTCTGCAAAAATAAACTCTGGAGACAAACTGTCCTCTAAGTCGCATTTTCAGCAGCCCCAGCCACTTCAGAGAAGAGAAGCAGCTGAGCTTTCTGGGCTTTCCTCATCCCCATAGAAGCCTGAGGATCAAGACTTCAAGAAGTGCAAGACTGGAAGTGAGACCGGAGGGTGCTTCAGGCAGCACCAGGGCTACCACCAAGCATTTCCTACAGGAAATGAGTCTGAACTGCTCAAGTTATTCCTTAGGAAACACAAACTAGTGCAACTCTGCCAGCTCTCAGGTTAGAAAGCTGGTGAACTTGTACACTGGAATCAAGCACTACCATAGAGGCAAAGCAGCTTTCTCTGCTGTAATTCAGACAGTGGTGCTACACAAAGCCTTTAAGTCCTGACTCTATGTGGGGGGACACACCACTGGGAGCACCTCACATCACAAGGGTGCTCTCCTTCCCCACATAACTGCAGCCAGCCCTACTACAAGATCCTCAAAGCAGCAGCATGCAGACCCCCTTGGGTGCGCACCCAATGTCCTTGATTCGTGGTCCCACTGGGAAGGAGACCTGGTCCAACTGGATCTGCAGTCTGTTCCACTGTCAAGTCCCTATGTTGTCCATGGAAGCCCAGCAACTTGTTCTTCCTCCTCCTCCTTCCCTCCTGTATCAGACTGTTTGTGAAATAGCACAGGTTCCTGGGGCATGAAGCAGCCTGCATCACATGTGGTAGAAGCCAGAACTCAGAGCAGCCACACTACCATTCCCATCTCTGCCACAAACATTTCTGGCCTATTTCTTTCTCAAGTTTTGCAGAATCTGACATTTTTTCAAATGCAACAGAAAAATAAAATTCTGCTTGCTTCAGCAAGAAGGCTGGCAGAAATGGTTTCTAAAAAAACCCCCAGAGACCTGAGAGTTCAGGCCCTCAGAAATTATTAGCATTGTCATCTGAAATCCAGGAAGAAAACTAACTCCAATGTGGTGTGGAAAGTGCCATTCTTTTATTCCTCACAATACATACCAGGTGACATGACAAGCAAGCGCACCCTCTCAGAGTTCAGGTTCTACATTTGAACAGTTCAGACATGCATATGCAGTACATTGGCATAGAAATTCACTTTTTTTCAAGGACTCATAGATATGTGCTAATGTCCCTTTGGATGCTCAGTGCTATCTAGGGTGGTCGAGTGCCCACCTACTTCTTCCTCATTTTCCACCATCAGCTTTACCACTGAGACCTCTGACCCACTGCCATCCACTTCCCCCAGTTTGGAAGATTCCCATTGCTTATCAGGACACAGTGAGCCACTTTTTAACAACCGTGTATGTGGAGGGAAATGTCCTTGCACCTTTTGAGGCAAAAGATAAAAGTATTCTATTATGCCCCAGCACAAAATTATTGAGGAAAACAAGACTATTCACCTACTAAAGCTGAAATGGAAGGGTTTTAGAACTATCACTCATGGATTCCTTTTGCTAAACTAATATATAGGTTCTTAAACTAATGTACTAATCCCTCTTGCTAAACAAACCAACCTACATCAGCAGGCAGCCTCAAATGCTTCTAGTCATGTAAATTAAAAATATCTATCTTGTTTCCCAGACTGTATGTTGGGGCACAATGAAACGTATGCAGGGGTCTCTGTTTTTATACTTTCCTTGTGCAAATGTGACTGACAAATGTAGTCATGCCTTCAGAACTAAAGGACTACAGAGAAAAGGAAATCAGCCATAGGAAGAGGTAGCGATGAACACCTCAACTGATGGAACACATGTAAAAGGCCTGGGGAAAAGACAGAGAGCCTATATCAAAGCACTGACCTTTGAGAAAGACTTACCGCCGCTGTAGACTACACACTGCTATGCAGTACTGAGAATCTCTCTGCTGAATCTGATGTGGAACCACAACACAGTTAGCTAAAAGATTCCTGCACAATTAGTGGGAAAGACCAAAAACAAACTGAAGAGGTTAGACCTGATTGCTCCCTTAACAGCTGGCCAGAGTAGTTTTCCAGTTTGTTTTCCTGACAGAAAGAGCATTAGGAGAACTGAAAGCTGGAGTCCGAGCTCCACTGCAGAACATGACCCTCCTTCTGAGCCGGTTGGCACAACGTGGTCCATTCTCTTTAAGGCTATCCTCAGTTTATGTGCAGGAAGGAAAGTGAGCAGATCTGTGGCTCCCTACTCCTAAAAGACCTGTCCTCGCAGAAACAGTATTTGAAAAGTCACCTTGGCAACCAAATTCCTTCGAGCATGCATATAGAAAGCAATGACTCCTGAGTTTGCCGTCACTACCTGAAAACAAGGTACTGATGCACGGAGAATTGTCACTGCCAGTTGCCTACCTCTTGCACCAAAGGTTTTTAAGATTTGTAAAAATAACCAAGGGCACTACTGAGGTGGATTGCCAAAGCAGGCTCCAGGGAGCCCACAGCAAAGCACAATCTGGGCAGTCCAACAAGACCCCATCTGCAGAGGATAAAAACTTATATTTTAACAACAAAGAAAGATCTATGCTGAAGATGTACCTGTGTTGGTATTGCACTTTGGATGGGGAGTGGTGGGAAGCACAGAGAGATCCAATAAAATACAGTCTCTGCAAGAGCTTAGACAACTACAAATATCTGGAATGAGGTTTACTCCAAGACCAAAAGTGATTCATGTTTACCAAAGCGGAATTTCTATCCTTAGGACTTACTGAGGGAGACAGAATAGCGAAACATCGCTAAGCTTTTTGACAGTGCCTTGTAGGTTTGTATTTTAAGAGACTGGCCCAAAATACTGTTTCCATTCCTGCTAATAAGATTACATTTGACTTTATTCTCCTTTGAGAAATTTGAGAAATCAGTAGTTCAATACTTTCTGCAGTATTAGATCATGTAAGATCTCAATCTGATAGTACACTATTGCAATTCATGCAAAATTACCTTAATTTGCTTATCATTTAACTGTGTATCAGTTACTAGATAACCACGTAAGCATTGCCTATGGAAGTTTGGCATCAAAAGCAAAGAATAAAAATCCACACAGAAGCTAGGTGCATTGGAAATACTTGATTCTTCAGCTCACACGGCATCTGCTACATCGTTCCTCACCCAGAGAAAGCACCTAGGTCATGATCACACACCTAAATATCTTCTCTGATCGTTACCTGAGCTTAGAACCTCAGCATTGCTGATTTTGCATGAAGTTGTCTGAAATTCTAAGCAGCAGCTTCACAGCTGGGTACTTTGATGGCATGCAGAGCACTCAGTGCGCTGCTAGCTCTGCCAGCCCTCACTTTATGAGGTTTCTCAGCCCCTTGGAAGAGCCCGCGCTGTCCAGTCATACTTGTTATTGCATTCTCAAGGCACTGCTTTAGCAGTGACCCAGCCAAAAAGCCTTTCATCTCCTTGCCTAGCTTTGACAACAGGCTGATTTCCCATCTCCACTTCTCCATTTCAGTCCTCAGCTTCTGAAGAGTTCCCTTAATGGGACAGCAAATGAAAGCTTCAGTTTTATCAAAAATGCTGTTCTGACTGTTTACACTTCAAACAATTTTGTACCTCATGTAAGTCATGCACAAGAGTTTTAGACATAACTGATGCTTGTTTGTATTTATGAACACATTTGCATGCTTACAATAGCTGCATTTTAACTACAGATATTTTTCTCAAAATACCCTTCAGAGAACCTCATTTTACACTGCATTTTTGTCAGTGCTGAGGCAGTGCTTGGGAAAGGAAAGAGGGCAGAGGACAACTGAGAAGATGGGGAAAAGTGGGTACTTACAGATGCTCATGGGAGCTGAAAAAGCACAGAGAATGAAGCTTCCAAGGTAGAAATATTTCACCACCACTGCAGCCTTAGCAGAGCAGCTAAGGAAGGATGCACAAGACGGTACCCAGGATGAGTTGTACAGTTCTTTCCTGTTCCTCAGCAACAGACATGACATGTTACGTGTGGAGTTCCACCTTCTCCCTCTCTTTACCAGGGGATATATTTCAAGGGTTAGTAGGTTCGTTTGTTGAAGCACTGAGTTTTTCCCATTCTCCCGATACAGGTTTAGCATCTGCAGCAATTTTCCCTCCCTCTACTGAGAAGGCCAAGACAGGACACGGGAGAGATGCAGGCAGAGTGTCACCTGCAATTATTTCTGTCGAGTACACCACTGAAATCAGAAAGGACATGCAACAGGACAGCATTCACCGTGCAACTCTGCAAAACATCTGTCCGGAGGAACTCTGCCTTACCTGAATGCCAATTCATGAGGATGCAGCTGCTAGGAAGAGCTGTACCACAACCTTTTCTCAGAAGGGGACCAAATAAAAGATGCAGGAGGAGATCCAGGGCTCAGCCCTTCCCGCACTGCTGAGCAGAGGCAGCAGTATGCTTTATCTGACATGAAGAATTGTGGAAAGAATAGGGAAATAAAACAATCACACAGCTAAACATACAAAACTCAAGACAAAGCTGCACCTTCAGTTCTCTCTTTGTATCTATTTCTATGTAACCACACATAAAGGTGTAAAAAGAGATGCTATTTCTCCAGGAACATGCAGCTTAAGATTCCCGGATTCCTTCAGAGGCCAGAAGAGCTGCTCTGACCCTTCCCCACAAGGAATTTACCAGAGAAGCACACAGCAAACTGAAGCTGTCAGAACAAGCCACACATTCAAGTGTGACACAGAGTTAACTGTGACAGCACTGGCATCCCTGGGCTGAGAGAGTTTGGGGTCAGTCATCAGCCCTTTCCATAGTGCACAGTGCCCCTTGGCTGGCCACTGAATGAAGTCCTTTCTCCATACACCGGCATGCTGCAGCTCAGCATGGGTTATGCTAACACCCTGATAATAGGTGGTAAATTCCTCCCCCTGCTTGGGAAAACCTTTTAATCTGGTACACAGTCCAAAGTAGCACATTTTAAATTCCAACTCATTCAGTATTTAAGGAAATGTGAACAGAGATTTAAGAACTACCAAAACCTCTTTGTTTTTATGCTCTTTGCTTTAACTCATTCACTTGAAAAATGCAATGCTGCAAAACAAAACAATTACAAAGTCTTTTTCCCATCTTCTTGGACAATTCTTCACAATCAGCTCAGGTTTGCAAATGGAATTTCAGGCAGCTTGTCATTAGGAAATGCAAATTGGGAACAATTCTATAAAGGAAAAAAACATCCCTAAGATTCTCCCACAGTAACCAGGCATCCTACAGCACAACTCCCATCAGGCACCTTATACACAGACAGAAGTTGCTGTATTACACAACTGGACTGAAAAACAATTACGCAAAGCTGTGTGCTTTAACAGACATAAACAGTATTTCTCCAAAGGGGGAAAGCTACACAGCAAACTGTTCTATAAATGGTATTTCTAACAATAAACCTCTACACCCTTCCCCAAGCAATGCATAAGCTTAGCGTGCATTTTATAGCTACTTCCAATCTCAGAATCTAAATGTTCTCCCAACATTCATGTCCTACAAGCCAAGTACTGGACAGCCCTCTCCATACAGAGTGGGATGTACCACAAGCACTGTGGTCTTCAACTCTACAGCCCACTTGCCGTACTGTGGGACATTCTGACTTACAGATTTGAAAATTCTCCCAGCTGGTTTGTTCTGTTGGCCAAGGCTGGGCACGCTCAGTACCCAGAGAGGAAGACTGACTGGTTATAACAACTGCATGCTTGCAGCTGAACACTGGGCTCTTGCAACACCACAACTGCGCTGATTTGAACAGCAACATAATTGGCTAGCCCAGCATTTGGGAGGTCTAGGAGAGGTGCAGGACTCTAAGCAGAGCGGAGGCCACAGGAAGGGAAGACAAATTTATTTATTTGTACCTTCTGTAACACAAGGCCTGGCTGAGGAAGGCACTTTACAGCAACCAATTGCTCAGCTCCCCAGTCAAGTCAATCACTGACGGCTCGACACTCCACCTGAGCAAGAAAGATGGTAGCATCTGAAGCCCCTGAAAGATGCGATATTAACTAAATACTTGAGCCTGGCTTCCAGCAAACGGGAGGATTTAGAAGTAACTACTGGGGTGGTGCAGTGTTTCTCCTGGAAACCTATGGCCAGAAGAGAATACAGACCAAAAACATGCAAGAAGTGGCAGCGTTAGCAAGATGCAATGCCCAGACCACCACCGAGGGACCCTGAGCTCGTAGAAGACCAAGGTGAAGGCAAACAGTGCATACATGCACACAGTGATACTTCAGCTGGTAGATGGCAAGCTTTATTGCAGTGACACACTGTTACATAATTAATATATTAACTAATTTGACTGTTGAGTGCACAGTGATCAATACTTAATCATATTCCCAGGCTATACAACGTCAGATATTGAATTGAGTAGACAGTGCAGATACATAACTTCAGGGTATAAAACAAATCAATTACAAGAGCAGCACCAAGTGGCACCTGCACAGGAGCATGCGCAGAGCAGAGACCAGATCACATCACAGATGTCTTCAAAGTGAAGGAGGAAGCAGAACTTAGCCATGAGGGTCAGAAGAATGTCAAAACTGACTGAAAGTATAGGCTCAAGTGACTGAAAGATAAGGATGAAGCTCTTGTGCTTAGAGAAGGAGGAGAAAAGCAAGAACAGTTAGGGAAGGAGCATTACATGTAGTAAGACATCCACAAGGCACCATTAAATACACAATGATGTTTGTTTCCTGGTAGATCGGCCCAGGGAAGCTAGTCAACAGATGACATATAGTAAATCTAAAGTACTCAGCAAACTGGGAAGATAGGGAGAAGATGCTTTCAGGAAGGCGGGGGGGACCACTTCTCTTCCCAGCTGGGTGACAAGAGGCTGTCTACTTAGGCTTCTTCTTTCCACAGGGCACGTGAGGAACAGATAAGGTAAGTTCTACACCCTTCTTTCATTAGTTTTTAAGGAATAAGTAATTACAGGCAAAACTGAATGCACAGAAGAGCTGAGAAAAGAGAAGTTTCTTTCCCCCTCCATCATTTCCTCAGTCTCTAGTTTGCTACAGGGATATCAAATACTTTACCCAAGCACTTTCCCTTTCAGAAACAGCTGTGTTCCAGCCAATCAGTGCTCTTCAGAAAAATCTGAACCAACTAATTCTTCAATAGGGCAGATATCCCAAAAGTAACATCCAAGCCTGATCTCTACATCTCAGCCATTCTCTGTGGCAGCCAGTGCTTCAGAGGCAATAAGAAACACAGATTTGAACACGCACAAATTAGAAGCGGACTGCCTGTAATTCACTCCTCCTGCCCTCCCTACTTCACAAATATCCAGAAGTAAAACACACAATGGAGGTCTCTGTGTTATTACACAGGAAAGGAAGCACATGGGTGAAACTGCAGGAAATCCTATGATAACACTTGAAACATTCAGTTTCCCTCTCTCTCCATGTGAGATTCATGAAAGTAGCCCCTGAATCCTGCACTATTTTTCAGCAGTGAGTCCTGCCCCAAATGTTGCAATCTAGAGAGAAGGAAAGGGATTTGCCAAGTAACCCTGACTGAAGGTACTCCTTTAATACTGTCACAGCCAGTAGCTAATCTCAGGATGCCTTTCCACCATGGCTGCCCTTTTAGAAAGCAAAGGGGACACTTGATCAGCAGGAAAGACTACCTTCTCTTCTTGGCCTCTGGCTCAGTCTGCCACTAAGTTCCAGTAATGGAAGCAGAGATCATGGAATCATAAAGGTTCAAAAAGATCAGCCAGTCCAACCATCAACCCATCCCTGCCATGCCCACTAAACCATGTCTCTCAGTGCTGCATCTCAACATTTCTTGAATACTTCTTGAATACAGTGACTGCACCACTTCCCTGGGCAGCCTGCGCCAACACATTACCAATCTTTCTGAGAAATTTTTCCTAATATACCCCCTCAACTTCCTCTGGCACAACTTGAGGCCACCATATCTCTTCCTATCACTGTTACCAGGGAGAAGAGGCCAACCCCCATCTCACCACAACCTCCTTGCAGGCAGTTGTAGGGAGCGATAAGGTCTCCCCTGAGCCTCCTCTGCTCTGAACAACCCAGTTCCCTCAGCTGCTCCCCATACGACTTGTGCTCCAGATCTGTCACAGCTTCATTGCCCTTCTCTGGACATGCTCCAGGGCCTCGATGTCTTTCTTGTAGTGAGGGGTCCAACACTGAACGCAGCACTTGAGGCGTGGCCTCATCAGAGCTGAGTACAGAGGGACAACCACCATCCTAGGTCCCTCAGGATGGCATCCCCTTCTCTGGGAATGCTGGCTGCACTATTTCTGATACAAGCCAGGATGCCATTGGCCTTCTTGGACACCTGGGCACACACTGCTGGCTCATGTTCAGCCAGCTGTTGTAACACCCTCAGATCCTTTTCCTCTACACAGCTTTTCAGACACTCTGTTCCAAGCCTGTAGCAATACATGGGGTTGTTTTGATCAAAGCACAGGACCTGGCACTTTGCCTTGACTCATATTGTTGGACTCAGCCCACCGATCAGCCTGTCCAAATCCCTCTGTAAAGCCTTCCTACCCTCAGGCAGATCGATGCTTCCTCCCACCTTGGTGTCATCTGCAAACTTATTGAGGGTATACTCAACTCCCTAATCCAGATCATCAATAAAGATATTAATGTTGTGGCTATTGATGACTACAAGCTGTCCAGAAGGGACAGGTGAGAAAGGAGGTGAGGAGGCGTTGTCCTCTACATCAAGGAAGGAATAGAGTGTGAAGAGCTGTCCCTAAAGAATGGCCATGAGTAAGATGAAAGCCTATGGGTGAGAGTTACAGACCGAGGCAACAAAGGGAGTGCTGTGGCTGTGGCTGGAGTGTACTACAGGCTGCCTGATCAAGCCTTCTTCCTCCAGCTACAGGAGGCATTGTGATCACAGGCTCTCATCCTGCTGGGGGACTTCAACCACCCTGACATCTGCTGGAGAAGTAGCATGGTAAGCTGTAGGCAGTCCAGGAGGTTCCTGGAACGCATCAAAGATAACTTCCTGAGCCAGGTAACAGACAGCCCCAACAGGGGGATGCAATGCTGGACCTGTTGCACACCAATGTGAGTGAACTGACTGGTGGCATCAAGATTGGAGGCTGCCTGCACTGTAGTGACCATGAGATGGAGGAGTTCACACTTCTGAGGGATACGGGACAAAGAGTAAAATCAGAAAGCTTAGTTTTAGGAAACCCAAATTCCTGCCCTTCAGAGAGTTGGTCAATAAAACCCCCTGGGAATCTGACCTTAAGGACCTGAGAGCGGAGCAGAGCTGACAGGTCTTTAAGGAGGCTTTCCTTAGGGCACAAGAGCTCTCATACCCAGGTACAGGAAGTCAGGAAAGGAAAGCAAGATACCAGCATGGCTGAACTGGACCTGCTGGTCAAACTGGGGAAGAAGAAGAAAATGCACAAGCAGTGGAAGCAGGGACAAGTAATCTAGGAGGCGTATAAGGATGTTGGTAGGCTGCGTAGGGATGGAGTCAGGAAAGCCAACTGGAACTGGACTTGGCAAGGCGTACAAAGAAGAATAAGAAAGCCTTCTATAGGTACATCAACCAGAAAAGGAACGTCCAGGAGGGCGTACAGACAAGGAAAAGGCTGAGGTATTCAACAACCTTTTTGCCTCAGACTTCACTAATGACTGCTCTACATACAGCCCTCAAGCAGATGGTTCAGAAGGCAGGAACTGGGGAAGCAATGCTCCTCTCACTGTAAGTGAAGATCAGGTTTGTGACCACCTGAGGAACCTGAACATCCACAAGTCTATGGGTCCCGATGTGAAGCACCCGAGTCCTGAGGGAATTAGCTGATACAGCTGCCAAGACACTCTCGATGGTCGCTGAAGAGTCATGGTAGTCACGTGAAGTCCCTGGTGACTGGAAAAAACACAATGCCACACCCATTTTTAAGAAGAGTAGAAAGGATGACCCAGGGAACTACTGACCCTTTAGCCTCACCTCAGTGCAGGGGAAGATCATGGAGAAGAACCTTCTGGAAGCTATGCTAAGACACGTGGAAGAGAGGGAAGTAATAGGGGAGACCCAGCATGGTTTTACTAAGGGCAAGTCCTGCCTGACCAAATTTGTGGCTTTTTATGATGGCATAACTGCATCAATGGACAAGGGAAGAGCCACTGATGTCATTTATCTGGCCTTCAGCAGGGCCTTTAACATGGTCCCCCATAACATCCTTCTCTCCAAATTGGAAAAATATGGATTTGACGGGTGAACTGTTTGATGGATGAGGAACTGGTTGCAAGATCATACCCAGAGAGTGGTGTCTGGATGGAGATAAGTGATGGGTGGTGTCCTCCAGGGGTCAGTACTGGGACCAGTGCTCTTAAACATCTTTGTCAATGACATCAACAATAGGATCAAGTGCGGCCTCAACAAGTTTGCAGATGACAACAAGCTGTGTGGTGCAGTCAACATTCCCAGAGAAGGGGATGCCATCCTGAGGGACCTAGATAGGTTCAAGTAGTGGGCCCAGGAGAATCTCATTAGGTTCAGCAATGCCAAGTGCAAGGTCTTGCACCTAGGTCATGGCAACCCCCACTACCAATACAAACTGGGGGATGAAAGGATAGAGCACAGCCCTGTCAAAAAGTATATGGGTGTACTGGTGGATGGCATATGGACATGAGCCAGCACTGTGCCTCACAGCCCAGAAAGCCAACTGTATCCTGAGCTGCATCAAAAGCAGTGTGGTCAGCAGGGCGAGGAAGGTGACCCAGCCCCTCTGCTCTGCACTGGTGAGATCTCACCTGAGTGCTATGTCCATATGTGGAGTCCTCAGTACAGGAGACACACAGACCTGTTGGAGCACCTACAGAGGAGGGCCACAAAAATGATTCAGGACATGGAATACCTCCCCCATGAGGACAGACTGAGAGAGCTGGGGCTGTGCAGCCTGGAGAAGAGAACACTCTAGGGAGACTTGGTAACATCCTTTCAGTATTTGAAGGGAGGCTATAAGAAATAAGAGGACAGACTCTTTTGCAGGATCTGCTATGGGAGGACAATGGGAAATCGTTTCAGACTAGAAGAGTGGAGATTTAGACTCCACTATATAAGGATATAAGGAAGAAGTTTTTTTACAATAAGGCACTGGAACAGGTTGCCCAGGGATATGGTGGATGCCCTGTTCTTGGAGACATTCAAGGTCAGGCCGGACCAGGCTCTGATCATCGTGATCTAGTTGTAGATGTATGTGTATCTTCATCGCAGGGGAGTTGGACTAGATGACCTTTAAAGGTCCCTTCCAACTCAAACAACGCTATGATTAAACAGGACAGGCCCCAGTACTGACCCCTGAGGAACACCACTCGTGACCAGTTGCCAGCTGGATTTATCTCCATTCACCACCACTCTCTGGGCCCGGCCCTCCAGCCTGTTCTCTATCCAGTAAAGAGTGTACCTGTCCAAGTCACAGACTGCCAACTTCTCCAGGAGAATATTATGGGAGACAGAGTGACAAGGCAGCTAAAAGTCAACTTCTCTGTTTTTCTACCCCAGAACATCTCCCATTAAACAGAAACAGTGCTTAAGACTCTATCAACCTGGGCTTCCACCAGCCTGTTTTGCCAGAAAAACATGTCAAGCAAGAGACAAAAAGCCTGCAGAGCAGGCGGCCACACCTAAGATGTGTAAACCTCAGCCTCTGCTAGACTTGTGTGTGCATTAAGGAAGGAGCCTTGACTCAAAAAACTCTCCATTCAGTGCATGTGATTTCTTGGCACACAGCCTTCCACAGCACTCTTGTATATAGTTCTTGTTTCCAGCATGCCACTTAATATGCTGTTAATGAGATTGCTCCCCTCAAGCAGTAGATGTCCATCAGCAAAGCAAAACCACTTGCTTCTACACAAAACTCAGGGACCCAACATTCACATTAAAAGTCAGAATAACTTATGAGCAACACAAAAGCAAGAGAGCTGCTTTACATCTCCAGCACGACTTTCCACCAGGGTGCAAGTCTATGAAAAGTACAGGACTGCCTATTCAGATACATTCCTCAAGACCTGCTGGGAGGCTCATCGGGAACCTGGAGAGCAGGGAACAGATAGGCAAGGTGCTGACCTGCCCCAGGAACACAATATTGGATTGCTGATCTCAAATGGAATGAGAGAAAAAAAAAATCAACTGTGATCGACTGCTCCGTTAATGACAGAGAGACAGGGCTGTTTCCCCTGGAAAGACTGACATGCTATGTGAAGCAGTATCAATACCAGCAGCACATGACACTTGGAAACTTGGCACGGAGACAACAGCAGACAGACTCTAGGAGAGTGCAGATCAGGGTGAGGGGAAACGAGAGCTTAGCTTACCTAAGAGCTTGCTGCAGTCCCAACACTCCTCTACCATGCCTCCCGCACAGCCTCCCACCCCAGTTCTGGTGTGCCCCTGCCAGAAAACATAGCTCACTTCCACTCGGGTTAGTTCTCTGCTGGTTTAGCAAGCTGATGCAAACTAAGACTGCAGCAGGTACAGAAGACCACGCAGTCAGTAGTAAGCCACCTCATTATCAGCAGTAGCAAGTTGTTTTGAGATTCCTGAACTGATCATGCAGAGTTCATCCTGGAGATCAGAAGCATCTATCATGTGTTTGAGATAGAAGACAAAATATATCAGTAGCAACCTGACCACAGGCCAGCAGTTGTCTTTATTCCAGCCTGACATGAATAAACACATGAGCATTCCACATCTCCTAGTTGGGCTCACAAGGGAGGACAGAAGGAACTTCTGCAGAAACACTCATAGCTCAGAGGATTCTGCACTGGCAGTACCTACAGCCTTCTATTTCCTCAAGCTCACTACTTTGCTTTTCACAAGTTACTATGCACTGGAGGCTGTAAGTGCTCAATTATAACAAAGTAACAACCAATCCATTGAAATAAGTCAATATTTGGCATGGGAGAAGGAACACAACCAGAGGCAGGGAATTAGAAGGAGGTGACATGACACCACAGCTTCATTTCCCATCTAGACTCACACGCTCTCTATTTAGACTCCAGAAGAGTCACACTGTTAGGCCATAATGAGAGGTAAGAAGAGGGGAGCAGCTGGCAGAGGAATCCTAAAAGGACAACGCATGCTCTAAACAGAGAGCTTTTGGGAATGATACCTGATCTTATCTCCCAGATCAATCTGTTGAAAGACTGATGGTGAACACTACCATAGGATCTCCTCCCTTTCTTCTTCCTCAGTAATTCATTCCTTCCATCAGCAAGCCAAGACATACTTTATGCACAACCCTACTACATGCTACCTGAGCACCTCACGTGCAAAGTCTTCAAAGATATCTGCACAGGTGAAGACCCTCTGCCCTGCAAAGGGAGAAGCCACACAGGAGAGGGCTGAAAGCTTTAGTCTGTTTTAGAAATTGTCTTAAGGCAAGAAAGATAGTACAGGCAGGCAGCCACAGCAACCCAAGGTTTTGCAATGTGCTGAGACTGAGCATCAGAACTGCATTTACTGTGTGCCAGAGCTCTGTCAGCTAAGTCAGGCAGCTCCCTGTTCCTAACAAACCCTCTGTGCTGAAATCCACATAAGCCCACATAAAACTGGGAGTTTGTGATTAATCAAGCTAGCAAAGAACGATAGTAAAGAGAAGGTGAAATTGAAGGGCATGTCCTGCTTCTAGCTATACAGCAGAGCAAGACTGAGCAGTGTAGTATGTTCAACATTATTACCATGCCAAAATGGCCATAACATTTAACCAAACCTGAACTGTTGCAAAAATCCTGCCACACACTATAAGATGGAAATCTCTTATTGCTGCAGCTCTCATGCTGGCATGACACATCATGCCAGGGCTGGTGAAGAAGGGAAGACATGGCAGATCTCTCCCTTCAGGTCAAGGCTTGCCACAGGACAGCTCACCTCAAATCACTGGAAACACCCTTCCCTTCAAGTAAGCTGTGCATGCAAGCAAGGACTAGTTATATCATTTTGAAACTGTTATGTAAATATCTTAATGTCTACAAAATAAAAGATACCAGGAGAAAAGCTACCTTTATTCAACACTGTTCTCTGTTTTTTTGGTAAACAGGTAAGTTTGACCAAACGATGGAGCATTTACAGGATAGCCCACAATTTGTTAATGCCGTTCTGTAATCTCTGTCTTACAATACAGATTCCACTTCCTGTCTATTGCAAATACAGCACAAGATTCTGACCTTTTTCTACAATGGAAGTTAGAAGTAGCTATTTTCGTATTTGTCGTCACACAGTAGAACTAAGAGCATAAGAAGGAAATTACTAACTGCACAATGAATTATCAACTGTTTTGACAGGACAAGAAGCAACGGGCATAAACTGAAGCACAGAAGGTTCCATCTGAGGAAACACTTTTTCCACAATGCAGGTGGCTGAGCACTGGCACAGCTCACCTTGAGATGCTGGAGAGTGTCACTCCTTGGGGATGTTCAAAAGCTGTCTGGTCTAAGTCAAACGCTGGCTTCAGCTCACTCCACATTGCTGACCAAGATGCTCTGGGAAAGTGGCTATGGGATAACAGAAAGTTCCTAGGCTGCAGGAAGGGCCACACTTGGACATTTACCAGACTCATCCTTTGCTGGGACAAAGGGACAGGACGCATGTTCTTCTGTGCAGGCTGACAGGAACCTCTGGTGCCTGATTCTGGCCGGGACCAAAAAACAAAGAAGCTTGCCTCATTTCTTACACGAAGGCAGTATTTTTACATTTTTGTACTTTACCTGAGTTAGTGTCACCAACAAATGCCTACCATGTTCAGCAGACAAATTTCCTCCCATGTTCTTTTTTCCTTGCTAATTAGTTCCATGACAAACCCGATGGCTAACAGGAAGTGCAAGGAGAGGAGAAAGGAAGTGCATTCTAATAACTGCAAAACAGACTGGGAAGACTAAGTGATGCTCAGTTAAAAGTGGTACAAATAGAAGTGAAGAAAGATGCCCAAAGCCTAATCTGTACCCTCGACATCCTTTAAACCAGCTCCTCTTGATTCCAGTAGGCCTGCCGTAGAGCTGTATTGAAGTCAATTGTGCAAGATCAGATTATTAACACTTTCATTTCAGTTTTTAAAATTGTACTAGGAATAAAATGACAATGTTATGATTATATAGACAAAAAGCACAATTAGCACGGGAATGTAGGTTTCTGCAACTTCAGGAGACAAAAAAAGTCAGTGGAGTTGTGGTTTAGGGGGAATATCTAGCATTCATACAGGCTCTTTGCAGTGCACAGCGCACCAGTGCTGTGATGTGCATGGCTACATACCTCCTGTTGCAAAGACAGACATCACTGCAGTGTAAAAGGACCAAGTGGTAGAATAGATGAGAACACTAAATGCCATACATCCTCTTGTACACCTCTCTTGGAATCTTTGCTCACCCTTAAACCAGCATCTTCTATTTCCACTTTGTTTCTGGCACATATTTCATTGGAAGAGACTAGGAATGAGTCTAATTTCTGTACATCTCTGTGACAATCGTGTTTACTAAACTTCCTCAGCTCCTCCTTTCTCAAATAGTCATCTTTTACAGGCAAATGAGCTCTGATTCATTTAATCATCACTCATATTCCACGTCTTTACCATCAGTGCTGAAAGGCTGAACCACAGCTAAACAAGAATGCTCTGAAATGATGGCAGTTGACTGCCATATTAATTCAGATCTCCAGACTGGCTTTTTTGTCCCTGTGCCAAAGATAATCCCTGATGTCACCTTCTACAAGTTTACAGCCTCAAGTACTCAGGCAATGCCTATGCAGCAGTGAAAACAAGCAAGAGAAATTCTTCTTCTAGAGATACTTCTTTACTGCCCTGATCAGTATTCATGAAGCAATTGCTTTGAATCTTTCTTAGAGCTCATTATGACCACAACAAAAATTCCACTGGGTTATTTTGATTAATTCTGGCAGATTCCTTTGGATGTCTGCTCTTAGGCTTCCTGTATTATGGGTTCTTTTCCTCGCTCTTCACATGCCACACGTTGACAGGGAAATGAAAACAGTTATCACATGCCAGAGCTTGCCCTTGATTTTTAAGTCTTTGTGGTAGATTAGTGTGCTGTGCTCCTCCCATCTCCACGCTGTCCTATCTATTGCACAACCATGCGTCAAGGAGTTAATCCAGCCATCTGCAGCTGTCAGTGCTGCTGCACACCAGGAAACTCAAGCACCTAACAGTTGAGAGCACAAAGCGAACACAGAGGGCAACCATAAGCTCTGCCACTGGACAGCCATACATTAAATGTAATCACATTAACTCCTTTTACACGACAGTCTGCTCAGTCAACATAAACGAGATAATTTTGGCCCTAGACATGGAGAAAAACTTGACAGCTCAGCCTGTACGATGCCTGCAGACTTTCATCACTTACATAATCTGAGCACTGTTAGTTAGATCCTGGTCACGTTTTTATCAGTTGGTTCCCACACCACTTGCATTCTAAGTGCCTTTATAAACTGCTGCACAGAGGACTGTATCGTTGACATGAATATAAAGGAGGAAGGAGGGTGAAAGCATCCAGGTAAGCTCCCCAAATGATTTGTAACAGGCACATCTTTGACATCCAGCCCTCAACTCATTGCTCAGCTTTGCCTACAAGCAGTGAGGCAAAAAGCAACACACAGTACTAGCCATGCGCTGGTGGCACCTCATTACTCATTCATTCTCCTTCCTGGTTTTGGAGCACCTAAACCTGATCTTAAAATTCGAAAGCATTCAAAGATGCTGCTAAAGAAAAATCTCTTGGGAAGTACAAGGCAAGTAATTCATACCGCTCTGGTCTGCTTCTGATTGGAAATACCAGAAGCCTGTACAGGACAAAGGTGATCCATTTTCTGCATTAAGATCATATGATCATAACAGCCCTTTAGCCATGAAAAGGTCTGACTAATTCAGGTAATCAAAGTGACAGAGCACTGCTTTTTTTGTTGTTGTTGTTGCTGATTATACAGCCCAATGAGACTAATCCATAATCTTTTCACCCAGGTAAACTGAAATTCATTATGAAAACACTCATTCCAAGAGGTGCCCAGCACTTCCAGTCTCCTTCCCTCCTCATGCTCTGCAAGTAGAACTGTCTGAATGCTGCTTCACCACCTCTTTCAGTCTCTGACATTTCCTACTGCTGCTGGTTTTATGCTGTCTCAACTGCTCTTCTGCTTCAGCAAACAATTCAGAGTTCCCAAAAGCCCTGAGGCACTAAATGCGATCACCAGCTCTGCCATCTTATGCAGCACACTGCAGCTGGGTAACCTCGCTCTCCATACAGCCCAGCCCTGCATTCCCTTTCTTCCTTGCCCCACACAGCCCTGCAGCAGGGCCCAGCCCTGAGACAAACCTCAGCAGACACCTCCTAAAGCCTTCTTCAACTCCTGCCAAAGCTGGACCCTGCAACCCTGCTGGGCACCCATCATTTTTTCCATAATTATTTTCACATAAGACAATTTCCTTTCTTCAAAAAAGTCTTAAATTAGAGCAAACCTCTCTAATCAAATATACCTGTTCAGCTCATTTAAACAAAGATTAAATTCTAAAAAAAAAAAAGAAAAATGAAGATCTGGGCCCTCTAGGAGAAAGGGAACCTAACATTTTCTCCATACTGTCACCTCTCGCCCTTTCCTTCCTTTGAACTTGCAAGATAGGATCCATTACCCGTTCTGGAATGACATGCTGATGGCAGAATCTATTTTAAAGCTATTTTTTAAAATGGCAGGGCTCCATTGCGTTGTACTTCATGCCGTCAGTAGCAGGCAAAGATAATACAAGCCTCAGTGAATGGCATAGACTACTGCCCAGACTTTATAACACGCTGGTGTTAGGATGAACAGATACTCTCACCACAGCTCCATCTATACCATCTATTCTCCCTGATGAGTTCAGTAACGATGGAAGAAAGCTGCTGAAGGAACAATCATGTAACTTTAAGAAAGCAAGGGATAAGGAAGGATGAAAGCAGAGTAAGTTCTTGTTAGGTTCTTATCTGACACACTCTCTGCTTTCAGGGCTACCAGACATTTAGCATTGCCTCCATCTTCACAGCACCAAAACAGAGCTGTGAGACGTGCCTGCCACTCACGATGGCTTCAGACACCTCCCTGCACTGTGCTCATCACTCCATGCTCACAGAGCAATGCTGTCCTGTACAAAGCATGCGGGGGCACTAACCGACTGCAGACAAACCCAAGGAATTCATTCAAATGGAACAGTTTCTGTAAGGAAAGTGTTCCTTGAACCAAAAAAAATACACTTTCCCAAATGACTCTCTTGCAATATTTGTAATACCATGTGCAAAACACAACCACTGAGAACACAGCCTTCCCAGCAAAATATCTGGTAAGTTCTTAAAAAAAGAGAGACTTTCTTTCATTTAAAAAAAAAAAAAAAAGCCAGCATAAAATCATTTCACATTGTGTTGATTGCACTGGAGACACTGGCATGAAGAGCACTTCTTTGTGGTGATGAGGACTGCTGGCACAAGCACTGTCTGTGGATTTTCTTATATGGACCAAACAGTCAAACAGGTTTAGACACCGTGCATCAACAGACTCATCACTGGCATAAGACTGAATTTAAGCTCTTTATCTTGTTGACAGGATATTAATTTTTATCTCATGTTCCAAGAGCTGCCCAGCACTATGCCGTGCTTTTCATTTTTCTGGCTTCGCTCAGTTTCCCTTTCCTGACAGGGAACAATCCATCAGTCCTACCTCTGCTGAGGTGTCACAACTAAGACACGAATAAATGCCAGCTCCTCGGTGGAACACAACCCAGAAAACAATCTTCTCCAGGAGAGAGGACTGATCCAAACTGCTGTACTAGGAACAATGCTTGCCAATATCAAGAAGGCTGCTCCATTGCAAGGTCTGTGGACTTGAATATCTCTACCCTTTAAAACACTGTAGAACGGAGCTGAGCAGCCAAGAACTCTGCTAGGGTCCCCCACCCACATGAGGGACACATAGCCCCTAAAACACACAGAGGGACCTGTGAATTGAGCCCAGCAGAGCAGGAGAAGATATGTCCCTTATGATGAGGGAGGGATGGAAATCTGCAGGACACCGTGCAAACACCCAAAACATTCTGGAAGAGACAGAAGGTTGTCGTGTCCCCTTTGCCAGCTCTCACACGTGATCTGCCATTCTAGGCCTACAAGCTGCAGAGAGAAAAGATTCACCAAAGGTTCTCAAGACAAAATCTATTTGTACATCCTCTGAAATATTAATTTTCTTCTAGTGAATGTAGTTTACTTCCACTGAAAACCTTGCAAAATCATAGCCATCTTTTGGAACAATGGTTGATGCTGATAAAAACAGAAAAATTCATTTTTCCTGCTATTCCAGCTGCCCCAAACCAACTCACTCCCCCCAGAGAGGCTACCAGAGTGCAAAATATTGCTAATAAACAAAACGTGCTGGAGATGTTCACTCCTAGCCAGGACTTCCACACAGCTCTTTCAAAAGCCATAAATACACTACCTGCAAAAGCCAAAACAGGGCCACAGCCTTCTATAAAATACAGGGGGGAGAGGACGGGTACTAGCAGATCTCATTTAAAGATTACTTCTAGCTGAAAAAAGTCTGGCTCTTTAACATTTTCGTCAAGCAGAAAAAGGTGGTGGCAGCAGCTGGGGTACAGAAATAAATCAATAGATCCCTATGGACATATAGGTCATATAAGAATTAGGCTGAGAGAAAAACAAGTTAGCAGTGAAGCATTCCTTTGGATGCTTCTCCACATACGGTGTTAGCTGCTTGTGGTTTAATCCTACAGAACCTCCATCTCCTTTGAGCTGGCAGCACTTAGAAGCTTCAAGAAGCAGATTTTACTATCACTGCTCTATTGATCCTTCATACTGGGCAATGTTTTCATACAAACAGCATTGTTTTATACACTCATCACATTTGGAAAAACTGAAGGAAGAACGGGAAAAATTTGTTCTGTGTTCTGCAGAGCAAAAAAACGTCATTCAAAAACATAAAGCTGACCTAGAAAAAGGAGGAGTTATTCTACTGCCCTCTAATGAGCACATCTAACATCTAAAACAGAGCACTCTCAGAGACATGCTCTGTTCTGCCAGAGGCATGCCCTGTTCTGCTATAGAGCTGTCAGCAATGAGGTCACAAATGCAGCAAGATCTACAGACATGGATGGATCCAAGACCTTTTCTGTATTTTCCCAAGCTTTAACTAGACTATATGACCACATCTGGTTCTGTTCTCCTTTCCCAAAGAGAGGGAGAAAGGGAGAAACTCCAACCTTGAGGATACAAGCAAGTATACCAGCAAGTCACCTTTGCAGCTTCCATGACCAAAATATGCACAACAGAGAGATGGCAAAGGCAACAGTCCTTCAGTTCCAATCCACTTTGAAGGCTGCAATGTGGCACAAGAGATACCAAGGCTTTCAAAGAACAGATCACTTAGAGTAGGTCATGGCTACAAAATATCTGTTACATGACTAAATCATTAAGTGCAGGTATTACAAAAACATAGAAGAATGTCCTTCTTCAACAGCTGTCTCCGCTAATGAAAAGTGAGTCACAAGCAGGGAATTCAGTTCCTCATGCAAAGGTCTCTGTCAGTCTGGACAATATTCAGAGCACATTCAGTTTCATGATTCTTCAACATTCAGTTAAAAGAGCAAGTGAGGAGGGCTGAGGAACAGCCATAGAGCAACACTTCAGCCTAGTACTGAATTCAATTGCGACAGCTACAGTCACATAGTGGATCGGGCCAGCTGCCAGACACCAACTCAGGTGCTCTCCCCACTTCAACAGGGAAGGGGAGAGAAAACAAGATGGAGAAGTTACACATTCCAACCCAAAAGAGGGCTGTGATAAAGACAGAAAAGTCACTTATCACTTACAGTCACTGTTTGTGGGTCCCTTGGAGCTGGCTGTGTCCAGGCCTCCTCCTGTGAGGTCCCCCGCAAGCAAAACCTTGCCACCTACAACCAACATAGGGAAGGAGGCCAACACCCTCTATTTTGGTGGAAGAAGAGACATGAAGTTATAATAACCCCATATAAACAGAATTTACTAAAGCATCATGTGCATCTGCAGCAGCAGAGAACACGTAAGCCGAGCCCTAGGATCAAGAACCAATGACAAGAGCCACAAGTGACAGCCAAAAGCATCACTGAGAATCAGTTAAAAGTGCTACTGAACAAAGTAACTTAAACTCAGAATCATGGTTTCTGCCAGCAGACTCCCTGCGGTCTGGAAGAGACATTGTGTACCTCTGTTGGCTGGTATACCAGGATTTTTCAACTTGAAATACATTGTGAAATAGCTCCTGCACTTACAGACACAGCCTGTATCTGCAGCAGCTAGGAAATGTCCTACCCACGTTAGAGAAGCCCGTTCCCAGTTTCGTAAGAACATCCTGTGACCTGAATTTACAAATAATCTTTCTTTCAAAAGGAAAGAGAAGAAAACAGATGTAAACAAAAATGAGTAAAAATAACTAGGAAATGCACCAGAAGTAAATCAGCTCAAAGCACAAACATACACAGCCATGTACAGCATGAATGTCCAAAATAACCTCAGAAGCCCAAATTCCTTAAGCAGATCTACTGACTACACACGCGCCTCTTGCATGCAATCAAGCAAGCAGTGCTAGTGGGCCAGGAAGGGAGCTGGCCTTTCTCATTTTCCCTGCAGTACCCTGCCAGACCCTCTGAAACACCTCGCTTCACTGTAATTATATCACTGCACTGAATGCATTCCAGAGTACCTTCAAGCTGACTCTGCCTGAACATCTGCGCATTCTTCTGCACAACCCATGTCCTGTGGTTAGCTTCATGGCATACTTGTAACACTGCCAGTTCAATAAAAACCTGCCCAAATTACCTTTTCAAACTAACTAGAATATTTCTGAACTCACTGTATTTAATCCTTCTGTATTTTCATTTCCTACATTTGGCTTAGACCATGTCCATTGGGATTTACAGCATAAAAAACTCCCTCTATTAAAAACCAAGGAAACAAAACCCTTACTTTCTTTCCATAAGCCACCTGACAAAAATGCTAAACCCAAACGATGTGCCATTACCAGTTATGCCACATATGAGCATCAATAGTGCCAATTCTGGACGAAGTCAGCAGACAAACAGACTTCAAGCTGTTGCACTCATCCGGTGTAAAGAAAATCTTCCCCATAAATTGTTCACAAATAATCTTTTACTACCTCTGTATTCCAAGGATCCCCTGAGCAGAATGGATCTCAGCACAGAAACCAGCACTATATACCATTTTTTTTTAAGTGTGTGTTGCAATTTTGGTGGACTGAGGGAGAAAGAAGGCTCCACAGGAGCATTAAGTTTTCCCATAATTATAACTTATAAGCCATCAGTAGGGTAACTGAAGGATTACAGAGTGCCTGTTAACTGTCTCTATACTAAAACAAAACAAACAAACCTACTTAGGCAGCTAGACTATTCCATTAAAGGATAACTTACATACAATAATACCATGGATCCCACTTAGTCTGCATTACAGACATCAGCTCTTGAGAGTTCTACTATTAAATACATAGCCCATAATTCAGATAAGACCTACACTGGCAAAGCAGAGATTTATCTCTAGTAATCCAGTGATCTTGTTTATATAGATGGCAATCTTAGCATAGAAGACCCTTGAAAGAATAGCCAAGCAAAATAATCTTCCTCACACGGACATTTCCCAGCTGTATTATCAGAAGAAAGAGGAGACTGATTTTGGAGTGATGCTCAAAAGCATGCCCAAGCCAGTCGAAGGGACAACCCAGAAGGGAGACTTCTCATCCATCCTTTACCAGTCTCTACCAATATTCTGAGTAGAGTGTACGTTAAATATTAAAATCCCAGGGTATGTATTTCAGAAATATGTTATGTTTGACAGTTTGACACAACTCCATACCTGCTCTGGTGACAAGGGAAGAGTTCTCAACTTCCAGAGCTGTCATCTGCAGATGACACCAAGCTGGCTGGAAGTGTCGATCTGCCTGGGGGTAGCGAGGCCATACAGAGGGATCTGGACAGGCTGGATAGCTGGGCTGAAGCCAATGGGATGAGGTTTAATAAGACCAAATGTCGGGTCCTACACTTTGGCCACAGCAACCCCAAGCAACGCTACAGGCTTGGGGCGGAGTGGCTAGAAGACTGTGTAGAGGAAATGGACCTGGGGGTGTTGGTTGACGCTCGGCTGGACATGAGCCAGCAGTGTGCCTGGGTGGCCAAGAAGGCCAATGGCATCCTGGCTTGTATCAGAAGTAGTGTGACCAGCAGGAGCAGGGAAGTAATTGTCCCCCTGTACTCAGCTCTGGTGAGGCCGCACCTTGAGTACTGTGTCCAGTTCTGGGCCCCTCACTGCAAGAAAGACATCGAGGCCCTGCAGCGTGTTCAAAGAAGGGCAACAAAGCTGGTGAGGGGTCTGGAGCACAGGCCTTATGAGGAGCGGCTGAGGGAGCTGGGATTGTTCAGTCTGGAGAAGAGGAGGCTCAGGGGAGACCTTACTGCTCTCTATAACTACCTGAAGGGAGGTTGTAGTGAGCTGGGGGTCGGCCTCTTCTCTCGTGTAACTGGTGATAGGACTAGAGGGAATGGTTTCAAGCTGCGCCAGGGAAGATTCAGGCTGGATATTAGGAAATACTACTGCTCTGAAAGAGTGGTCAGGCACTGGAATGGGCTGCCCAGGGAGGTAGTGGAGTCACCGACCCTGGAGGTGTTCAAGGAACGTATGGATGTTGTGTTGAGGGACATGGTTTAGCGTGTACTATTGATGATAGGTGGATGGTTGGACTGGATGATCTTATAGGTCTTTTCCAACCTTAGTGATTCTGGCTTTCTCCACAATCGCCTCTTTCCCCTCATGGGATTTTCTTTCTTGATTTACTGAGCGTGTAAATGTTCCAGCCATGTCCCAGGGGACAGTTTCATTACTTAGACTCGGTGTTGGGTGATATCTTTGCCACCAGCGCAGAACTAGGCCTCCTTTCTTTTGAATTGTGTAACTCAATTATGCCAAGGCTGTAACATTAAAACAACAAAAACATGGATTTTTGTTTGTAATCTTCTCCAGCTCCAGTATTCTCCTAATCAGGGTTGACTTATTTTTGTGTAACAATGCCTGACCATATTAAGCTGACTAAAGAGGAGGAATCCTTACTGCATTAGTATCCTTTTAAAGCTTCGAGAATCATAATCTCACAGAGCAAGATGCTGCATCACATGCAAGCTGCTACACCCATCACACCTGACCTGGATGCAACAGTCTCAATGCAGCAGAGCCCCTTCGTGGCACAAGGGACTGACGTTGGACCTATCAACCACACATTGGAGCACTCAAGTCTTACAGAGGCCAGAGGATGTGGCTTCACAGATGCTTCTTGGAGGTTTTCAAGAAAAGGGTAGATATAGCACTGAGGGAAACAGTTTAGTGGCATGGTGGTGATGGGTTGACATTTGAACTAGATGATCTTGATCATCTTTTCCAACCCTAATGACTCTATGGTTTTATGATTCCCCAGCAGCACAGCTCTCAGCCCTGCAGCAGCTCCAGCAGCCAGGCCCATCTCCCTTACATCCAGGTGAGCACACACTTCCACCTTCATAGGTGGTGAATGTCACACAGGCACGGGAATCAAGCAGAATATGCACTAAGAATGGTCTGACATGTGCAAACTCCGAAGACTTGTTTTCAGGCTCTTCCTGCTACTGACAGCCTCCTCTCCCTGAAACAGACTGCAAACATCTTGGCAGCTCCAGGCATTCTGGAAAATGTTACTGTTTGTGTAGCGATGAGTATCCATGACCACAAGCTAATTGTAGAATTGTTTTTAAAATGTTAATTTGAAGAATAAGGACTTAGCCACAACCATAGGGAAGGGAAGGAAAAAAAAAAGTTAATTACTTCCATAAATATTAACACAACTGATTTCCGTGGTCTGGCAAAAGGCACTCACAACACGGAAACACTGTCTCCAGAAGTCAAAGCACTTGAAGCAGCACAGATTTCAGACATTCATTCAGTTCTTCTCATTTAATTGTACTGACTCTAATTAAGCTGGAGTTTCACACAGCTATTCTCACAGAGGGCCCCACACTGTGCAGACAATGAACTACTAAACTGATTTTAAGCAGTGTGGACTTTTTCTTTAAATTATTTGTAAGGCACCAGCATCTTTAAGTTACAGCAGGATTCCCACTGTATTCCAAATTCTCACTCAAGCTACCTCTAACAGATCACTGTTTTCAATTTCAAGCAGTCCCATGCAGGTCAGGACTTGGACGACTTGATTCTTGAAGTAGGACCTTACTGGTTTTCATCCTTTAAACCTAAGCAACAGAAGAGTCCTCTGGCCTTGAGGTGATTTGTTGCAATCTACAGACTTCTGATGGAGAGTTCTGCAGATTAACATCATCTGGAGAGGCTTCCCATACCATCCGTCAGTGTCAGAGTTCCTCTCAAACAGCTCTGTAAAGGTCTGTTTATTAGTCAGAGAGCAAAATTACCCTTACAAGGTTATCTAACTCTCTTAATATAAGAACAGCTCCTAAAGACATAGAAAGAAAAAAAGCAAAAGGATTTTAGCCAAAAAGCAGTGAGGTAGGAAGTATGATAAACTGCCAGGTCAAGCAATTTACCCACGTAAAGCCATAGTCAAAAACAGACTGCAGTAGTTCTAAGGCCTGAAATGATTTACAACTACCATCAAGCCTATAAGCCTACTAATAAAGTGGCATATTGAGTTATCAAATGTCATGGTTTTATGATTTTTGGTTATCAGTATTCCACATCATAACATTGTGTAGTGCACTGGGAGTTAAAGAGCTAATGCTCCAGGTCCGGGCATCTGTCCCAGAAGAGAAGATCTACTACATTCCCAGGGGACTGTTTGCTGTTCTGTTATCATTTCTGCTCAGAGGGAACAGATTAGGGCTTGGTAGGTCACCTGACATTCCCTTTTTCCCCTTTTCTATCTTCTGGCTTGTCTTGGCTGCAGTTGCTGTCTCGTCTCAGCATTAGAGTAAGGCCCTTGGCTTTCAGACACTCTCTCTCATTATATTTGATTTATTACTCCAATTCTAATTATATTGTATTATATTATATACTATATATTATATACCTTAAAACATTCCTTCTCCAGAAGGTTCACGTTCTCAGCTTGCTGCTGTGTAAGAAATGAACTGGGCTCCATCTGCTCCATGCCAGTCAGCACTCCATCCCATTCATGCTGTTCAGAGAGTATCCTGCAGTTTGTGTCATGCCAGTGAGAGGTACAGTAACAGAAAGGCTTAGCTACAGCTCAGTTCAACATTTGGAAGTGAACAGTGTTTTACTGACTGCACTTCTGCAAAAAGACAGAGGAACTGCTCCCTCAGACAACATGACAAAGACAGGCACATGGGCAGAGTCATTCACAGCCATTTTTCCATACCCAGTTATCAATCTTGGGCTGGGGAAGAGGTAGAGACTATCACATTTCCTGCTTAATTCCCACTCAGCATCTCCCCTTTTCTAGGAATTCCTGCTTTCTTGCAAATTGGGTGGGGTTATTGGGTGGGGTTACTTGCACTTCCACATACAATGTCATAGGAAAAAAACAGCTTAAGAAGATACGCACAGGAATGATGCCAGTTGCTAGATGCATGCTTGCAGTCTTTCTATCTCAAACTTTCTCTTTAGATCCTGCAAAAGCTCCCACTATGCTTTATTTCTTTCCCACTTCAGACTCTCAAACTTGAAAGATGAAAAAAGTAAAAATCTGGATTATTTATTCCTACTGTTTGAGAAAGATTTGCATTGGTAAGAAAGACAAGAATAGCCAAAGAGGAGGAAGAGAAAGCCAGCAAACTAAGGGTCTTCCAGTTCTTTGCAGGGAGGCCCAACGAATCTATAGGCCAGTTTAAGGTCTGCAGCTCTACCTAGCACTGGTTCAGCTCTGCGTGGTCCATGTCTGCTGGGCGCATTCAAACGTCATGTGCTTTCAGTAGGAAACAGCTCCTCCAGACAGCTGGCCAGCACTGGGCAAGGAAAAGGGAATGAGGCAGCATGGTCAGGGAAGAGAGAAGTCTGTGACCAAATTTCTGCAGCTTGTCCTGACGTTTGCCCAACTTAAAGTCCTGGGACATATCCCTGACCTGTGCAGGCTGCACAAAGAGGAAAAGGAGAGAGGCAAGCAAAGGAGAGGTACGCAACTTCAAATGATCAAGGCTGAGCTTTATTCAAACCTTCCTTTAATGGAGTCTGGGTGCCCAGTTTCATCCAGTTCCCCAACCATGAAAGCAAGGCATCCCACCTCAAATGGTACTCAGCAGTTTCTTCTAGGGGAACAGCAATATGCCAAGTACAGGTTTTCAAAGATGTTAAAAATGGTTTCAGTGTAACACAACTGAGAGCACTGCCAACATGCTACCACTGATAGCAGCAAAAGGGAGAGCGCTTCAGTATTTCCAGAACTCACAGAGACCAACATCTGGGCAGTTAATGACAAAGACACTGATGGAGCAGGAATATCTTGCTGATTTGGACAGCACATCACATTTCACACACACACACAGCCACTCCTCATAGGACACTTACTGTCACCCTCAATCTGCAAATTTACTGTTGTCCCATCCCATCAGAGAAGTGGGGAACAAATTAAGGCAGCTACAGGCCCAGAATTAAATGCTGAAGAAAGCTGACAGCAGCAGGATTGTTAAGATCCAGCAGCTTTCCGGGCTAGGGATGTACAGAATAATCATCACAAGCAGAAGATTTAAAAACACCCCAAAGTTGCAACAAGAAAATGCAGCAAAGGCTTAAAAGTGATATTCAGAAAGGATGAATTCATGAAAACAGAACAGGATGTTTTCAGTCTTTCAATTTCTAAACACTCTAAACACCAGGAAAGAAAAAAGCAAAACAAAACTGGATACCCAGCTGCACAAGGCCAGTACAGCACCATGCACAGGAAAGCAGAGATGCTTCAGATGCTTTAAGGAGGCTGCACAAGACGGCAGGCAGCAGGCTGTACAGGTGAGAGGTGCAGAGAGGCCCAAAAGGTCTGCACTGATAACACTGCCAGCACCTCCAGCCTGTTCTTACTATGCCATATTACCAAATATCTGCTTAAAGAAGGTGCAGAGCATCAGCATTAGACACAATAGGAAGGGCAAACCTACACCACACAAACACCCTCCCAAGAAAAGAAACCTGCTCCTACCAGAAGCACAACTCTGACTCATACATGGGCATTTCATGCAGAAATGTGATGAGAGGTGAGGATAGAAGAGGAAAAGCCGCAATATTTAGGGGACGCAGATGAGGAGAAATCCAAGGAATAGACAGCAGTGAATTACAAGACACAAAGATTAGTATCCTGCTAGAGCTCATAAAGAGTAACAGGGAACTGGCCACAGGTGCAATTTAGCAAGCAACAAACACAACAGCTAATCCACTGCAGCAGTAACAGAAAGCCCAGACACTGTAGGAGCAGCAAAGCTGAAAATAAAGATGATCACATAGATCCCAGCAAATCATTTATTAAAAAATAAATAAATAACAGCAGCACAGAAAAGCACATCACATCACATGAAGTTAGTACATGGTTCTGTGGCAGGACCACAAAGCCAACCTGCCAACCACAGATTTTCTGCTTCTTTTTTGAGGCTACATAAGGAAAAGGGAATTGGACAAGTAGCTACAGAGTCCAAAGAGAAGGAAGCATTTATCTGATACACCCA
This sequence comes from Pavo muticus, assembly GCA_016647715.1. Taxonomy (NCBI): domain Eukaryota; kingdom Metazoa; phylum Chordata; class Aves; order Galliformes; family Phasianidae; genus Pavo; species Pavo muticus. The sequence continues at coordinate 1,418,132 of JACDJE010000235.1, read as the reverse complement.
GCAAATCTGGAACACCAGAGCAGAAGTTGAGGTGCAGAGAGGGCCAGCTAGTGACTTCGCAGAGGCAGACTTGATAACAGAAGGAATTCAAAAGTTATCCATGAAAGGGGAAAAGTAAGACCAATTCCAAGCTGTCCAGTTCCTTCTTGGCCTGATTTGATTCTCTTATCTTCATATTTCTTCAGAAGGAAAAGGGACTTCTATGCCAGGTGCTCTATCACTTCCCTCCTCTGCTCCTACCACTGATGCAGGAACCTGTGCTGCAAGGGCATTCTGCTCACCAGAGAACCAATGCTCCCAAGACAGAAGGGAACAGCACAGCACACATGCCTGAAACCCTCCTATAGCTTTGCATGACCTTGTGCAGATCCTGGCTTCAACAACAACAAGGCCCAACCCAACTTCTGCTTAGTCCAACGTCAGCCTGTGCCCCCTGCCTTGGTAACTCCTGCCATGCTTCCTTACAATCTCCTTCAGGACCCTTAACCAGCCCAAGACCAAACAAAGCAAAAGCTTTCAATTTGTGTTTCACATTTGTCTGGCTCACCAGTGGCACACAAGGAGCAAGCACAAACTGCAGGAAAAGTTACTCATTCCCAGGCAAGTGGTCTGCCAGTCACGCTTGAACAGGCCTCTTTTTGAAAGCAAAAATGCCAGAGGTAAAGCTAGAGCACTGCTCAAAATAATATATAAGTAAGAAGACATCATGAGTGCCGTAGCATAAGAAGAATAAAACTATCAGAGAGCATCCAAAGGAGGGCTGTGAAGATGGTGAAGGGTCTGGACGGCAAGGTGTGTGAAGAGCAGCAGAGGTATCTTGGTTTGTTCAGCCCAGAGAAGAGGAGGCTGAGGGGAGGCCTCGTGGTGGCCTGCATCAGGGAAGGGTCATGCCGGGGTTAGGAAAAGGCTCTGCACCAGAGAGTGGTGGGCATGGAGCAGCTCTCCAGAGCAGTGGGCACAGCTTTGAGACGTCAGAGCTCAGGGAGCATTGACACCACTCTCAGACACAGGGTTTGGATTTCGGGTGGTCCTTTGTGGAGCCAGGAGCTGGACTTGGAGATCCTTGTGGGTCCCTCCCAGCTGAAGATAGTCTATGATTCCCTGATTCTACGATTAAGAAGCAAACACCACTCTGCATACACTCCCCATATGGCAGTCCATCAGTTCTGACTTAGTTGGAAACATTCAATTCCCACGCTGGAGAGGCTCTCCCAGACGATATTTATTCTCTCACACCAGTAACAGAAGTCCTTGCATGGATTAGATTATGGCAAAGAATTTGATTTACATTATTTCAGTGTCTAAGTAAACTACACTGATAGGAAGCAGTCATTCAGCAAGCAACTCATGGACTTAACCCCAGTGTTCATAACATTGCTGGCTTTTGTCACTTATAAGCATCTGGAAATCATCTGGAATCTCCTGTTAAGATGAGCTAATAATTAAAGACAAGAAGCAGACAACAAGAAAGTAGTTGCAGTAGGTCTGCTTTATAGCAGGTCATGGCTCAGAGCTCCACATACTAAAATATTTTCCACTTTAGGCCACTATCTCTCAACAGTCACAGATGCTGAAATGAATTCCATTTAGGTGACATTTTGAATTACAATTCCACTCTCTCCTTCTCATGCTGCAAATATTACCAATTTCCCAACAAATTGATACCTTTCAGCAAACATAACAAGCATTCTGAATCAGTCTTGCCTCTAAGGAAAGCAACAAGACCATTGCAATGAGCATAGCAGATGTTTTGACAGGGCACATGGCTCCACTAGATGTACCAAGAATCCTCAGAAAAAACAGGAACTTCAGTTGACAAGAACCAACACCACCAGTTTACCCTCCCAAAACAAGAGGTCTCGCATCTCCTTTTAGTCCCATCACGCACCTTCACAGGTACACGTGAACACTGATGGCAAGTGCAATGCTAACCTTGCTACAGATGTCAACCTTCCTGACTTCTGTATTGTGCTCCTTCCCTGTTCTCTCAGAATAACCACAGCCAAAAGATCAGCAAAAGCTTGCCACTTTGTTAAATGACTAAAAAAGGAGAAAAAGAAGTAGAAAGAGAGCCCTTTTCTCCTGTTGACAGCTACGGGCAATAGCCCCCTGAGCCCCAGCAACATGGCAGCTGGGTTTCCTACATATTTGCATCTCTCTGACTCCAGCACATCAAAGCAGGACCTGTAAACAAAGCTTTCATCACTTGTGAGTAAGTAATCTGAGCTCTGCTGTTCTTTAGTTGATTTCCAGTGAACAGCCTGCACCACTACTCTTGCTCCAGTTGTCCCACACAGCCTTCATAGTGGTACAAGCAGAACTGTCACGCTCCCCCAGTACCCAAGCACATTCCAAACATGGACAAGTTCCTGCAGCAAGAAAACCCCAATGGACCCCTCCACCAAAGCATGTAACCCCTTTCTAAAACTACAGAAGCATTCAGCATGCACTTTATACACTGGTTCAAAGCCAGGACTGAATTCTACACAACACACCAAATGTCGTGTTTTGGTGCATGTATACTGTCTGCTCTTTTCACCACCTCTCCCAGGTTTGTAATGGAACAGACGACAGATGCAGCCACTCTCCCTCACTATGCAGCTCTTCCAATTTCCATCACACTCTCCCTTGCTGCTCTTGCCCAGCTGCAGAGCCATCCTTTGTCTCTCCCTTCTCCAAACCTCTGCTGGCTGAGCTCTAAATTTCTGAATAAAGGAGGGCAGGACCACACACAGTACTGAAGATGTGCAGGTAACATGGATTTACTCGTAAAGTGGCATAACCGCTCTCAAGTTTGTTCTTTTCCTCCTACTTCCCAACAGCTGATTTGGGCTTTTTGGCCAGTGTCGAGTTCCAGGCTGACATCAGCTAAAAGCTAACCCAATTCCAAGCTCTTCCCAAGACTAGATTTATAACTGGAAGAGACCAGATTCATGGGATAAAGCACATGAAATACAATATAGAAATATTAGAAAATTTAGAAATATAGTTCCAAGTGCCTAAACGAACAGCTGTCTTCAGCTGATCATTTGGAAAGTGCGAGGGAGCACAAAGGATCTAAAAGACACCAGCACACAGCCTCAGGAGTGAGTTAAACATTGCCAGGCACTGCACATCTGCATCATTAGCAGTGCACAGTGACCAGCAGCCCAGGTCTATTTATAAACCAGGCATGCATAGCTGTAGCCTGCAAAGAAAGACCAGGATTGCAGGCTGTCAGTCCTCAACAACGTGTTGTCTAATTTGATTAGAGATGGCCATGTTCACATGCGCACGCATCCTTTTCCCAAGAGAATTACAAACAATAAGCTCAGTGTTTTGAAAACAATACATTTCATCAAGGTTTCTGTGCAGAGAACAAACATCTCAAGCAAACGTCCTCACACAACCTTCCCATTCCCCCACTCTATGTCCAAAATGTGACAGAGGGGCTATTGCAGCCACAGCTCACCATAGCTCAGGTGACCGCTAGCCCTCGCGTAATTGCTGGGTTTGTTTATAGCCCTGACTACTTGGTACGTGAAAACAAAGTCACGCAGTATTAACCTGCATGGAGAGAATACATTAATTTAAGTTTGCAAACGAAGTGTTTGGAAGTCACACACATCTTGAAACAGACATTTGCACCAGGTCAGATCACCTGCACCATCAGTTTCTATTGAAGCTGTTTCAGATACAAAGCTCTGTCTACCACTAAGCAGCTAATTGGAGCATTTTCTTCCTGTGCAACAGGAAACAAAAGCCACTATCATCTCCTTGTTAACTCCTCTTACTGCACACTCCCTGGTGAGCCTAACTCTTCCACCCAGGAGTCCTTGAACAGAGGACCCAGCATCAGCATAGGACAGGATAAGAGAACTGGCTGCTCTCAGGTTGCCATGGATAAAGCACTTCTGAAGAACAAGCCAAACTAGCCTGGACAGGACAAAGAAAGCCCCCAAGATTTGCTGACAAAATATGGGGGCATGAATTGCACCTGCTGGTGAATCAGAAGCAGCAGCAGAGGAAGCCTGGAGGCCAGGTGACAGCCTGGGCTCTGCTGTCCCCTCATACCCTGTGGGCCTCTGGCTGCAGGAAGACATCCACGTGAAGGCTCCAGCTGCACAGCCTAGCCCAGCAGCTATCATGTAGACTAAAGTGAGCTCCTCACCAAGGGAATAGGAAGCACAGATGGTGAATGTGCCTTTCTGTGTCCTGCAGCCACAAACTGAAGCCCCTTTTAAAAGAGCAGTGTCCTGTAAGAGCACAGGACACCAGGCCAACATCTGCCAGGCCCAACGCTGCCAATGCAGTCCCAAGCGAAGTAAACCAGTCTTTGTTCACAATCTAACACTGTATCTATTCAAAATACAGCAGCTCCATCCAATGAACATATTTCTCCAGTATTAACTGCATGTTTTCCACCCGTAAGGCTACCAAACAGCAAGAATATTAGAAGCACAAAGGCAGAATCTTTGTCCTTACAATGGCTTTCCTGGCCACAAAACGTTATTTCCTCCAGCACCAGATGGTTCCAAAGCATCTCACAGTCCAGTGGGCACCTACTGATCTGAGATCCTGCTCCTCACCTGTCCTGGATGAAACGATGCTTCTGGAGTCCAAGTCAAGTTTCTTCACCAGAGAATCAGGGTCAATAGTCAGCCCAGAAAAGACGTCAGATGATGAGAAGTCCCAGTCCTGATAAGAAATATTAACCAGGAGTCAGTACCAACATCACCAGCAGCATTCATTAGAATCAAGATAATTAAACCCTGTACCATCCTGCTGGGAGTAATGAATACACTCCAGCAGTGATGTGCAGGTGCCTTTCATCAGCAGGCAGGGGGAGCACCCAGGGCCCTGCCACCATCCAACATTCTGGATCCCAAAGCTGTTGCCATTTTTAATGGACCAGTACCTGAATCCCAACTCATTCAGCTGAATTAAAGTTTACTCCTAGTTGAATTATGAACAACACCCATAGGAAAAGCCAGATTTATAACAGGTATGTATACAGAGAACAATGCAGATAGGTTTTAGGCTCTTGATCTGTTGCCTGTGTCAGGGGACATGAAGAAGACTCAGTGACTAACCACTAGCAACTCACCAAACCTTCAGCATCGCATTCCTTTAAGCACACAGTACTTCCTAAACCCTAAGCTTTACACTAGCCTTTCTGGTTTGCTATGGAGAACTCACTGCCTTAACCAAGTGTCACTCAGCACAGACACACAACTGTACAAAGCTTGAAGCACATCTCAGCATGGCGCAGCCTATTTACTCCCTCCCCAGAGGAAAGCTGTAGATGCATATATAACATTTACTGCTCTTCCTGTGTCCTTACTACAAGGGGGGAAGGTACAGGCCTGAATGGCCTACCAGCTGCTGAGATCTAGTGGGATGTAAAGCTCCTAATGGTTATTTGTGAGCCAGCAGCTCAACCCCACCTGCCATGGTCAGAAATGGGAAGGCACTGCAGAACAAGGCCTGGAGCCTCCCCTGGTGCATATAAAGGATGTGCTAGGCAGCACTGGGTGGGGTGAACCTAAGGGCTACCAGGGCCCCTGGACTCATGGCCCACTTGCCTTCAGAAGCCACCATCCTTGTGGCTCGTTCACACCAGTCGCGTGCAGTGTGGGACACGAGCAGGCACCTGGCAAAGCTCAATGCTACAGCAGCTTCACACAACTTTTCTAAGAATGAGAATGTTTAGAAAATTTAACTCAACCTTCTTCTGTTTTGAGGTCCTCCAGTGGGCACCAGGCCTGTCTCATGGCATCTCACCATGTGGTCAAGGACCACTCCCTTGGACATCTTTGCTAAGCCGCACCCGGAGCTGCAGAAAAGCATCCTCAGGAGCCTGCCCTGTGCATACAGAAGCAGTGACACCTGCCAGCCCGTCAGAGGTCACAGTGCCATTGGGACAGCCCACAAAGGCAGCATGCCACGTGGCCACTAGATGTGCCTCACAACATCCCAAAAGCTTCAGACAGCTGCACAGGGATGGTGCAGGACCGCCACTGGATGCCAAACATCAAACCTCTGCACATGCAGCTCAGACAGGAGGAATTGCCTCCACCACAGAAGCATCGCCTTGCTACAGCTGACTGGAGGAGCTGGTAAGTCCCAGTTCCTGCTGACCAGCAGCACACCAGCTCTTGTTCCTTGCTTCCCATACAGGCTGTGCCCAGCCCTGCCACAGCCCTCAGCAGGCTGGATCCACTGCCCTGGTTTATAGAATCATGGAGTCACTGAAGTTGGAAAAGATAAAGACCTTCAAGACCACTGAGTTCAGCCTCCGCTGGTCGGAATGTCCCACCACAAACCTGCATCCCTCAGTGCCACATCTGCACATCCCTTAACCACCTCCAGGGACGGGGACTCCAGCTGCCAGGGCAACCCCCAGCCATCCTCTACGAAGAAAGTCTTCCCGCTGTCTGAGCTGAGCCCCATACGCCGCACCCCGAGGCTGTCTCCTCGCTTCCCTTGAGAAGGGACAGAGCCGTAACCGAACAGTGCGGGCTGAAAGCGTGAGCACGAGGAGGTGCTGCCTCGTGCCCGGATGGCCCCGCGCTCCGCACACTGGGCCGGAGCCGCCCAGGGCAAGGGAAACGCTGTTTCTCTGCAAAACGAGCGGAACCGCTGCGCAGGGCAAGCACACAGCTTCAGCCAAATCGGAGCCAGCGCCGGCGTCACGGCAGCTGAGCCCCGCGCGACCCCGCTCCGCTCCTCCCACCGCCCCGCTACCTTCGCCACGGGCGCGCTGCGGCCGCCAGGACCGGGCGGCGCCGGGTCGGGGCGCGGCGGAGGTTTGGGCGCGGCGCGGTGCAACCGCGGGCGCCGTACTTTCCCCACCATGGCCGGGCAGGGCGCGTACCGGAAGAGGACGCGGCCACGCGGTGCGCGCACACAGCGCTCCCCCGAGAACGCCGTTTGCCGGGCGGCGTTCCCCTCTCTCTTCCTTTCCTCACTTCTTCCTTCCGGGGCAGGCGATGGGGGCAGGGCAAGGGTACGCCTCCTCGTGGGGCGGATGGAGCGGTTCGTTGTGGCGCTTAAAGAAGTGCTTGAACGGGCGGCAAAGCTGCTGGGGGCTGCGGGGCCTTTTGCATTCTGCTTGTGGGAACAGGCGAGGTGAGCTTGGTTGCTCTTTAGTTAAACCTGGGGCCCTGGGTTGAAGCTGAGCTTAGCCCAGGGCTGTGTCATAGAATCGAAATAAAGAAGTTGATTCAAGGAAACTTAGCAGCAAAAGTTTTATTACCATTAAGCACGTATTCTTACTGGCAGCACTGGGATAGCATTGGAATAACTCTCCAAAAACGCTCCACCAGTTGATCGTTTGTGAACAGATTATATTTTCACATGTATTACACATTCATTGCATTCCCCAAATCTTTATCCTATCCACTCCCAATGATTGCCCAACAGATACACTCTTATTTGGAGGTCTTCAATGTCATCTTTAACCTGCTGCTTCACATTCTGCATTTGGCTCATCTCCATGCCATGAAAGACTCCTTTTGTCCCAAAGATTGCTGTGGAATGCAAGGACAAGTGGAGAATTCTCTGCACACACACATTTGGAAAACGGAGGGGAATATCTTGATACTGTCTGTCAAGTTTTAGGCTAGTTCTGCCTATTGTGTGGATCCTAGCTTAAGGACTCCACAAAACTGGTGCAGAGTGTTTCTGTTGTGTTTCTTTTCCTTTGTTAAAGCAGAACAGTCGTACAGCATGCCTCCCACCTACAGTGCTGCGTCACAGTTATCATCACAGCTATGGTGGATGCAAGCAAGCTTCAATCACATTATACAACAATTCAGCGGCTATGCTTATAAGAGTATATTATCAGAATGTTTTGTGTAATTACTTCTTCAAATCAGAATCATTGAATTCTTAAGGCTGAAAAAGACCTTTCTAGGATCATGAAGTCCAACCCCAACCAACCCCTCCGTGCCCACTGACCTCATCCCTCAATGCCACACCTCCATGGTTCTGGAACACCTCCAAGGACAGTGACTCCACCACTTCTCTGGGCAGCTGTGCCACTGCATCACTTCTCTTTCTGAGAAGAAACATTTCCTAACACCAACCTGTGTCAGCACTTGTAGCTGGGGCAGGAGGGGCCTGGCCCTGCACCCCTCAGGCTGGCTGGAGTTGGAGCTGTGGCCCAATGAGGACTGGAACCTCTGCTGCCTTGTAGGCATAGTCTGGCCATGCTCTGTGTGCACACTGACAGCCACAGTCCGCTGTGTGAAGAGGCTGCTCCTGCACCACGTGCTCACAGTGTCAGTGGTTTACAGGCCTGTTCAGCTTGGTTCCATGACTAATGGGTCGGGGGGAGACATGGATCCCACGCCTCGGGAAAGGGGAAAAAGGGAAAGGATAGGGTGGCAGGAGATGGACCTAAAGACAAAACAGCGGCAACAATCTGAGGAGGAAAGCTAATTTACTAAATAAGATACCGGAATGCAAGATGACAGAATATAATACGATATAATTGGAATTGAAGCTAATAAATCAAATAAATGAGAGAGATCAAATAATTAAAAAATGTAAAAATCAAATAATGAGAGAGAGAGTGTCCAAAACCAGAGGCCTTACTCTAATGCTGAAGGCAGACTGCTAGAAAGCACGCATGCAGAGATGAGAAGAAAGGAGAAAGGGACATCTCGTGCCTTATGAGCAGCTTTATCTTTCCCTCTGAATGGAAAACAGAAACAAAAAGCCCTCTGGGGTATGTAGTTCTTCTTCTCTTCTGAGAACCAGGTACCCAGAAAATCGGCAGTCCATGGAGCTGAAGCATTAACTCTTTAACTACCAGTGCTCTACATGATGTTATGATGTGGAATACCGATAACAAAAATCATGAAACCAGGACACCCAAGCACTGCTCCGCTCCCTTTGGCCTGGCAGCCTAGCATGGGTGGCACAGCACCTCCCTGTGCTGCTTCTGTAGGCAGCTGGGCTTCATTTTCCCTTTTGTGGTTTTCTTCTTTCAAAATCACAGAAAACACCATGATACATGCAGTGCTCACCAGCAGTGGCTTTCTCACCACCAAGGAAGGGGCACCCGTTTTCTTCTGCCAGATCCTTGCTCAGCAAGGGGGGGAACGAGCACTTGCCAAGCTCAACGTAACAGCAGTCACCACTACTCACCTGTGCTTCCCAAAGCAGCATCTGAGAGATTTTGCTGTGCAGGAAAATGAGGAGGAGACTGGGACCTGGACAAAGCCAAGCCAGGTAGACCAGTAGTGGTGGGTCTGTCTTGCACCGTGGCAGCAGGCAAGCTCTTGATGCCAGGTCTTGAGGATGTTAGGGAAGATATAACATTTGTCAGGTGTAGAAAATGTCACTGGGAAGAGTTTGGTTACCTTGCTGTAGGCTGGGGAGTGCTGTTGGGGAGCACAGTACCAAAATGACCTCTCTGACCACCAACACTGTGCGGTAGGAATGGGCCAGAGGCACCACCTGCTACTAGCTCATGGTGGAGCCTGGCCCCAGCTGGTGGAGAGAGGTCCTGCAAAAACCATAGCCAGGAAAGGGAAAAGGAGCAATCCGTGCTGGTGGAAACATAATTAAAATGTAAGTAGTCAAAGTAAAGATAGCTGTTAAAGTCACAGGGAATGGTTAAAATCTTGAAACGGACTGGAGAGTGCTGTGACTCTGGAGTGGTGGGCTGTGATCACACACGTACAGGCCCCTACAGGACACCCTCCCACAGCAGAGTTAAACCACAGCAGCTAGAAGAAATCAGATGTAGAAATAAGAAGACATCCTTTAAAAAGTGGAAGTTGTGTCCAAATCGGGAAGTATGAGAGGTGAAATCTTCAGGCAGCTGAAGCCCACACAGCTGGAGCTGTCTTCTCCAGCCCTGACTTGATTCTTCTTGTGCTCCTTTTACCCATCAGCAAGGAGTGACCACGCATTGGCTGTGCAAGCAGTGAATAGTGCGGGCTGATGAGCTGCCAGCACTGGAGTGCTTGGGTCAGGAGGGGAGGGCTCACTGGTGACTGTCTGGCAGGGCCTCTAAAACATGCAAAGCAAATAACGAGTCCCACGTTAACTATCTCTCAAAAAAATCTAAGATACCATGTGTTTTTCAGTTTAGTGCCTTAAAAAGGTTAAGAGAGAGTTGCCTGGAGCCAGTTCGTCTCTACTTGGGGTGTGCTAAGAAGGGAAACCGCAGCCTGCATGGCAAAATCTGAAGGCTTAAAAAAGCACATGCCCCCAAGCTGCGTCATGTCAAGAGCAGCACTGGCATCCTCTGTTGAGTGTGGAGGCCTGCCCATTCCAACAGCCTGCCCATGAGGCAAAAACACCGGAGCCAGACTGGGGCCAGAGGGGAGAGCTGGCTCCCCTGCCTCCAGAGCTGAGGATGCCAGTATCTCCCCAGGGCACCAGTTTTCCATATTCCCCAGAGCTGGCCTGGTTTGCCTGCCTGGCAGTGCTGTTGAAGGTCAAAGTGGGCAGAAGAAGGTGTTTTGGGCAGGTCCCCAGGCAGATAGGGTTCAGGTTTGGTTTTGGTGCATGGGGCTGGCTGGGTTTGGGGGAAGGTACCCGCCCACAAGCTACTGCTCTGGCTTCCTCCTTTTTGCTCCAGCCAGCGCAAGACAGAAGGAGGAAGAACCAGCACCAGAGCTCCTGATTCTCAGCTTTTGCTCCCATCTAGGCAGTGCAGCCAGAGAGCTTCCAGCCTCACTGCAGTCACAGAAGAGGAGCTGAAGGGAAGGCTTGATGTGAGGTGAGTACTTTTTCACTTTTGTGCACCTCCCTTCTGGGGGGAGGTGGATGGGCAACTAAGAAGTTTCATAGCCATGGAGTTTCCATGAATTTGTTTTGTAACTCTTGATCCAGCTTTATGCAAGGTGAGTCTTTCAGCATGCTGTAGCCTGGCATGTGGCCTTCCCAAAAGCAGACTTTCCTCATCTGTGCGTTTCTACTTTCAGAGGAAGGAATGAGCCCGGAAGTGCAGGCGGTTATTAGAGGAGGGTTTCAGACCCCCAAACAGCTCCTTCCTCACCCTCCTGTGGGCTCGGGAACCAGCAGGGGCCCAAGGTGCTCCTGTTGCATCCTCCCAAATGGCAGCTGAGGGCCGCATCAGTTTCCACCTAGTGCTGTGTCACCTCCAGCACATTGTCACGGGAGTGTTATCTGAGCACGTCACACCTTGTGCCCAGAAACAACCCCAGCTTTGTTGTGATAAGGGGTTGATTGGAAAGCAGGTGCAAGCAATCTGTCCCATTGGGACCTGCTAGATTAGGATGCCTTTGCCTCTGTGGAATGGGAAAAGCCTGGAAGAAGAGCTAGGGGAGAGGGGTGAGACCCTGCTCTTCTCCTTCATTTCTCTCTGTGTGTATTACACTCTGCAAACGACCTCAGAAAATGTATAGTGGAAGCAGGGAATACAGCAAAGGATGCATGCAAACTTTCCCTGGAGAAAAGTCCTTCACCAAGCCTCTAAGACAGGAAAAAACTTGCTTGCTAACATAGCAAAGGGAAGGTATAGGTCCTGTGAAGTATAGCCCACGTGTGATGGAGAAGCCAGAGAGCTGCTGTTCAGTTTTGAATCATTTTCGATGATTTTTAAAGGTCTGGCTCCTTGCCTCACAGGGAGATGAAAAGCAACTGCATGAACATTCACAGAGATATCGAGCCCTGTGGCTGACACAGGTGCTAGTTCCTCTGCAGAAAAGCGTGGGAAAGCTATAATGTTCCATTTCTCTACCATTATTGTCACATCCTGCTTTGCTCAGTGGTTTTATAGTGCCGACCCTATGCGTTACAGGGTTATTTCAATTGCAACTAAACTCAGCAGGCTTGCGACTGCAGTGCAGGACCTACTTTCTTGCATGAAGCTGGAAGTCTCCCACTTTTGCAGTTTGGTTGCTGCAGGCAGGAGGCATACCACTTCACCATGCTACTGCCAAATGGGTGATGCTAGCCAGGAGACTTCACATAAAGCACCAGAGAAACAAGGAACAGCTCCTCTGTCCTAAATGGTGTATGGTAAACAGGTTCCTGCTTAGCCTAGAACAGCTGCAATAGGGCATTTGCACCAGTGACAGAAGGAGGCTGCGATCAGTGACTGGGACAGGGCCTGCAAGGCTGTTTTTGTATACCTATATCTGCCTTTCTATAAATATATATTTTTAGATAGGGAGATGTATAAAGATAGAGATGATGCAGGCAGACCCTGCAAGGCTACTGTTATTGTTGTGTGTGTGTATATCCATACATACCTATATATAAATAGATATATATGCATATATATATATATTGCACACACATATTTCGCGTAGAGGAAGTGCCTCAGTCTCTCAGCCAGTCCTAGCCCTCTCGATGAATATCTACCTTGGTGGGAATTACCCATAACACCAAACTAAGTGAAAGAAGGAACAGCCACAAGCCAAGTGATATGCACCTCCCTGCCTTGCTGTGCCCTGTGGTGCTCGTTTATGCTCTGTGCATGGCAGCCTCACTGTTACAGGCAGGTGATGCAAGCATGCCAAGAGTCCTCCAGCGATACTGGGCACAGGAAGGCGTTCTCCCATTCTGCAAGAAGATGAAGATAATTAGCAAAGCAGCAGAGGAGGGTTGTGGCCAACAGACTGCAAGACCCATCTCTGCTGTTGAACTCTCATCCTATTTATAGCAATGAGACAGCAGTTAGCTTTGACACTTCCCCTTTAGCCCTATTTATAAATCCCAGCGTGCAGACAGGAGGGTGGGCTTTGTGCATCCCTCTGCTTGCCGTGAGAAGCAAACCTGTCCCTGGCAGAGCACAGCTGGGAGCAGTGCACCCTTAGCAGAGTAAATATGACGCTGAGCCAAATGGATGGCAAGAGCAGATGGAGAAAACACTGTAGGGTCTCTGCCTGGGTCCTGCTAGCACAAAGGCAGCTGTTTTCCCTTTCTCTGAGAACTGTGAGGAGGCAGACAAAAGCAGAAGCCCCATTTGTTCCCTTTGAAAGTCACCCTACATCACGTATATGCTGATCCACCCACACAGCAGTGAATAATTTCCTTCTGCAGCAGAAGAAAAAGAAGCAGTGAGCTTTCTGCTGCTGCAGTCCCCTAGCATCAGGGTGTGTTTTACACCCCTGCTGTGGGGAAAGAAATGACTTTTAGCATTGTAAGGGCACCGAAGTCCAGCCCACAGAATGAACCCTATAGTACAAAACTCTTTATCAAGCAGAGCTGGGCTTATATTGAGTATGTTTCTGGGGTCTGGGAGGTATTTTTAATCCTGTTGTAATTGGAAACTTACTCCCTTTTATGGAATGAGCCTGTACATATGAACCTACTATCTCCAGCAAGCCAAGCACAAGGTGCTCACAGGGCCTCAGTCTGTGGCTAATCTTATGGCTTATATGACTCCCTTCTGGCCTAAGTGAGTGCAAAGGGCTCATGTCCACACACAGTTATGGGCTTTTCTTCCATGAGAGGGAGAGAGCTGGAACTGGGAGTCCCACTATGAGGCAGGCAGGAGGTACACCCACTATGAAACCCAGCCAGAGCCAGCTTGTGTGAACACTGAGGGTTTTCCTTCTGCACCTGCCCCGAGAGCCCAGTCACCTGTGGAGTGCCCACAGAGATGCAGTGGGCATGGTCACAGGCAAGGATGGAGCTGCAGCCCCATCACAAAATGGCACAGCAGAGCGGAGTCCTGGACTCTGCCACTGTGACCAGGTGAGCACAGAGTCACCTCTGCCTGTCTGTGCAGAGAGGTGACTGCCTCCAGAGCACTGCTGGGGAGCTCAGCTCTGAGGCGGTCACCTCTTAAGACTGCAGATCTTCACACCCTGACAGCCTGCACTCTGCTGCTGTGGCCCCGTCACACCTCCCAAGTCCACAGAACAGCCAGGCATGAAACCCCACTGCGCAGTTGTCACAAAATGACACCCATCTAATCTCCCTTAGCATCTGATCTTTCTGATCAGTGTCACCCTTGACTTGTCTGGTGCCTCACTGCAGCTGACAAGCTGACACATCCTTGTGCCTCAGGAGCAGCTCTGAGCAGCCATATTTATCGCTCTGGGTTTGGTGCTTTCTGCGCACTTCCCTTGCTGCTTCCTTCCTGCCCCGAGCCACTCAGTCTGGCAGGTTCTCAGGAGAGTCTTACGGTGCTCTGCAGCACTGGCAGGAGCCATGGAGGAGCTGTCTGATTGCTCCGGGTGGCATAAGAGCCATTTCAAAACCAATGACATATCCTTCTGATGTTGTATCTATTATTGCTGAAACGGGAAAAGTTCGTTGTTCCTCCACAGTTTTTTTCCCTCTTTTTTCCTCTTTTAACAATTTCCTCTTTTCTCACATCCCTGAATACATCTGTGTTGTAAGGCCACAACTCTGTGGGGTTTTGCTCCAGGACTGTGCCTTTCTGCATTACATACATACACAAACATAGATGGAGAAGAATCTGGATGAATATCACATCAGTCTACGTAGCAGTTCAGCTGAAGGTGTACTGATGCAGTGCCAGTTGCTGCTCTGCTGACTTTCACGTTTAGCCCACAAGCTATGTTTAGCTGGATACCAATGTATTTTTCTAAGAGTATGCGAGCTGTCAGTTGGGGTCATAGTCTCAGGACCTGCCCTGCTGTGGGATGGAGACATCCAGTCGGTGCCACCACCTCTGCAGCCACTTTCTGTGGGGTTTGGAGGCTCCCTTCCCTGAGAGTGCTGTCACAGGGATGCCTTTCCTCTTGCAGAAAATGCCACGTGACTGCTGCCTCTGGCTGCCAGCAGTGACCTGGGTGCTGCTGCTGCTGACAACAGGTGAGCCCCACCTGCCCTTCATCCCTGCCTTCCCCCAACACCTCATGTTGTCACTGAGACAGTGGGGAAATACCCAGTACTGCCCTGCATGTGGCACTGAGAGCCACACAAGGGTGGGTGCCTGCTGCTGGGAGCCTGAGCGCCCCACAGCTGCCTCTGGTGCAGACTGGCCCTGTTCCCCCATTTCAAATCCATCTTCTCCACATTCCAGCCTTTGCCGCAGAGTGTCCCAAGATCAAGGTGGGGACATGCAAGAACTGCATCCAGTCTGGCCCTGGCTGCGCCTGGTGCAAGAAGCTGGTAGGTCCTGGTAGCCTCATATGCTACCAACAAAAGGGCAGTGGGACAGCCATCCTGCCAGTGGGTAGACTGTCCTGGGAGGGCTTTGTGTCCTCCCTGCTGGGTGAGACCAGGAGAACTTCAGCCTTCCTTTCTCCACTGATATCCCAGAGCCCCAGCAGAGCTGGTTTGGGAGTTGGGCCATTGGGTTGTGTGTTTGCTTACCTCCTGCCCCTCTGTGCAACACACAGAATTTCATCAAAGCTGGTGAGCCAGACTCCAACCGCTGCGACACCGTAGAGCAGCTGCAGCAGAGGGGATGCCCAGAGAATGAGATTGAGTTTCCAGTCAATGAAATCAAAAGGACGCAGGACAGTGCGTTCAGCAGTAAGATACAGCTGACTCCCCAGGAGGTGCATCTGAAGCTGAGGATAAGTATGAATGCTGTGTTGTTGCTAATAACCTTCTGCCCATCCCCACACTCAGCTGGGTAGCAGCTGAAGCTGGCCAACATTTGTTGCACATTCTTTTTACCCTTTCTTCAAAACTGAATGGGCTGTTGGCAAGAGATGACCCTGCAGGGGACCTGAGGGACCTCACAGGAGCTGAAAAGTCTTGAAGGAAAAGTGAAGATGCGTGAGGGTGGGGGACACTTCAGGGGGGATAAGCATGGAGCCTGTAGCTTTGCTGGGGTGTGGTGGCATGTCAGAGATTTCCTATCCATTTTCTCCCGAAGAAGGATCCCACTGTGGGGTGGGCAATGAGGCAGGACATGATCCACAGCACAGTGGCTGAACCTGGTGTCCCTATCCCACAGGGGAGCCTGCTGAATTTGACGTGAAGTTTCGTCGCGCCACGGGGTACCCCATTGATATCTACTACCTCATGGACCTCTCCTATTCCATGCTGGATGACCTAGAGAACGTGAAGAAGCTGGGAGGACAACTGCTTAGAGCCCTGGAGAGCACCACACCCTCTCGCCGCATAGGTGAGCCTGTCTCCAGCACAGGGCCAGCTGTTCACTGGGAAGAGCAGCGAGGCCAGTGGACAAAACAAGATGCAGGATGCAGGCAGTGAGAGGCAGTGTGCTGGAGCAAGGGATTTGGACAGGTACTTGGCTCCCCATGCAGGAGCCAGGAGGCTGTCCATGCCCGATGCCTTCAGGACACCTGCCAACCCCTGCCTTTTCTGTCCCTAACACCACGGTCCTGGGCATCCTAGGTTTTGGTTCCTTTGTGGACAAGACAGTACTGCCTTTTGTCAACACACACCCCGAGAAGCTGAAGAACCCTTGCCCCAACAAGGACAGTAATTGCCAGCCTCCCTTCGCCTTCAAGCACATCCTCTCACTGACTGACAATGCCGAGAAGTTTGAGAGTGAAGTGGGGAAGCAGTTCATCTCAGGGAATCTGGATGCCCCAGAAGGGGGGCTGGATGCCATGATGCAGGCGGCAGTGTGTGGAGTGAGTACCCAGCAGGGTGGCCTCATGTCTTCCCCATTCCCTGCACCTGCGGGCATGATGTCTGCTGCCTCTGCTCATGGCTCCTCCATCAGGAGCTGTCTCTGTCTCTCCTGGAGCAGGTTGTGGGTGCCCATCATAGCTTCAGGCCTGTAATCCATGTAAAAGTCCTGATTTAGCTGGATACAAGAGAGCGTCTTACCCTTAGGCTTCCTGACTCGAGTCCCCAGTAACACTCCTCCATGCCCACTGGCCCTTGTTGTGGCTGATGTGATATCCCTCAGTGACTGCACCGTGCCCAGTTAGCATCACCCCAGCCTCATTTGGGGACAAGTCTCAGTTCTGTCCATACCATTACAGGACTTGATTGGCTGGCGCAATGTGACCCGATTGCTGGTGTACGCAACTGATGATGGCTTCCACTTTGCTGGTGATGGCAAGCTTGGGGGCATTTTGACCCCCAACGATGGCCAGTGCCACTTGGAGGACAACATGTACAAAAAGAGCAATGAGTTTGTAAGTACTCTGCCATTGTTCCCAGGTTTGGTCAGTGGCTCTGCACCCTGAGCCCATGGGGCAGCTCCACAGCAATTGCTTACAGCCCTCACGAGGGCCCAGGAGACAGTCCAGGGTGTGGGGGCATAATGGATGCAAGCAGAGATGCTGCTGCCTCAGATGCCTCTGAGGAGTGAAAACTCCTCGGTATCAGGTGTTGACTTGTTGTTTGGGGTGTTCTGCAAGGTGTTCCTTACAGTGACTCTATCAGCCTGCTCTCCTCACACAGGACTATCCCTCTGTTGGCCAGCTGGTCCAGAAACTTGCTGAAAACAACATTCAGCCCATTTTTGCTGTCACCAGCAAGATGGTGGATGTTTACAAAGTGAGTAGGCTTTGGCTGATCCAGGTGCCTCCTGAGGTGAAACATGCATGTCCTCCTGCCACTGCTATCACATGGTGGGGACATCTCATTCCTTTGCTCTCCATTGGCAGAAACTCAGTGAAATGATCCCAAAGTCAGCAGTGGGGGAGCTGAACGAGGACTCCAGCAACATCATTGAACTCATCCAGGTGGCCTACAATGTAAGTGCTGGGTGAGAACTTGTTTTGCCTATTTGGTGGAGAAAAGTTCACAGCATGTGCCATCATCACGTGAGAGCAGGTGAGACTGGGACTTTGAGGATGGGACTCTGCCCACAGCCAGCAAGAGGTTGCCACCTCTCTGATGCCACTACCTGCATTTCCTGCCCCACCAGTCAGCTGAGACCATGTCCTGGGGATCACCCTACCCTTCTCCCCTGGGCTATGGGAAGCAACCTCACATCTCCGTGCTTCAGTCCCTCTGGATAACTGCCCATCATTCCCTTGCAGAACCTCTCCTCACGGATCATCCTGGACCACTCCACCCTGCCAGATGTCCTGGATGTCAAATATGACTCCATCTGCAATAACAACACAGGAGCCAAGAATGAAGCAAGAGGGCAATGTGACAACGTTAAGATCAATGATGAGGTATGTTTCCCTATATCAGGAATGCCATGCAGCTTGCAAGGCTCCTCCTGCCTTTTCTGTCTAATGGCAGGAACTCTCATCCCAGACTTTTTGTTCATGTGAATTTATTGCCCAAAATGTCCAGAATGCTGAGGAGGATCCTCCATTATGTGTGCACTCAGCCTGGGGCCAGTACTACTCTATTACTACTGAAGCTACCTGATGGTCTCTAGCCCTTCCCTCTCTCTTCTCACTCTGCACCTTCTAGGTCACCTTCAAAGTGAGAGTCACAGCAAATGAGTGCATCAAAAGCCAGTCCTTCTCCATCCGGCCACTGGGCTTCACAGACACACTCACTGTGCACCTGGACAGCATCTGTGACTGTGACTGCAGAGAGCAGCCTGGTCCAACTGCCTGCAGTGGAAATGGTGAAGTCATCTGTGGGATCTGCAGGTGAGTGCTGTTCTCCACAGATGTTATTTCAAATAATGCCAGAGTTGAGGAGATGCTGTGAGAGAGCTTCCAGGCCAAGGCGAGGGCACTGCATGCTGTGCTTGGTGCCTCCCAGCACCCCAGGGCCTGCAGAACCATCAGTAATGGCCTTGCTCTGATCCTTTGCACCCACTTTCTTTTTTGGAGCACAGTTTAAGCTCATGGTAGCTGGGAACACGCTGAGGTCTGTCTTCAGTTGGTAGACTCTCTGCTGCTTTCCTAAGGTCACACGTGCATCCACTCAGCCATCCATCTGCCTAGCCTTTATTCAGCCAACTCTCCACCCATTCAACCATCTGTCTGCCCAAACACCAAGCTTTCTGTAGAAATCTCTAAAAATCTCACTTCTGCAGTTCATGTACATTTTTAAACAGAATTATTGCTTCAAGGCCTCTCAGTGAGTGGGAGAGGAAAGGCCCAGGTTTCCTCAGGAAACACTCAGATCTCCTGGCAAGGGTTTGGAAATTATAAATACCATAATAATTGCCAGGCAATCGTTTGGTGTTGTAAATATAACAAACATGGAGAGCAGCACTGCTGAGATCTCCCACCAAAGTGCCTCCTGGATTTCGCGCCAGCACGCGGTGGTGCAGACACCTGGGGACACGCTTGTTTCTAACAATGCTATCCCAGATCTCTTCTGCTTTGGTCGAGGTCTGAGCCTGGCCCTGTGTGTGCTCTGTGGCTGCTGACCCAGACTCATTCCTCTCCCCTCGTGGCAGTTGCAATTTAGGCTACACGGGGAGGAACTGTGAGTGCGACACCAAAGGCAAGACCAGCAAAGAGCTGGAGGGCAGCTGCCGGAAGGACAACAGCTCAGTCATCTGCTCGGGGCTGGGGGACTGCGTGTGCGGGCAGTGCGTCTGCCACACCAGTGACGTGCCTGGCAAGGAGATCTATGGCACCTTCTGTGACTGCGACAACATGAACTGCGAGTTTCACAACGGCTCGCTGTGTGGCGGTGAGGGTGAGCAACCGGGTGCCCAGTCACAGGGGTGGTGGTCTCACTGTCCGCGCTGCGTGGGCGCATTTCCATGTTGCCCTCACAGAACCCCTCCTGGAAGGGCAGTGCTAGCCCCAGTGCGGGGCTCCTTCCAAGCAGTCGTGGTCAGAGCTGGCAGAGAGTGACTGGCTCCTGTTTTTCATCCTCCCTCAACCCCATCCTCCCCACAACTCCCTCTGTGGGCAGCCTTGTGCCCCACAGGGCCATGACTGGAAACATTTCCCATCACAGAGCGTGGACACTGCGACTGCGGTGAGTGCAAGTGCACGCCCAAGTACGAGGGCAGCGCCTGCCAATGCAAGAAGTCAACTGATGGCTGTATGAATAGCCGGCAGAATGAGTGCAGCCTGCGTGGCTCCTGCCACTGCAACCGCTGCCAGTGCCGGGGGGGCTACCAGCCCCCCTTCTGCGAGGAGTGCCCTAGCTGCCCCTCACCCTGCGGCAGGCACATGTGAGTGATGGAGCTGAGTGGTGGGGTGGGCATGGGGGCTGCTGCCGCTGCAGAGACAATTTTCAGCTGCCTGTGTTGCAGTTCCTGTGTGGAGTGCAAGTCCTTCAATAGTGGGCCGCTGAAAAAGAACTGCTCTGTGGCCTGCAACAACATCCAGTTGGCTGACGAGCCACGGGCAGGGAGCCGGCAGTGCAAGGAGAAGGACTCTGAGAACTGCTGGATCTCTTTCTATATGGCCCAGGACGATGGGGATGAGAGGTACACCGTCACCGTTGACCCTAAGAAAGGTACTAGACTGGTCTAGTATTAAATGTGAAGGTTGGTAGCCCTGCCTGTGGTGGGAGGGTTGGAGCTTGGTGATCTTTGAGGTCCCTTCCAACCCAAGTCATTCTATAATTCTATGATTCTATGAATCCCACTCATCCTTCCCCGGCCCCAACAGCTCTCCTGGGGGCTGCAGATGTACAGAATCTGTTTTTGATCCACAGAGTGCCCAGAGCCTCCCAATGTCGCGCTGATTGTAGGCAGCACCATTGCCGGCGTGGCTCTCATTGGCCTGCTGCTCCTGCTGATCTGGCGGCTCTTGACAGAGATCTTTGACCGCCGAGAATACCGCAGGTTCGAGAAGGAGAAATCCAAGGCGAAGTGGAACGAAGTAAGAGAGCATCAGGATGACAGCATGCAGGGGGGACGCTGGGAGGATGGGTGTGGAGGAGACATCTTCTGTAGAGGCTACTGCAGCTGGCAGTGCCCAGAATGGGGTGGACCCAGACCTTCCCAGTGCCCAGTCTTGGAGCAGCTAATGCTGTCCACGTCCTTCAAAGTCATGGAAGGATGGTTAATACACTGCCAAAAGTCTGGTACAGTCTCATGGGACTTTCACCTTTCTCTCTCCAGGCTGATAATCCCCTGTTCAAGAGTGCCACCACCACTATCATGAATCCCAGATTTGATGGGCAATGAACTGGAGTGATGCCTGGAAGCACTAGGACCCACCACTAAATAAGGAAATGCCGAACAAGGAAATCTCAGGCTCCCACCTCTTCTTCTTTATTGTGTTGTTTTTAACCCTTCTTCCAAGAGTCCACCAGTAGCCAGGTGCTGGCTGAGGGACTGCATAGTACTCTCTCACAGAGCTGTCTGGTTGCACTGCCGGAGGAGGGAACAGCAGTGCCACGGACAGGGCTGCAGAGCAGATCCAACAGGCACTCACCACGGCTCCATATCAGTTTCCATCTGTCCTAGCTCCTGGTGCTAATTTTGCTTTGTGGCAGAACCTTCAGACATCAAGTCCCATAGGGACTTAGTGCAGAAAGTGCTCTCATTGAGGAGTTCAAAACTGCTATTTCCCTTCTGCTCCAGCAGGCTCCACTCCTAGGCTGCTCCATGCCCTGCTGCACTGCTCTGCACAGTTACACTTGCAGCTCATTTCTAAACTACTCACTGCTGAGATGGACAGGGAAGGTCCCTTAGGCGGGCAGTCTGCTCCTGTTGCTGAACCTGGAAATGATGGACAGCCAGAAAACAAACAGTGAATCTTATCTGTAAATCATCAGCTGCTCCCTAGTGTTACTTCCCTCTTAGACCTACCTCAGGCTCCTCCACGTTTCTACCTGGGCTTCCGTGAGCTTTGTTTACCTCCACCGTGCAGCCCACTTGCATGGCAGAGAAGCAAAGGAGCAGCAGATTGAACTGTGGAACATCAGCATCAGAGGCGTTGAACGTGAGAAGCAGTGCTTTGAGCTCAACCACAGCTTCTTCTGCCACCTCTAGGACCAGATCTCTTCCCTACTCTGCGAGTCCATCAGACTTGTTGAGGACCAGCAATGCAAAAGACCTGGCATCACACATAAAATCTCCAGCTCAGTGCTTTTTCAAATTCTGCACAGCTACTTGCTCCTTTTGTGTTATGGGTTCATTCTTTTGAAATACATGTACAGTTGTGTACTTGCTTCAAGTTTGGGAATAATTTGCAGATAGTTTTATATCCAATCTCCGTTAGCTTTATGAATATGTTTAAAGTTAATAAAAATTAATATATGAAGTAAATACATCTGTCCTGCTCAGGCACTAGAGAAACACTCACTGGAGAAACTACAGCAAATTCCTGTGGTGGCTGCCAGCATCTACCACAGATACAGTGCTTGGAGAAATTCTGGCCAAAGAAACACACTGTCTTCTGTGCTAATTTGCCAGCTACATCTTGATAGGTGCTCCTTTGCAAGCCAAAAAGAGCTCACAAAATGATGCAAGCCAGTTCTTACCAGTGCCTGCGCCCTGGCAGCTGTACATAAATCATGATAAACAAGAGTGGCTGTACAGTGTCTGATGATAGATTAGTTTGGGCCACTTATCCATTCTCCACCAATGGCTGAGGGTCTGGGGCAGAGTAAGAGGAGAAGCACCTCTGATACTTCCCACAGTACTCTCCCAGCCTGCAGCTGTTTTTGACTCCAGGGCCCTGACCTAGTGCAGCTCTTGTGCACCTCACATCTGGCTGCCCAATGACACCAGCAGCATTCCTTAGGGCTCCGGGTCTCTGAGGCAGCGCTTGTTGCCAAGGTCCCAGGCAGAGACTGTTCTTTCTTGGACGTGATGAGAGAATCTCCCCCATCGGTGGCTGCAGGTATTACTTCCGGTGTGTGCCGTGCAATATAAACACTAATGTGTACGTGCTTAGCAGGACGATTAGAGAAACTGAACAAAGGACTCAAGCACAGAGATCCAGATTGTTTAAAAAAGAAGTATGACCAGTAATTGAATTAGACAGAATCATGTGCTAGGGCATGCACAAAAGGCAAGAAGGAAATAGGTGAGCTGAGAGGATCCTTCAAGGCCCCTCTGTCTTGCTTTAGCCCAAGGCTTGGTGGCAGTATCTGCGGAGACCTGCCTGCAGCAGTATTTCTCAGGCAGGTGTGAAATGGCCCTTCCTCCAGACTTCAGGCAGTGACCCAGAACATCTTCTCTTAAAGCTGTCATCAAGAATAAATAAATTGTGTTTTCCTTGACTTGAGGAAAGGAAGCAAGTTGATTTTCAACTAAGAACCTGCCCAGTACTGTTTCAAAATCTCAAATAGCTCGTGTTCCCAAGTTCACCTGACCTATAGCATGTATAAGCAGAGCACACGCTTGGAGCACGCTACCCAGCATATGCACATGAGCTGGCGTACACCCACACCTACAAGCTGAGACAGAATACTCTTTTCAGTGGCTTGGGGACCTCTCCTTGTGAGGGGCACCGGAGCTAAGGAAGTCAGGGTGAAGGTGCTTAAGTAAGCACCGAGGCAGCAAGGGAGTTAGAATAAATGTGTCTTGATGGAAAATCTCCCCCCCCCAAAAAAAAAAAAAAACCAAGCAGTGGGGGAGGGGATATAAGTTTCACATACAATTTTCAAACATAAATTGTAGGAAAAAAATGTATGTATTTTTTCAAAGTATGTGATATCTTTTCATTTATTTAGGCAGAAATATCAACATTGAGACAGGGATATGTTTCTTCAACAGATATATGTTACTAAGCTCCTTCATAAGGAGAAATTTAATAGGAGGAACAGCAAAGATAATCTACTTCCAAAGGCATATGAGGAGGATAAAAGTGGAGAGGCACTGGATTCTGACACAAGCAGAAGTCAGCCATACTGGCACAGTCCCAGTGCGGACTGAGAAGCCCCAAGAGATCCCAACTGTCTTTCTGGCTAGAGGCTGCACATTCTCCCTATTACTGCACACAAACCCCATGCCCAGCCCATGACATGCAGCATCACTCGAGGCACAAAGCAGCTTAAATTAGGCAGAGATGCATATGAGACCCTGCAGAGGCTTGGCAGGCCCTCTGGGCCCCAGTGAGTTCTTCTCCCCTGGGGGCAGGGGACAGAAGGGCTGCAGGAGCTGCCAAACACAACCCAACAGAGAAAAAGGTCACCAAGCTGAGCCAACAGCCAGTGCCTTCACTTTTATTGCCTCCAGAGCCTTCTGTTACATTTGTGCCACTTGGGTGCTGAAAGGAAAATTTCCAATGTTCCTGACGTAATGGCACCAGCCCCACAAGTTTGGTATGAAGAAGTACCAGTCCCGTGTCAGCCTCTTTATGAGCAGGTAGGTGCCGCCTAGCCCTGCTGCCCCCATGATGAAGAGCCCTCGATTAATTATCTGTGAGTGCAAAGAGAAATCACAGCATTGTCAGGAGCTTGAAGCACAAAGCAGTGCTGTTGTGCAGGATGTGGGGCTCTCAGCTTACCTTTTCCTGCCATTTCCAGCGCTGAAGCGCCTCGTGGTAGCGAATTCTGCTGAATGTCACCTGGGGAGATTGCATGAGCGGGTGGGGGAGCAGCTCATGGTGGGCTAGAACCATGGGGAACAAAGCTCCAGCCTTACCATTGTGTACAGTGGGATGATGGTAGAAGGCATGAGGGTGTGGAGGAGGTTGTTGATCTGCTTCCGGAAAATGAACCATGTCGAATTGACGTGCTCTCGCATCTGCAACACAGAAATCATCGCCCGCCAGAAGGAGGATGGACGCTGCTGCACAGACACTCATGTGCCAGTCACTCACCTCTGTGTAGTTGTACATGGCTAAATCTGAGATAGCATGGTCATCGGGCACCCTCAGCCTGGAGAACTCAGGAAGGCAGGCACCTGGGGAAGGAAAGCAGTGAGTGGCAGGCAGCTCCCCAGCAGGGCCTCCAGCTTCTGAGGGCTGGGCTATGCCACTCACCCAGGTCATTGTGGAACTGGTCCATTAATTCATCAAAGACCAGGCAATCCTCAAAGCCCTGGGGGGAATACTGGAGATTAAATAGGCAGCAGGAGTCACACATTCACAAGAAATGCCATCAGGGATGCTGAGCTAATGTAGCTGTTAGCACCCCTGGTGTCCCATGTCCCATGGAGTACAGCTTCAGAGCCTCCAGGCCCCACTGCCAGGGATCTTGTGAGGCAACAGTAGGAAGTGGCATTTCCAGCAGCTTGGGGCTCCCACTGGGCTGCTCATCCCCAAGAAGTGGGGACTGAATGACACAGGGCAAGCTGTGAACTTACTGCGTTCATGCCCTGTCCGTAGAAAGGCACAACAGCATGAGCGGCATCTCCCATCAGCACACAATGGGAAGAGAGGTGGTAGGAGGAGCACTTCACAGATATCATGGCCTGGGCTGGCAGCAAAAAGTAATCGTGCTTCAGCTCTTGCCTTCAGGCAAAACAAGAGATACTTCATTTGATGGGACCACAAGAGACAGGAAGAGCAAACAATACCACATCCAAGCTTAGGAAGCCAGGGCCATAGGCACTGTTTGCTCCAGGATGCAAAAATAACCCCTGTTCACTAGGATATTTGTGCTGGAAAAAAATATGAAAGAGCAAATACCTATTTCATTAACTTCTCACTATACTTCAAGCAAGCATGCCATAGGTACATGGAGTGAACACAGATAACTTCTCTTCCCACAGGTGTAGCACAGCATGTTGAGATCAGCCTTGCTTGGGGTCCTATTGATACTGTGCACCCTTCACCATGGGCAGGGTTGCCAACCTCTAAATCAGGCAGCAGATCAGGTTGTCCATGGCCCCACTTAGCCCGGCCTTGAACACCTTCAGGAATGGGACATTCCTGGGGCAAAACACAACTCTCACCTCAGCTCTAGTGGATCCACTTTCCTCACCCAGCCCTAAGACCAAAACCATGGCTTATGAACCCCTAATCCATCTCCTGACTTAAAAAACCTCAACAGCAATATAAAGGCAGTGGGAGATGATCTATGTTTTGCTCCCCACAGTGGCAGGACCTGGGTTGGGTCTCTAAGGTACAGAATAGTACTGGAGTGCAACTTAATCACAGACCGCTGCAGGATGGGTTGTATTTTGCTGCTGAGTTTGTCACCCCACTGAAGAAGCAATGCAGACCCTGGTCTCTTTGGTCCTCCTCTCTTACAGGCCATAAAGAGCCACCTAGCAGTGTACACAGGCAGCTGGCCTGCCAGCTTAAGAGGAGTCTGGGTCACAGGAAGACCTCGTGGGGAACCAGCATGTTCCTCAGCATGGTGCCACCATATTGAGGAGCAAGAAGGGGCACTGGGGACACTTACTCTCCGATGAGGGGGATGGAGTCTGGGAAGTAGGTCTTGAAAAAATCCAGCACTTGCTCGCCAGTCATTAGCTTCTCAAATTCCTCGAAGGGCATGAAGAGAGTGCAGGTGAAAGACTTGTCCTGTCAGCCAGGGAGAAAGTATAGAAAGAAGTCCAGAGGCCATGAAAAGCACTTTACATGTGGATCAGCAGCTTAATGCCCAGCCTGCTGGCCATCTGGCCATTGCAGTAATACTCCTGTGTAGTGAGCTCTAGCATCCAGCCACCCCATATCCCCTGGGGTGTTGTAGCACAGAGCAGAAAGGGACAGCAGCCAGACCTTGGTACTCCTGCGTCTGGTTTGTACTTCCAGCCCAAGGTTTCCTGGCGTCTTGGGTGGGTGAGGCAAGAGAGAAGCAGCCTGGGCACTTGCTCAGGTCTGTGGGGCAGGGCTAGCTCTAGGATTGCTGCCCTGTGCCCCTAAGCCCCTAGGAACTCCTGGCTCAGGCTGCAGGTCCCTCTGGGCTCCTCTTGAAGCCCAAGCTGTGAAGTTGCCACCACAGCCAGCTCATCCCCACAAGCTCCATCCCAGCCCCAAGGAACCATGACCACGGGTTATCACCATATTGGGCAGCGCAATCATCATGAAGGTGTTTCTTGGCCAGATGTGGAGGTAGTTTGGTTCCATGGCAAACTGAAAGAGAAGGAAAATCACCTTGGATCCCTGACTCATCCCACTTGGCTTCTCCAGCCTAGCCTCAAGTTCCCTCCACACTGGCAGATCGATTCCTGTCCTGTGTATCAGAAGACTTCAGGGCCCCGAGTACTACAGTGAGAAACAGAGCAAGGGCAAGAGCAGGGCAGATGGGAAAAATCTGCCGGTTTGTGATTGCTGCTGTCCATATAGATGTGTTCCCATAACCCCCAGGACCTCTCAGAGCTAAAATGAACACCACTACTCCAGAGCAGCCTCTTGGGATTTCACAGCCTGTCCCCACTACTGAAACTCCAAAAAGTCTCTCCTAGAAAAGTTTGAATCCCCTGGGAGGATGGAATGAGAAGCAAGTTCCTCAGAGACACTGTAAGAGGTGACAGGGCATCACACTCAAGGAGGCCACGGCAGACCCGGGTCAGGCCCACTTACATCTCCATCCCTGGGAGGGATGGTCAGTTCCATGTAGCCATGAGGGATGTACTCATGGCTGTAGTTGAAGCGCGTTTGCCTCATAAACTGCTTTCTGACTGTCGAGAAGGCTCCATCGCATCCCACGATGAGATCGTAGGTGACTTCCAGGGGCAGCTGGCCAGACCTGGAACTAGGAGAGTCCCTTGGAACAGCCCTGCCATAAATCCCAGGCCAGTCTGGCATCCCAGGACCTGCCTTTTGCAATTTGCTGCAAAAATGCCTTGCTCACTGGCACCCTCATGAATCTGCTAGGATATGGGGAGAAGGACTTTCACTGAAAGCTCAGCATCAAAGTAAGTAATTATTCAGCAGACTGCCAAATGCATAATTCTGCCAGACCTAACCAAGCACTCAGAAGGAACAGTTGGTGTAATGATGCTCTTGTGTAGAACCTCCATCCCCAGGTAGATTGGGGTAGCATGGCCAGAACTCAACACAATTGCAAATCAAGGTCCTTTCCTGCTCTTCCTAGTGAGCAATCTGATCCTGAAAGCCAGCACTTCAAAGACTGGCATGTTTACTTCCTGCACAGGTCAGCAGGCACGTGGCTCACCTACTGCCAGCCTGCTGGGCTTAGCGAGTTATTTCAGCTTTTTCAGCCTCCCTGTGAACCCCACTTTGACGCCTCTGCTTTCCACAGCTCATGCCAAGTTTTGTCTACCCCACAATAACACACTAGTTTTGAACTGAGATTGCTCAATTGTTTGAGGTTTTATGAATTATTAAGCAGAAATAACAAAACACAGCACTTTATCCCAGGCTTGTACAGGGGTTACCTTTTAATGGTTAATGTCCCCAACTCTGCATTGCACTCTATTAGCTTGTGTCCGAAGTACAGTTTAGTGTTGGAGTACTTCTCAGCAGCTGTGAAAAGACAACTACAAGTAGAGGTTTGTGCTGACAAAGAATCCCTGAATTATATGGACTTTTGCCATCACCACATCAGACTGTTGTGCTGAGCAGTGGCAGGCGAGTAAGGGCACAGTAGGACAGTGTCTGGTTAACTCGGGGGTATCTGCACCCACAGAGAGCCTCAAGGTCAATATATGAAAATACTTTTGCTGCAGAGAAACAGCACAGGAGGAGAAAGGGAAGCACCAGCCACAGCTACAGCAACACTAGCCAGCACAGGTCTGCAACAAGAACATGGCCATGGAGACGGACTTTGTACATTTTTGTAAACAGAAAGGACAGCAGTTCTTTCTGCACTCGGCAGAGGGTTTGTTGTTTCTGCCCGTAACACTCCTCTGCAGAGCAGGTAACTAACAACAGAACAAACAACAGACCTTCACCTCTGTGACCTGGAACACATCTGCCTTGTTTCTGTTCATTTCTCAACTACTGTTTGCACTTCTGTGGATGCTGGGAGATGATGCTGAGCACTGGAGACTCAGATAGTCAGGACAAGCATAGGATTTCACTGAATGTGCTACTGCTGCTTTCTTCTTAATAACACAGCTGGTTTGCACTATGCACTTTCTGAGAGCCAGCTTGTGCAGAACTCACAGGCAGGGAAAGCCTGGGGCTCAGAGGCACTCAGTTGAAGTCTACCACTCATCAGTCAAACCTTGCATTCTTAGTAAATAGGGTATTTAAGCGTTTGCAAACATGCTTACCTGTTAACAGCTCTCTGTTTAAGTTTGCTCTGTCCACAGAGAGAATGTACTGCAAAACACACAAAAAATGGAGCTCAGAAACAATTTCTGAAGGCCACTTTGCACAGCAAGGGGAATGCACCACCTCCTCAGAACATCCCAGTAACAGCTACAGTGAAACCGAGTGGCAGCTTGCAATTCCCCTTCTGTTCACAGCGTCACTGAAAAGCGTGTGTGCAGGGTGGGTAACCAAAGGAGGAAACCAAGGTGAGCCTGGCAAAGCAGCACTGTGTTGATGATTGTACTTGAGACTAGCTTGTAGAGAGGAAGGAGAATCAAGATCCACATTTGCCAGTAAATGACAGATCTCTACAGCATGATTTGGATGCATGGACAGCCACATCAGCCTAAGTGTGGCAGGTTTGATGATGCATAAAGTAAATTCTGTGTGCTTTCATAGGACAGGGAGAGAGGAAATCCTGAGATGAAGGTAACCTCATTTCTTTCCCAGTATGCTGCTGTGTCCACCTTGGAAGATGCACCTGTCCATCACAGAGTACAGAAATGCTCAGAGATCTCTTGTGCTATATGAAGAACCACAAAAACAGCAGCATGAGACCAGTACCTGGTTCTTTTTGCCATAAGGGATAGAGTACTTCTTCCCCAGTGGCGTGTGTATTCTCCGTGCATGCATGGGGATGCCTTTGGACACAATCTGGAATAGAAGGGAGGAAAATCCAGTTTTTTCACTGAAGCTGAGCTGCCAAGGGACAAGACGCAGCCCACCAAATGCCACCCTCCAAACACCACACTCTGAGCAGGGTGGGACAATCTCTGCTGTGCTCTGTCTCTGGCTTTGCGCAACCAGCCATGTTGGTGGAAAGAAGTTTGCAGGCCTGCGGGCCCCAAGTCATTACATTTTACTGAAGGTAAATGCTGCAGAATGGGATGGAGGAGGAATAGCATCAAATGACACCTGGGTGCTGGGATATGAGTTGATGACTCTATGTTGGCATGCTGGAGGGGAAAGCTTCCCTTTCATCACATCCTTCTGGCACTCTAGCTCTTCTGGGAGGCTGCCTGCTTCTGCCCCCTTCACCCTCACCCTGCAGGGAGGAGGAGAGGTGGATGCTGGAGGAGTCCCCTTCGCAGGGAAGCCCTGCCACACACACAACCTGGATGCCTGGAGCAGCTGGCACTCTGGCATGGGGAGCAGAAGAGAGGCTGTCCATCACCAGCTGAAGTTAACAGCACCTCAAGCACAGATATCTCATTTCTATGATGAAAAATTGAATGTGAGCCAGCAGTGCATGCTTGCAGCTCGGAAGGCCAATGGTATCCTGGGTTCCATCAGAAGAGGGGTGGCCAGCAGGGCAAGGGAGGTGATTGTCCCCCTCTATTCTGCCCTTGTGAGGCCCCAGTTGGAGTACTGCATCCAAATGTGGGGGACCCAGCACAGGAAAGATGTGGAACTTTGGGAGAGGGTCCAGAGGAAGGTCACAAAGATGATCAGAGGGCTGGAGCACCTCTCCTATGAAGAGAGGCCAAAGGAACCGGGCTTGTTCAGCCTGGAGAAGAGAAGGCTGTGGGCAGACCTGACTGTGGTCTTCCAGTATTTCATGGGAGTTTAGAAACATGAGGGAAATCAACTTTATACACGGGTAGATAGTGATAGCACCAGGGGGAATGGCTTTAAACTAAAGGAGGGGAGATTTAGGTTAGATGTCAGGGGGAAGTTTGTTACCGAGAGAGTGGTAAGGTGCTGGAACAGGCTGCCTAGAGAGGCTGTGGATGCTCTGTCCCTGGAGGTGTTCAAGGCCAGGTTGGATGGGGCCCTGGGTGATCTGATCTAGTACTCGATCTAGCAGCTGGCGACCCTGCCTGTAGCAAGGGGGTTGGAACTTGATGATCCTTGGGGTCCCTTCCAACCCGAGCCATTCAGTGATTCTATGATTTTATAATTCTACAGAAGCAGCGAGGGTACCTGCTCTTCCAACCCCACAGCCTGCAGTGCCTGGCGTCCTCTGTGTGACAGGGCCAAGTTAATACTTCTGCCACGGGCAGAGCTGGACACCCGGATATCTGTGAGGAGAGAGACGTTGGTTGCACAGATCCCTCCAGTGTGGGCTGCACTGCCCAAGAATCAGTAGGGGGACGGTGGTGGGAGTTATCCTTGTAGCAACAGCTGAATGCAGCTTTCTTCAGTTTATTTAACCACAGGCTTTCTGAACCCATGAAATTTCTGGCACATACAGCATCTGTCAAAGAGCTGGAAGAACCATTTCCTTTTGTTTTGAACCTGCAGCCTGCTGGTTTCGCTTGAGGCTGGCTGATGCTTCTGCTAGAGGAACCTGCAAGCAGCTGCTTGTTGCACAGGTCTGCACCATGCTATGCTGTAGGCATGCTTCTTCTGGTCGTATGAGCTGGGACATTTCAGACCATGTCCGCACACAGTGCTGCAGAAGGGCTCTGCTGCTGCTTATTCCTCCAGCACCTGGAGTAACTCCTGTTTGCCAGGTCCTCCTTTTGCTACAGCTGGATCTCAGAGCAGGAAAAGTGCTGCTCACTGTTTCTCCCATGACTACGTCTCTTCTATCAGCCTTCCCCATATGCTAGTCCTCAACCCACAGACACAGGCAATAGTGAAGAGCATGAAGAAATAATCTGGACAAGGACCACGCTTCTCTGACAGCTTAAGAACTCACTTCTGCAAACACCCGTAGCTACATATGCTACTTGCTGCTGCAGGCCATGCCAGCACTGTGTCTACTCGCTCCGAGCATCATCTGGGGCCTTTTCAGCATGGTACTCCAGTTTCTGAACATGAGCTGTAATGTTTCAGCTCCTTTGACAGCATCTTCTAATTAGCAAATACACACACTACTACACTGACAGGCAGACATCTCTGTGCTCTGCAGTAGTCACATTTCTGTGTTCTAGGGAAGATTACTCTGAGAAATGGAAACACTCTGATGAGTGGCCCTTGTGAGCTGTCATGCTTACTGAAGTGGGTTTTCCTTACCAGTAGTTCCTGAACTTGCAGCTTTCTTCCAGTGCCTTGCTCTGCTATCCATCCTTGTAGACAAGGACAACCCTCTTGCTGACCGTGGATTCAATGCAGCCACTGACAAGACAGCCCTTCTGGCTGCAGTCGCTTCCACTGTCACCTCCCACCCCTCCTCAGCACTAACTGTGGTAGCTGGGATCAGGTCAGTGCTTTAAGCCCAAACAACAATGCTGCAGCGTTAACACCATTTTTTCCCAATGAGTCTTGGCTCAATGCCACCATGCCAGTATTCTTTATGCAGAAACTAAGTTTTGAAAGATGAGAATTTGAATCAATCTTTCAATCTTTAAGCCAAGGACATAAAAAAGGGCATAATTTTAGTAGCTGAGGAGTGGGTTCTCTCCACACAAGGCAATGCATTTCAAATAAACTCTTTCCCCCCAAACCATAGGAGCTAAAGATTGCAAGAATGAAAAGAGTATCCTGAAAGTGACATCTTCAGTTTCTGTTGTCTCTGCAGTTTCAGTGAGGTCATGCAGCTCCTCTTTTGCTTCTTGAGGAACTGTTGCTGGCAAAAGGACACAAATTATTAATCAAGCTGTAATGTTCACACTGCTCTTACCTTCTCTGGCTTCATAAACGTCAACATGGAAACCTCGTTTAGCAAAAAAACATGCATTTAATGCACCCACCTATAAGAGAAGATGGAAATGCCAGATGAAGTTTTAGAGCACTACCAAAATGCTTCACCTTCCCATTAGAAAACCACAGCCGAGAGAACAGCTCAGCAGATGCAGGATGACCCTTTGACCAAGAGCTGCAGAGGACTTCTTCCTGGAAAGAGGAACTTTGCAGAGCCTCCAAAGCTCACCTCAGAAGTTACTCACCACATCTCATTATATAAAGTCATACCAGGTACAGGACTTGTTTACGCTCATCAGTAATTGAGCAGAGCTAACTCCTTCAACCAGGGGCAGCAGAAGCTGCTACAGGCACGCTCCTTGCTCCTCTCCAGACTATAGGTAAAGAACACAGTTTAGTGGTGGGACTCAATAGGTCGGGATGGCAGCTGGACTTGATGATCTTGAAGGTCTTTTCCAACCTAAGTGGTTCAGCAATTCTGCATTTATATTCCTCAATGGAATTCAGGCTGCTGCAGCATTCCTCAGGAAAAAGGGGGGAAAAAAACCTGCACCTGTGCAGAAGCAAGATGCTACCTCAAAAAGGACGGCACATACCCCACTTTTCACTTAAATGTGTACCTTCTTTTGTTTTTAATTTCTATCGTTAACTGCTGTCAGAATAAGCAGAACCACAGACTCTTAGTCTTCCTCTTTTTCCAGCAGCCAGGGGAGCAAGAAGGTAACAGCCAAAATGTTAGATGAGAGCTCTGGGAGTTGTCTTTTAAAGACAGAAAGTCCTGCAGGCAGAAATTAAAGAAAAGTGGTCCCCAATGAACATGGAAAAAGGAAGGCATTTTCTCTTATGTTAACATTTACCAAGTCTCAGTCCTCATAAGGCATTTCACATTAGTGATTTGGTTAAAGCCAGAAACAGCTAAAGCAATGGATGATGCAGCAGCTGGTCTTGCTTAAAGTGCCCTGAGAGGGCAGAATCCAACTTGAGTGTTTTTCCCCCAAAAAACTTCCACTCCTTCACAGGAAAGAAAAGAGGAGTATCCAGAAGTGCACTGTTTTTCTGTCCTGGTACACATGCAGTGCTCAAACAAGGGATGTATTTGGTGGACCTTTAGGTTTCTTCAGTATCTCAGCAGCAAAGCTTACCCTCAGAGAAGATCCCCTCTCTTGGTACAAAGTCCCAGCTGTGCAAACAAGACCTGCTGCCTCCTACAGTGAGAACACAACCAGATGATAACACCTGCCATCTGGCAGAAGAATAATTTTAAGAAAAATAGGGTTAAAAGGCGCATTGAACTCAGGAGAGAAGATACTATTTTGTTAATCTGCAGAGCAAATCAGTTAATGAGCTACAAACAAGTAAGCACTGTACAAAGGGAAAGGCAAAGCAGGCAAGCGACTGAGCTGCATTTTTCCTTGCCCGCAGCTAGGAAGCAAGGCCTGGCTATGTCTGCAGTGCCCAAAGAAACCTTCTTGCACTGGAGCGGCCTTTCCAGAGACCTTCACATTCAAGCTCAGCTCTGCTGAGCAGCACCCCATCTCCCCCACTTCCCATCAGTCAAACAGTAGATAAACTGCATTTCCTACCAGGCCACCTCCGACAATGGCAACTTTTTTCCCCTGGACGTTGCTGGACTCCATCACTGTGACAGCAGACTTTGAGCAGCAGGCAGGCTGGTGTCCTCTCACTGTCACTGTGCTGTGCTCACCAGAAGGAGGGAGCAGGATGTGGGTGGCTGAGTCAGGTCTGGGCTCTTCTTCCCTAGTTAATGTTAAAGCTCAGCTCCCACCTCAGGCTGCAAGAGCACCAGCCTGGCTGGCTGGCGGTCATGCTGCCCTGGTATGAACATGGGCCATTCAGCCTAGCCTCTTTTGAAAATAGTGAAGCAATTCTGCAATCTTCAGGTGTCTCATAAAATGCAACCTTCCTGCAGGGAGGAGTTATTTAGGTTGGTTTAGCCAAACACTGGGCATTCAGGAATATGCCCAAATATGTCCACGTTTTGCTTGTCCAAAGCAGGGGACAAATGTGTTTTCTAATCCAAAAGTAAACATATTCTCTGACCCGAAAAAAGCTTAAGACCATTGTGGAATCCAGTTCTCTAATATTCCAGTACCGTCTAACCTAATGACATAACCCTAACATAGAGTAACTACTATTTATTGCAAAATGTGCAGTGCACACCTCGAAACAACACACCTGTCTTGAAAGAGCAAGACCAAAATATTCACGCAAGAATGGTGTAGCTTTCCATTGCATATACTGGAGCAGTAAGGGCCAGTTGCTCGTAATGGGACAGGGAGCAAGTGCAATGCCAGCAAGGTGGGGGCCTTGAGGGGCAGAGTCCCAGCCCACAGTGCCAGGCAAGGTATGTAGGACAGGCCCAGGGTGGCAGCAAAGGGCCCAGGCTAGAAGATAACTCACCACAGATGAGACAAGCCTGAGGTCAGGACCAAGTTCACTGGTATCAGTCAGACACAGACTCATAATCACCAGGCACACATATGGTGACAAATCCACCCTAACTTGTATATGAGCAGCAGTGTGCTCTTGCAGCCTGGAAGGCCAGGATTTCTTGGCTGCATCAATAGAGGGGTATAGCAGAGTAAGGGAAGTGATTGTCCGTCTCTACACTGCCCTCGTAAGGCACCTTCTGCAGTACTGCATGCAGTTTTCTTTTCTTGGGGCCTGTATGGGAACTGTTGAATCATGGCCTGAACCACTGATTCATCACCTGAGGCAAGCACTGAGTCAGCCATGGGAGCACAGGTGAAGGCAATTCAGCTGTGTGACCGGAAGGGGTGGAGCCTGGCTGCACCTCTCCTAGACCCATTTAAGGGCTGACTGCCACTGGGGAAGGATCTCTTTCTGAAGATTGCTCCCTTTGGAGTTTTTCTGTGAGCCTAGCACACAGCTGAGCATTTCATTTATTTTTGATTATCTCTTTCTACCACGATAGTCCTTCTAATTATACAACCTACCAAATAGCTTAACCATACCACTCTGCTAATTCTATATTTGTTGATTGTACATTTGGTGAGCCAGGCAGGCCAAATATACTAAAAATATATATATAATGAATATATATAATGTCTTTCCTTTGGAGTATTTATAAATGGGTGAGGGGGGAGAACATTGCCCCCCTAGACAAAACAATCCCCAGACAGATCCCAGGATTTCTGAGATCCTCTCTTACCTTATTATGAACTGGCAACCATAATTGAAAAATGGGGTCCCCTGCGTGTTATATTTCCCCATTCTGCATGGCAGATTATTTTCATGGATTGAGCAAAGATATATTGGTTACAAAAGAATGGCAGCTAGCTGCTTCTACTGTGGCGTGGCCACTGTTAAATTCTTGAAATCAGGCCAAAATGAGAGCCAGCACCTTAGAAAATGAAAATCGGTTATTGCGAGATAACATAGCAAAACTAGAGCAACAACTTGGTATACTGACAGGGAAAAAACCAACCCTGAATTTTCTGATAGGGCAGGTCCATAACATTTCAATAGATAACAACCAGGTTCCTGAATCTATGCACCTGGTTGATCCAGAAGATAAAACTTCTAAATTGGATCTCAATGCTCTGCTTGCAATGGATCCCTTGGAGATCTGTCCTATAATAACTCAAAAAAAATGAAAAAATACAAGGAAGACCAGCAGCGGTGCCCCCTGATCAGTGGCCCCCTGCCCAAACCCATTTACATGTTGATGGCTCCTCTGTATACAGCAACAGAATTAATAGACCTAGTACAATGATTCAGACAAAAGCCCAGAGAAAATGTGCCAGCTTGGCTGTTGAGATTATGGGATTCAGGGGTGGAAAGTGTTATGGTTAAAGGGCCAGAAATCTCTAAATTGGCAACTATGACTGTACACCCTGCTCTTAGGCAGAGGCTATATGCTGGTGTCCAATATACCAATGAAAACCACTCGATAATAGATTGGTTGATGGCAGCACGCCGTATGGTCTGGCCTAATAAATCTGATATACCATTACACACAGGGTTATGGTCCTCCATGGCGGACCTTCAAAACTACATTCGTGAACTGGGTGTAAGAGAGGCGATACATGAAGACACATTTGAAAGCCCAGATATGGTAAGATTCTCAGCAGGCGTGAGAGATCTGATCCTGCAACAGACCCCTTCCCACCTAGTTTCTACACTAAACCCCCTAGTAGCCTCAGCATCCGTGGTCCATCAGGCTGCCCAGCTGGTAGCTGATCTGGGGGAGACAGTGCTTTTGGACCAGGTGCAATATTCGAACACTGGAAGAGGCAGAGGTCCTTCCAGTAACTACAGCCAGGAGACCCAACCCATGAACTCCTCAATCAGGACCCATACGGGTATCCCGAAAACAAATGTTTAATGACTTAGTATGGGCTGGGGTTCAATTTGTGAAAATTGATTGCCAGCCCAATCATGTCCTCCTTCAGCTCTGGAAGCAGTTGAAGGACAATCAAAAATTTCAAAATTACCCCAAAAAACCTAGGGTAAGAATTATTGACGAATTACCAACGAAATCATGGAACTTGGAAGATTTTCTAGTTCCTAGTAGAAAAAAGAAGCCTCCTCAGGTGAAACAGGCCACGATGCCTGAGCCACCAGAGGTAAAAGACGTAGCCATAGGACAATTTATGGTGTGACGGGGTGTTAGTGCCTTTAGGGCCTCCAGATGGGACCGGAGGCCCTATGTAGAATTGACAATTTTTTGGTCCCAAAAGAATATTCAGAGGGTTATGGTGTTGGTTGATACAGGTGTGGAAACATCGATAATTTATGGGGATCTGACTAAATTCAATGGTGATAGGGTGATGATTGGTGGTTTTAGGAGACAGACCATTCCAGTCACTCAAACATGGTTGAAACTGGGGGTTGGGCTTCTCCCACCCTGGGAGTATGAAGTGTCTATTGCCCCAGTCCAAGAGTACGTCTTGGGCATAGATATTTTATGGGGTCTGGCTCTCCAGACAACTGTGGGAGAGTTCAGACTTCAACAGAAGAGAGGCCATGCGAAGCACGAGCCTATTTGCCTGCTGAAACTGTTCCGGATTACTAATGTGACACAGTATAGGCTCCCAGGTAGACAAGATGAGATATCAAGGACGGTGCAGGAATTAGAAAAAGTGGGTGTTATAAGACCTGCACATAGCCCATATAATTTCCTCATATGGCCAGTGTGAAAGTCGGATGGAACATGGAGAATGACAGTGGATTATAGAGAATTAAATAAGGTCACGCCGCCTGTTCATGCAGCCGTACCCAGTATTGCCTCCCTAATGGACACATTGAGTAGGGAGACAATAACCTACCATTGTGTCCTAGATTTGGCAAATGCATTCTTCAGTATCCCAATTGCTGAAGAATCGCAAGATCAGTTTGCATATACATGGGGAGGCAGGCAGTGGACCTTTCAGGTCCTGCCACAGGGGTACGTGCATTTGCCAACCTATTGCCATAATCTAGCGGTGTATGACCTGGCTAATTGGAGAAAACCTGATAATGTTAACTTGTGTTGTTATACTGATGATCTCCTATTAACGTCTGACTCACTGGAGGCAGTAGGACAAGCAGCAGATTCATTAACTGCCTATCTGCAAGAAAGAGGATGGGCCATAAATCCTCAGAAGGTGCAAGGTCTGGGCCTGTCCGTAAAATTCCTGGGGGTAGTTTGTTCAGGGAAGACCAAAGTACTACCCAGTACTGTAATAGGTAAGGTTCAGGCATTCCCAGTCCCTACAACACCAAAGCAGCTGCAGGAGTTTCTAGGTATACTGGGGTACTGGTGCTCCTTTATACCTCATTTAGTGCAGCTGCTGAGGCCACTGTACAGATTCACAAAAAAAGGGGCAGCCATGGGACTGGGGGAGAATGGAACAGGATGCTTTCCAACAGGCAAAACTGGCAGTTAAACAAGCCCAGGCACTGGGTATATTCGATCCTAGCCTCCCAGCCAAGTTGGATGTTCACGTCACTCAGGATGGCTTTGGCTGTGGCAACACCAGAGTTCTGTTCGGACCCCCATTGGATTCTGGTCTCAGGTCTGGCATGGAGCAGAAGAAAGATATAGTATGATTGGAGAACAGTTACTGGCTGCCTACTCTGCATTACAGGCGGTAGAGCCGAGAACTCAAACAGCTGAAATCATAGTTAAGACCACCCTGCTGATTCAGGGGTGGGTGAAAGATCTGACCCACCTTACTAAGACAGGGGTGTCCCAAGCACAAACGGTGGCACAATGGGTCGCCTATCTCAGCCAGAGGAGTAGTCTGTCTTCATCACCACTGAAAGAAGAACTTCAGAAGATCCTAGGTCCAGTGATGTATCACAGTGATGCACCAGAAGAAATGTTGGTCGCTCCACCAGAGAAGAGTCCTGTTCAGGAGGGAAAATATCCTATTCCTGAAGATGCCTGGTACACAGATGGGTCCAGCAGGGGCAACCTGAGCAAGTGGAGAGCGATAGCATACCATCCCTCCAGTGAGACTATCTGGTTTGATGAGGGGGATGGTCAGAGCAGCCAATGGGCAGAACTGCGAGCCGTGTGGATGGTTACAACCAAGGAACCCGGTGATGGCATCCTGAGCATCTGCACAGATAGTTGGGCTGTGTACCATGGGCTTACTCTTTGGATTGCACAGTGGGCCGCCCAGGAATGGACTATCCATGCCTGACCAATATGGGGCAAAGATATATGGTTGGACATATGGAATGCAGTAAAACACAGAACTGTACATGTCTACCACATTTCTGGTCACCAACCCCTACAGTCACCGGGAAATGATGAAGCCGACATATTGGCCCGAGTTCGATGGATGGAGAATTTACCATCTGAGAACATCGCCTGTTGGTTACATCAGAAGCTACGGCATGCTGGTCAAAAGACAATGTGGGCAGCTGCTAAAGCATAGGGGCTGCCCACACAACTATCTGACATCTCCCAGGCATGCTGAGACTGCGATGCTTGCTCTAAGATGAGACCGAGATCGTTGCCCAGAACAACAGCCCATCTTGCTAGAGGACATAATCCTCTCTAGTGATAGCAGGTCGATTACATCGAGCCCCTCCCTCGGTCAGGGGGTGAGATATGCCCTGACCTGCATCGATATGCAAGTGGGCTACTGCAGGCCTATCCAGTACCAAGAGCAAACCAGGCATATACCATCAAGGCACTTTCTAAGCTGGTATCTGCCTGTGGGACACCTCAAGTCATTGAGAGTGACCAAGGGACCCATTTTACTGGTGCAGCGATACAATGCTGGGCAAAAGAAAACAACATCGAATGGTGATTTCATCTGCCATATAATCCAATGGGGGCAGGCCTCATTGAACGTTGTAATGGTAGTCTTAAGGCTGCCCTGAAGACAGACTCCCAGTCCCTGCAGGGGTGGACAAAAAGACTCTGAAACCCTGCGGGACCTGAATGAAAGACCTTGAGACGGCAGACCCAGTGCCCTGAAAATGCTACAGACAACATGGGTCTCCCCACTTAGGATCCAAATTATGGGCACTGATAATCAGGTAAGACCCCAAATTGGCAATGAAAATCATCTTCTGCTCCCTGCCCCTGAGAATCTAGATCCAGGTACCCATAGAATAAAATGGCCTTGGAAGGTGCAGGTAGGACCAAAGTGGTGTGGCCTACTTGCACCCTGGGGGAGATTATTGGAGGTGGGAGGCTCAGTAGTCCCTCCAGTGATAGGTACATGGCATACAGATATTGTGGTCAACACTCCAATCTTTATTGCTAAAGGGACCCCCATCATGTCCCTATGGCAGATCAGGACACCCCCTTTGGTGCCTGATATAGCTATGCAGCCGCAGACATCTGGCCAGAAGGTGTGGTACAGGCGGCTGGGGCATGCCCCAGTACAAGCTGAAGTGCTGACCCAGGATAGAAATACAGCCTGTATCTTGCCCTGGAGGGCAGACCTTCCCCTCCTGGTACCCTTGAAACATCTGTATTACTCTCCATGAGTCTCTGAGCCTCTAGGATTACTGGAAGGAATAAAATGCCATCAAAGCGTTCCAGTGTTGCTGCCAGACCATGTGCAACACCTGGTGATGGTCTACATGGGACTGATGGAGCATAGGATGGACCTGCACCACAGGACTGTGTGCCTCCAGTAACACCACCAAGCACTGGTCCATGAAAGAGCATGAACCTCCACCATACACCAATCATCACTCTTCTTAAATCGTGTCAACATACATTGCGCTGGGCAATTGTATAAGCATCGCGGTGTGTTGGATCTCTGTATTAGGGAAGGCTCACCCTCTAATTAACTCAATCATTGGTTCATGCTGTGAAGGGGTGGAGTGTATGGGAACTGTTGAATCATGGCCTGAAGCACTGGTTGATCACCTGAGGCAAGCACTGAGTCAGCCATGGGAGCATAGAAGGCAATTCAGCTGTGTGCCTGGAAGGGGTGGAGCCTGGCTGCACCTCTCCTAGATCCATTTAAGGGCTGACTGCCACTGGGGAGGGATCTCTTTCTGAAGATTGCTCCCTTTGGAGTTTTTCTGTAAGCCTGGAACATGGGTGAGCATTTCATTTATTTTTGATTATCTCTTTCCACTGTGATAATCCTTTAGTTATATGATCTGTAAAATACCAACTAACCATATCTCCTAATTGTATCTTTGTTGATTGTACAGGGCCAGTGGGCATCCTGATCTGGTGGGAGGCAACCAGCCCATGGCAGGGGGATTGGAACTGGATGATCTCTGAAGTCTCTTCTAACCCAAGCCATGCTGCAATTCTATGATTCTGTATTATGGGGTCAATATCACAAAAGAGCCACAGGCCCAGGTTAAAGAGATTGCTGCCCACCCTCAAACTCCAGCCCTGGAGGGGGCCCAGGTGGGGCTGATCAGGGATGTTAAAGCCCATTGATGCACTGGCACTGCATTTAAGCTTGTCACCACAGAAGATGCTCTGTAGGATTTTTCTGATGAATGCTACTATTATTTGACCCATGCTAGCTAATTGACTAACACATACCCACCGGAGAAGAGAGACCTAAAAAGCCTGCCCAAGGCAGGATCAGCTCTCCCTCACCCCTGTGTCTGCTTGACCTCCAGCTCCCACAGACTGTAGGTTGTACAACCATGTAGATGACCTTTTTCAACACACTGTCACTCCTGAATGCATCAAAGCTCTCCTGGTGCCAAATTTAAATCACCCTTCTCTGTTTTTAAGCCTTTTTCCATCTCCCAGAGCCTTCATGCAGCAAATGGTCACAGAAGGGGGAGAGGGTAGAATGTGAAGTAAGTTTTGCATAGTAAATAGCAGTAAAATCACTTGTTAATTGTTTTCAGAGCACAGACAGCATTAACTTCCAGCAGTAACAGTTATTATGTGGGTACTAAGAGTAGTATTTCCTTTGAACACTTGATCTGTAGGCTTTACAGGTTGCTCCACCACTGTGGCTTACCATTTAAATAACAGCCCTTAAAGGTGTGCCAGTTAACTCTTGGACTCCGCAGGATAATGCAATGTACGGTCATGTTGCTAAAGCTGGTCTTGTGAAACTGCTGTCTTAGACAGCTGGACCGGGGCTGTGCAAGCAGCTGTAGCAATGGATTGCAACTATGATTCTTTCCGGAGGGAGAGTCCAGTAATGAATGGAGTACCCTGGGGGTGAATACTGGTTCTGGTCTTCTGTAACATCTTCATTAATGATAGGATGATGGGGTAATTTACCCACTGTAAATTCATGGAGGATGTAAAATGAGGGACTTGGGAAACATTGTCAAAGATGGATTTTTTCAGGAGTGTCCACAGCTGGGCTGACCCCTCACCAAGGGCCCCAAGTGCAGTGGAAACTCTGAGCACTGATACAGGCTGAAAGTTTTTCTTCCAAGATGGTACAGATCAGCTCCTTTCTGTCACACTGATCTGCTTACTTACTGAAAACAGTTCTTGGCAAATGGGACTAAACCTCACCTGTCAGGGATTATCTATGCCTGGTGCAGTATGTTTTGTCCTGAGTAGCCAAATAGTTCCAAATAAAATCTAGGTCCCTGGGTTATCTTCCTCAGATGCGCTTCAGACTGTGCTGAAGAAAAATCTTATATATAGAAATATGCTCTTTTTAGTTTGGAAGAATATTTCAACAACCATGGCAGCATTTAGGGTCACCAACCTCCTTATTCCTACAGCAGAAAACCCCAGTTTAAAAACAGGTGAACATGGGAAGACATTGAGAAGGTGCTACTAATTCATGGTTTTTCTTTCTCTATTAAACATAATCAGGCTGGTGATGGAAAGATGTTGCTCGTCATTTAGTTACAACTTGGGTCTCCTGAGTTCTAAAAGAAAATAAAAAGAACAGGATGGCATGGGTTTTAATGCTCAGCAACTGAAAGTTAGTAGGAAAAATAAAAAAGGAAAAAGTATGATTTATGTTCCTTAGGAAAAAAAACCAAAACAAAAACATGCCAATATTCAAGGAAGGACCTTGGGGATTTTTTTTTCTTTCTTTTTTTTCTTCCCAAGGTGAAACCCTGATAATGCAAGAGAAAGATTGAGAAATACAGAAATATACACAAGTTCAGGCTGCTGAAGTCACCCTCCAACATCTCTTTGAAGAGAAAGCCTTGGGTAGCATCATGAATGGGAGGCTCAGAAGAGGCTGAGAGCCCTCCTGGGGCAGAACACACGGACTGCAGATGTGGGGGTAGTGGTGTTCCACTGAAATAATTGGATGCAACCACTGCAGGAGCGATTTTATTTCTTTTTTTCCTGACTGAAAATTATTTATTTGAATACTACAGTCTTTGTCAGCCCATCTGAAGCAATTAGGGCAGAGTGCTGCTCTTTACCAAAAATCACATGCTCTCGGGCTCTTCTACAGCCCTCCTGCTACCAAAACCTTGCCATGTAAGCCCAGTACAGGAGGAACACTTTGGTTGATGAGTTTTGGCAATTGAGCTTCATTCACGAAACCTGGGTTAGTCTGCATTACTCTCCCCATGAGTGCTGCAAAGGAGCATTTCTCCAAATTGCATGAGAAGGGGACTCAGTCCTGAAGCTGAGCCATACTCATTTGCAATAGTTTAGACAATACTACTGTTATGTTTATTTCATGCCCCAGGACCACTGTGAGGCTCTTTGGGATGAGATGTCTTGGTTCTTTGGAAAGAGGGCAAAAGAGTGGTGCTGCTGTTTCCTCTCATCTTCCAAACCCAGAGCAACAACTGCACTGGCAGAAAGGGGTGAGCAGACTGTAGGCACGTGGTACATTTGTTCTGTGGATCTCCAGTCTTTCTGTGCTCATTTATTGTACAGATAATTTGCAGAAGCACAGACCGTCAGATTATTTAGGAACAGCTCAAATACAGGTTGAACTCAGCGATGCAATTGTCTACCTCCAGAGGAACACGTGCTGTCAGTATGTGGGCCACCTGCAATAAGAAAAATGACGTTGTTGTGTTTGGTAATAGCCAACAGCACGTGCTTGTTGCAGCTGCATAAAAAACAATAAAGACTTGTAGGATCTTGTAATTCATGCTGAAGAGGGAAAAGGCAGCTTAAAAGCTGTGACAAGATGATTTTACTGATTTCTGCAGACAGCTAAGCAACAGCTCATTGCACTGCTACTGGAAGGAGCCAACAGCTCTTTACCAGTAGAGGTTACAAAAGCATGTAAAAGAGAAAGGGGTAGAAAAATATAGCCCCTGTAATTCCATTAAGTAAAGAATCTTTTCAGGAATTCAAATCCCATGCTAAAGAGGGCCATACAGATACCCATGGCAGTCGGTTCCCCATGCCAGAGGATGTGTTTCTATCCTTTCCTTCTGCTCACTAAGCCTTTGGAAGAGATTTAGCACAGACATAAAAGCAGTGATTCCCTGTCCCAAAGTCCCCAGCCACCCAGTCATGCTCTAGCACAGTGCCTCTGAAGGAAGTCCCAGCTTCAGCATGTAAGAACTTCCTAACACTGCTGCTTCCATGCCTTCTTTTTTGCTGTCTCCTCACGAGATGCTTGGCAAGACCACTGTGCTCTTTGCTCAGATCTAGTTAAGCCACCACCACACCTTGGTGTAAGCAGGCTGGCTCACTGAGCTGTGGGTCTGCTCATGTGCTCATTCAAGCAGTACACCCTGGTGTCATCTACTTGCACTAGAAGA
Organism: Pavo muticus; assembly: GCA_016647715.1. NCBI lineage: Eukaryota > Metazoa > Chordata > Aves > Galliformes > Phasianidae > Pavo > Pavo muticus. The sequence goes on along the minus strand of JACDJE010000235.1, from coordinate 1,373,577 downwards.
TAGCCCAGGACAAGATTCCAGGTGCAGGGAAGGCTCAGGCAAGTGAGCCTTGAGAGGAGCAATCTACTCACCTCCGCTTGAGAATCTCAGCAGTGTTGTAAGAGTATAAATCCCATGGGGAATGTCAGCCTGAATGCAAAGCATAGGCAGCCCCTACTCAGCAGGCTGAACAGTTCATACCACAGCAATCCAACAACTTACATCTGCATAGCTGGGAGCATGCTGCTGGTCCAATGCTGGGCTGAGGATGCAGGTGGCAGCCCTTCACCTGGCATCAGGAGCCCAGCAGGCATGGCACGGAGGGGCAGCCCTGGGGGAGAGTAGTGGTGGTGGTGATGCACTGTAGACAGCCAGGGACGATCTGCTTTCACAGCCACAGGAGCAGTGAGCTGCAGGTCCTTGATGGAAATAAGCAAAGAGGTTTTGGTGGCCCTAGGAGGGAGGTGGGGACCATAGGGACACACTCTGTCCCTCTGCTGCCTCCCTTCAGACCCTTTCACTTGAGGTGATGCTCAGCATAGCTCTGACACTTCTGGAGGAAATGTCAGTGCTGCTTTCCATTTCCATAGCAAATCTATCACTTGCATGCTGGCTGCGATGGTGCTGGCTCCCAAGATGTCATAACCCTGAAACATGAGAGCAAGCAGCTGCTGCCAGAGGCTTTCCATCTCAGGCAGACATTTGGTCTCAACAGGTGCAAAAGCTGTCAACTTCCAGCTGCACAGGTCACAGGGACAGGTTATGGAAGATTGTGTTTCTCACCCCACAGTCTAATGTGGGCCAGAGGGGCTTTTAAGCTATTTATTGCCCTTGCATATAGCAGGTAGGAAAGGTGTGAGCGAACTGGGCAACTGCTGCAGAAGTATGGGAGTTGCTTTCTTAATATCTCACTACCTTGATTTCCAAGAAAAAGAATAGAAATCTCTCTTACAGCATGGGGAAAATTCACGGTCAGCTTGAAAATGGAGGAGCTGGAGAAGTACAGGGGAAGATTTTGGAAGACAAGAGATATCCCCAGTCCCTAAACACTAACAATCCTTGCTGCTTTGATAGTAAATGCTTCAGAGTGGAGACTAGAAAGACATCTTTCCAAAGCACTTAAGATGACTACAGAGCTAGATAGCATCCTGCTAAAAATAGCTTAGGAACTGTGTACCTAACGATATGTTCAAAATTACCTACCTTTCGTTAAGTACTAGGCTCATTTTGGAAAAAACCCTAAAAGGATCTAAATAAAAACATGTACAAAACCTGTCCTTCCAGACCTTGCTAGTCATTGATTCTCAGCATGGGCATCCAACCTTTTGGCTTGCCTGGACTGCACTGAGTGAACAGGAATTGTCTTGGGCTATATATATGTTGCTCTAAAAGTAACGCCTCCTATTTATTTCCACAGAAACTACAACAGATACAAAGAGCACAATAACACTCTTCTATAGGACAAATTCTCAGCTATAAAACGCTTCTTCAACATAGTCACCATCATTAGCTGTGCATTTTCTCCAGCGATGAACAAGAGCCTGCATGCTGCACTCACAGAAACCAGCAGAGGTGACCCACTATTGCCACTGCTGAAAAATACTACCCACAACATCACTGTGCTCACATCCAGTGTTTGGTTTCATAAACATTCAGCAAGCGCTGATGAATGACAATGGGTGCCATTTTTTCCACATGGAGGAATTCAATGTCAGACATACCTCCATGTCAGACCCCATTCTGTCAGAGCGCTGCTCTGCTGCTATGTCACACAGTAACCACATGTAACAGGATACCGGTGGAAGGCTCAGCCTCTACTCCCATACTACCGACATTCACCTCTGACATCATAGGCCACCATCACAAAAGGAGGCATTACTTTCAGAGCAGTCCTAATACATACGATATTGTTAATATATAAGTAACAAAATATTTTAAGAAAAATATTAAAAATTAAACTATTTTTTAAAAAGAGAGGAACAAGAACAGAACTAGTGGGACATTCGACCTTGTTTTTGTGAAACTAATGCATTGCTCTGGTGTGATGGAAATCACTGCAGTTCTTGGTGAGGTCTCAAGGTGCTCATCAGAGATTTTTGATGAAATATTACTCTTCCTGTATTTCATCCTTGACAATAATCGTGCGCACTGCCAAAAAGTCATAACGTGAACAAGTTGTGATTGTGAAGCAAAGGATTTCTCTCTGGTGAGATAGGAATTATGAAAGTTTGTTAAAGAGACATGATCAGATTTTTCAGTTGAATATCTGATTGCAACTCTACATGCTTCATTCAAAAATTTCTGGGTAATGTATTTATACTGACTGAAAATGGAGTTGCAAACATAAATAGGTGTTTTGGTTTTTTTTTTGCAATTCTTTCTAAGCCTATTCTCTAATTCCTTTATCAAAATGGAAAGCATAACTGCATACTCTTCACTGTTCCGAGCCCTGTGTTTAGCCAGCGTATCAAAAGGCATACAATTACTTGCCATCACTTGAGTCAGCGCTGCATAGCACTGCCCTACCCACACCCTGGTTTCTGTCAGCACCGTGTCAGTAGCATTCTGACAGTTCAGTTGTTGCTGAGCAATGAGTGCATGCCCAGGCTGCTCCACAGGTTGGACATGCCTGATTTACAGTGAGACAATAGCTAGAGCCAATCAAGTATGACCACAAAAATCTGAGCTTCAGCTGTAGCTGGTTTTGAACCACCAGGTCAAATTTCACTAGTTACAGGATCTGTAACAAGTATCCCCCTGTTGCCTGCAGTGAGCAGGCAGAAGTTGAGCCATACTGCTACATGCTGACGAGAGGTGAATTACTGGGGCTTTGAAGACACCTGGGCACACTAATACAGATGTTGTACCAGATGCTTCAGCAGTAGTCAACAGGAGTTAGGCTCCCAAATGCAGCAGCAGATGCTGAGTGTAGACCTCTTCTATGTCTGTTAGTACATACATTCCAGAGCAAGACTGAATCCAGTTCACACTGGTGTGTGAAACATCTTCTGTTGTAGTTCTGCTTAGCAACATGTGAGCACCCATGTGAAACCTGCAGGAAACCCTGGGCAGCAGAACTTTTTTTGTCCAGTCCTTGCACACTCCAGGATAACAACTATTGCCCCACTCGAGCAAGGATGCCCTTTGGACACAGTAACACTACCTGCTGTGTGTGCTGAAGCAGGGGGTAGCTGGGCCTTGCAGGCTGTGCAAATGCCATTGGTGGGAGAGATTTAAGCATCATGTTCTGCATGATGATTTGATGCATCTGTGCGTTCTGCATCAGCATCATCTCCACCATATCTAGGAAGAAGTCATCCAAAGAAGAAAGTGAGAGCTTTATTAGCAACAGACAAGCAGCAGAGATATCTCAGTAGGAACTGCCCCCCAGGATGCAAACCCATGAATTCAACTGAGATGAAGTGGCTGAAAATGACACTTAAGCAATATTAGTGTTACATGGCCCAGATGGTGCAAAATTAATGTCTATGAATAAGACCACCCACACCAGATCTCCCATTCCCCCACCCTTTACAAGCAAGCTGCTGTTGAACATCATCTGTTAGTTCCATTGCAAGCCCATCCGTGTAGAAACACTCACTGGCAGGCTGGAGAAAAGCTGCGCACTGGAGCTCTCACTTGCTCCAGCATGGACTAGAGCCACGTGGCACACTCCACAGCTTTGGTTCAAGATAATTGTTGCCCACATTGGAGGTTTCCTCAGCTCTACATAATATTGCAGTGCCACCTTGAGAGTCCACTGCATGTGTATCACATCCACTTAACATATCACTGGGTCATAGTTAGTTCCACTGTACACATCCTTTGTATTTTAAGTAGGGGGAGAAGAGAGGAAGAAAAGCAAAGCAACTCGTTTAACTGATCAGACCAAAGATATTTTAAATGTATCAACTTCAGAGAAGTTATGCATGAGTTTGGACTAGTTCATTTACAAGAATAAACTATTTGAATAAACCCAGCCACTTAAGCTAAGAAATAGTTGAGAAACATAGCAATTTAGTAACTGGATATTTCTTTGTGATATAACAAAGCCTTTGAGGAATGAACCAGGGAAGTCAACCCAGGTTTTTGTTCAGGTATCATTTCACCATGTTTAGAAAAAACATTTTCAGCATCCATGTTTAGAAAAAAGTCTCCTGTTATTGGCACTGTACTATACTTGAAACAACGCTTTCAGCTGTTCTGTCTTTTTTCCCCCCCAAATGCAACACTTAAAAATCTATACTGCTCTAAGGAAATAGAGCAGCAGGTTAAGATGGGACAAAAAAAAAAAAAAGAATAAAAATGGATTTTAAAAGCCTGTTTGTGAATTTTTAGAATCATTCGTTTGCATGAGTTTGACCTTGGTTAAGTTACTCAATGCCTTGGATTGAGCAGCTTTTAATTCCCTCAGCTTTTCTGAGGGCTCAACTTTGCTTTGCTGAGTTTACAGTCCTGTTTCTTTTGTTTTAGCAAGAAGAGTTTGTCCAAAAGCTTCTGAGAATTGATCTCTATTTTTGCAGAGAGCAATTCCCACGGTCCCAACAGCAGCCCAGTAGCAACAGAGCCCATCACTGACTTGGATGCTTTGTCCCCTGACCTCCTCCCCTTGCAAGTGGCACCTTTTCTGGGTATTCCTGGTAGTGGGACCTGACAGCTAGACCTAGTGAACGGTACCTTCTTTAATGCTTCCAGAGCGAGGTTGTGCAGAAGGCTGGGCAGTGGGGATCTGCGCTATCAGTGGGGGTGGCTGTGGGAGCTGCTGGATGATAGTGGCAGGCTGAGGAGGCATCTGGATAAGAAAGGAAATTGGAGAAGTCAGTGAAGGTTTTGGACAGCGTTTCCCAGGAGCGACAACCCTTACCGCCTGTTGGATAATCCTTGGTGTTTCAGCTTGGGGTGCTGGAAAAGGTATCTGGTAGATGTGTGGGGGACCAGCACTGTAGTTCCTATACTGTCCCCCAGCTCGTGCAGAAGGCTGTGACAGCTCCTCCAGAAGGTGCTGCTCCTGCAAAATCAGGTAACTCTTTAAAGAAAATCTGGTCATAGAAAGGCTGGCAGTGTTGTTACATTCATCAGATTAAATAGGCTGAGCCTTTGGGAGTCTGCAGCAGAGCACAGCTTTCCTCACCTACAACACTCCTGCAGAAACTGCTGTGTAACAGGCAGACCACAAGTGAGTGCTGCACAAAGGGATATCAGAGCTGGAACAAGTGAAAAGAAAGTGTGTCTTCCTGCATATCTTGAGGGTATACAATTTTCAGTACAAGTGGGAGTGGAAAGAAGTGAAGAACAAACTGCTAGAAGTCCGGGAAAATATTTCATTAATACTTGATCCTCTCCACATATGAGGTCTAAGTAATAGTTGTCCCTACTTTGGCAACATTAAAGAGTCCTTTGATTGCATTTTGGAACTAACCTAGAGAGTTTATGATATAGCAGCTTACAACAAACAGAATCAACACACCAGGTGACTGAGGTGGGTGCAGGCTTCATGTGCTAATGTGGAGGAAGCCCTGCTCAGCTTCCCACCAGCCTCTTGCCATCTCTCTACTGAGATCCACTCTTCTCACAAAAAAGGCTCAGTGCATTCACGTTGCTTGTTTAAAACAACATGAGATTTTATCCTTCAAATTCTATTCTTGTGCTCATCGTGTTAAACCACACACCTTGCACAGTCACACTTGACAACAAGCACTGCTCTTACCTTAAGCTCCTGCAGGAGATTTTTCCTTCGCTTCAAGGCACTTTGAAGCATATCCTCGCGTCTGTTGCCTGAAGGAGGAAAAGACCATTATATTCTTAAAGGATCGCAAGGATAAGATTACTACAACACTTGCATTATAAGATTAATTCTGGAAGATATTTTAGGAGATTCCTCTAAGATTTACCAGCTTGGTTAGGACTGAGATTCATATACAGATTATCACTGCTGCTCACACTTCACTGAAACTTGCATTTGCAACTTCTGATCCCCAGGGCTGCATGCAAATTTAGATACCTAGGCCAAGCAAGGACAGCACTAACTTCAGTTTGGATCATTCTTCCCATCCTCCAGAAAGCATCCCTACCACAGAAGCTGAGACAGAGCAAATTCCAACAGAACTCCTGGCCTCTAAGCACTTAGAGCCAGAGGCCTGTTGTGGCTTTTAGAGAGTATATGGGATCACCCAGTGTGATCTATCAAGGAACTCATGACTGAAAGCAACACTAAACCCTTTCCATTTCAAGCCCATAAGCGGAACAAATGCTTCTCTTACTTGCTGTAGGGAGAGGTGACTCCATCTCCTCTAGGTTCTTCTGTTCATTTTCTAGTCTCTGTTGGGAGAAACACAAAGAAAACCAATTGTGAATTAGGCAGAAAAACTCACAACAATTCAAATAGGGTTGGGACAGAGAAAATAAATGACAAGTAGAAACAAGGGACACTTCTACTAAATCACAGCTAGCAAGTTCTATAAGAAGTATAAAACCCCACAGAACCACAAATGGTCTCATAGAACACAATGGTAAACACAACAATAACAGCAGTGCAACAAAATTCCAGGCTACAGAGAGTGAAGATTTGCTCAAATGTAACAGCAGTGAACACAGAAATAAGGGGGAAAAAAGCCACTTACCTTCAGAAGGCCTCAAGCACACAAGAATCTCCAGAGAGATGCCCTCACTTCTACTGCCAACCCTTAAATGAGGTCTGGGAATGGGTGGATCCTGGCTCTACCCCTTCTAGTCGCTCAGGTGCATTGCATACACCTGAGCTACCCTGGGCTGGCCCTGTCTTCCAACCAGGTGCTTGATTGCTGTTTCAAGCCATGATTTAGCATTTCCACTACAGTCTCACTATAAATTTAGTCACAGCAAAAGGATAATCATGCTTCCAGCTGGTCTGGTCATCTCAGGCATGGGAACTGATAGCACAGTGAATCAGGAGACTTATGCATCATTTATTTTGTAGGGCAGAGAGCTAGAACATATAGAGAACTTGATATCCAGAACTTGAAGTTTTGGATATTCAGTGCACTGATAGTCTTAAATGCCTCTGACCAGCCTCACCTGGGACTTCCATCCACATCCCCTACCCGCATGCTGGGATGTCCTTATAATCTCAGCTCTAGGTCTTCATTTCCTGTCTGAGCTATACTGAATAAATACTGGTCTCCAGTTCATGTAGTGCCAAGCCTGTGACTGGCCATGGATCCCAAGAATTCTGATCACAACTTGCAGACTCCTTCCATCTTGGCTTTGGGCCTTCCTTAATGCTATAATCTTGCTTGATGGATCTGGACATTTGGTTGAACCTGGCCACCCTCTCTGGCTCTGCCCTGCTTGGGCCAGGCTCTTTCCCAAACAGCCGTGCTGTTATGTTCAATTTTCTGATCCTTAGGGACCAGCTAGACTTTGTGCCCCTCTGATCTCAGAATTGAAGAGCTTTTCCTAAGCACAAGCACACTTCTGGCTCCTGAGTTCTACCTAGTTCCATACTGGTGAAAGTTTTGTCCTCAAATTACTGCAACATCTAAGACAAAATACTCCACCTTGGAGAGCTGTATTTTAAATTTTAATTGTATATTAAACAACCATATTTCTACAAATGCATCTTGCTCTGCCTCAGCTTGCATGGTGAACAAAGTTCTCAGCTGGCTGCAGGTCCTTTTTCTCAGTAGAAATATCATTAAGACAGTGTTTATACCTAAATGCCTCTAGCAAAAAAGCAGAGCAAAGGTGACCACTGCAGAATTATTAACTTACCTTCTCTAGGAGTTTGAATTTTAGCTGGGCCACACGATCCACCATTGAAGGATCTGTCATTGTAGCAGTCTTCCAAAAGAGCAGGCAGGCATGAGCACATTAAATAGCTAAGCAACTACAGATACGTTCTCAGTGCTCCTTTCTTCCACTCCACAATCTTCATAGAAGAATTTTGTTAGAAAAACAAAAACCAAGCAAATAATAAAACAAACAAACAAAAAAACCCATCAACAATAAAACTCAAAAACCAAGACTGGGTGAAATGAGAGAAGAAAATAAATGCTTCAATTTCACTGTCAGGTAAAAATTAATATAGATGTCTGCCACCATAACATAGACACAGATCTTGTTGCCATTTCTCTCGATGTGTTTTTGTGCTGCAGGTTGTGATAGCCACGTAACAGTAAGTCAGCTTGAGTATTTGCCTGTCCTTAATGGTTGCTAGCCTCTCACTGGCAGTGTCTCTAAGCCTCTGTGTTGTTAGTGTGGTCTTCTACGTACCTTTCAGATTAGTTCCTGTACTTTGGTTGCTAAGTTTGCAATGCCAATCCACAGCATAAACAATTTAATCTCCAGGTGCAGGTGCTTGTTTGCCCTCTGTGAAGCAAATGCCCAGCCCATTAGGAGATGGGGGGAAAAAAGACAAAATCTTTGTATACATACATATTTAACATAAGCCCAATGCCAAAGGTCAGATTATGACTGATTAATAATGTTAACGATACCTATTGGACTATTAAGGGTCCATTCACTTTTGACATATGGATTTTCATGATCAGATAGTAATTTAAAAGTTTAAAAAAAGAGTTAAGGAGAATAGCTGGAACTGGCCATATGATGAGTGAAACAGCAAAGAGGTTGTGTTCTGACATCCTTTTGATTACCAGCTCCTGAGCAGTCTCTGGGGTGCCTTCTCCTTCCAGCATGAAAAGCAAAGCAACATTTATCACTGACAGCAATAAAAGCAATGCTAAGGCATGAGAAAGAAACTGAATTACAGATACTCTGCTCTGCTTCTCAGAAAGCAAAGTTACAACCCCTTCCTTGTTCAAAGGCCATGGCAAAGCCACAGCTGAGCCCCTGCAGGCAGCTGGAGGGGCAGACAGTCAATTCTACTCAGCTATGTGGGAGCAGCAGAGATCACCTCCTCCAGCTTGTGTGTGCGACCTGTCCTTAAAAATACACAGGCTGGTAGATATTGGAGAGATTATAGCAAAGGTGACATGGGGGTCCCAAATACAGCCGCACCCTGCCAGACCTGGGGCTCAGCTTACTTTAGCTCACTTGTGCAGCTAAGAGCAATGAGGCAGAACAGAAAGCTCTCTCACCTGCCAGCAGTCTGCGGCTTATAGAAAAAAACCCTGTGTATGTTTTTTGTACTTTAATTCATGTTTTTTATCCCTTTATCCTCTTGGCATCTTCAATAACCTTTGATAAGGAGTTGCCTAGGTAACAACTTTAGCATGGGCCTTGTTATGCAAATGAAGGTTTTAAGTATAGAAGTTTACCTAGGCAAAGAAAGAAACAAAGAAAAGGTTTGCATTTAGATTGTTTTAAATCTAGATTTCCAAAACTTTTTAATTTGCGATACAATATAGTTTATTACTGTTCTCCATGCACCTTATGCATACAGTTTGTGGCTTACACTGCCAAATCATCACATGCTTGTTCAGATGTCACTATTCTAAGCTAGAGAATCTATTCACTTCCTCCTCAAGTGGCAGATTTTCCTTATTCATTGATTTCACAAGTCAAGAGGAGGAGGCTGGGAGGGTGTAACAGTAGTGCCCACAAGGATGGTTCTTATATCCATCTGTTGAACTCCATTATCAGCCACTCACAGAAGGCTCTGCATCAGCTGCAGATTCGATCAGATTTAGTTTATCTGGCTGTTTGTCTGCCTCATGTTTTTCCTAGTGAGTTCTCTTTGTACCTTCCTACTTCATGATTTCTTCTGTGACTTGGTGACCAGAGTTGCCTGCAGTATTCAGGTGGTGATGTAGCAAAGTAGGAGCTGTGTTGGTGTCTCCAGACAACCACAATAGCAACACGCCTGCTATTAGTCACTGCTGATGCTGCAGTAACTGTTGCTTCCTGCCCAGCTGGGGCTTTACAGTAACTTTTCTAACCACTGAGGAATTTTGAGCTGATGTTTTACCACTAATTGTTTCTTAAAGTATCCCCTAGAAGTTAAGTTTCTAAACCTTTCACTGCAATAGGAATAGAGGGTGACAAGAAAGGTTGATAAAAACAGCCCAGTTGAAGTATTTAATTAAAAATATAGCGAGAGTGTTAAGTAACTGAGATGACTGTTAGAGGACAGAAAGAGAAACCTTTGCTCGATGTGACAGTGTCCCAGAGAAAATCTAATATTAGCTAAAGAATCCAGAACTTATGGATGCTCTGGTCACAGCGGGATCCCGACCACAGGGACATCTTCCAACCTGCTGATGCCTTGCCAGCAGCGTGCCAGCCACACACAAAAGGGTCTTGTACAAAAGGTGTTCCTGTAGTTACTGTGCGTCATGAACTAGGGATCACAAATGAACATGAAGATCCAAAAAAAGCAAAGCCAGACACATTTAATTCTGAAAAATATTAGCAGGAGTATTATGTGCACCTCACAGGAGGTAATTATTCTGCTCTGTTTAGCAGTGCTGAAGTCATAGTTTGAAGTCACTGTGTCTAATTTTAGACACAGCAGCATAAGAGGGAAAGGAAGTCCAGGGGAAAAAATGGTAGCAATGGTAGATTTGAAAAATAGAAGGTCTCAGAAAGACTTTGAAGAATGGGCATTGTTTAACTTATTAATTAAATGATGAGATTGAGCCAGTTAGTATATAAATGAAAGAATATTAAGGACACAGTCAATTTATTTTACTGTCTGAAAAGACTGAGCAAGAAACATTTGGCTTGATGAGGAAAATGAAAACCTGTTGAAAACAAGCAAAAAAATTCTTAATTATACAATATGATAAGTATGGAGCTGCTATGTAAGAAAGGGCTTTCACAGAATGTGTTTATAAACAATATACAAAAGCAGTTGTGATAAACATTGCAGGTGGATCAGATCCCCCTTCAGATGCAGGAATGGATTAGATGGTGAGCTCTGAACCAGTACTACACTTCTATGAGGTTTTTTATTTGATACTTTATGCCTCGATTTTAATTACTATTTTCTAAAACACACTAGAAAAGGAACCAAACAGACACACCTGGAAATATCAGGAGACAATAAACTCCTGTGCTCTGTTTCCACAGGTTAGACTTTTTATGATTTCAGTCTAAGAAGAAGTTGTTTATTAAGAGGGTTAAAAGAATGGGAAAAAAAAAAAAGAAACAAACAAACACATAAAAAGAAATTCACCAGTGGAGAAGTACATGTGATTTCCTTCCAATCAATTGTCTTCGACTGTCAATTGTAATGCTGCAATTCAACAGCCAAGAGCTCTCATGTTGCACTTTGGAGCCTGAAGCGGAAGATAAGAAACCTTGAAAGCATTTCTCTTAATTCCTGACTCCCCTGTGTTGTGTGGACCAGCATACTTGCTGACAGTTGAAGCAGAAGAATGGAAGGCTGGCTGTATCTGTCAGTGAAATTATAAGACACTTACATGGTTACAGAGTGCTACAATGACATATCCTGCATGTATGAGCTAATGCTGTCACTGTTTGTCTGTTAGAGACCTTTTTCAACAGACTAGTAGTATGCTTTTTGCTTGTAAATACTGTAAAAACAGACTGTCTGCATTGTAAGCTAAATATATAGGTAAAAATGTTTTACAATTAGAGTTATTCAGTGCCATTGTCTCATAACAACGTGCAATGTTCCTTTTCACTTTTATTTTCGAAAACAGTGAATCCAGTTTGAAACAAATTATTCTTATGATTAACTCTTTTTATAAGACAGTGACAAACCACTGGTCTCTGTAAATGCTGCCCATTCATTTGCAGATAGGTTGCAGCAGCTCCTAGAGTTCTGAGTAAGATATTGTGACCAGATGGACCTTCACACAGTATTATTAGTTCTACTGCTAACTGAGCTAAGTTTTAAACAACCTCTACAACTTTTACAGTTGTCAGGTAGGACATGCCCCAGCAGAAAATGCACGTGGCAGAGGTGCTCCAACAGCACAAAACCTGAATTCTGTGCTCTGAGTCCAGTGATGGCAGACTACTGGATAGCTGACTCCCTTACCAAGGGAGTTTGCTTTCTCAAACACTGCTGTTCTGGGGGCAATTTAGTTAGACTAGCACTAGAAATCCTGAAATTATAACATACAGGAATATAAGGAAATACGACACAAGTTAGTTATTTAAATAAATAAATACCAATAAACCAAAAAGCATTCAACCCAAATTATTTATTTAGTTAATATTAGTTATTTAAATCAGGTTTTATCAATGATAAGTAAAAGCAGTAATTTATTTTAAAGCAAATCTATTCAAGCAACATATCTAATTTGACAATTGCCAGGATAAATGCCATGACATATTATCTTTTAAGAAGATTCTTCGTTCCAAGCTTTCCAGTTTCCTTTTACTTCTCAAAACGTGTCAACAACTCAAGCTTTTGCACCGAGAAATTTCATAGCACAGACTCTTCCTTTTTCTAGCAGTGACTGGGAAGGAACTTAGCTTCCTGGCTATGTAGTCATGGCACCTGGAAGTGCTCCTGGAGGAAAACAGCCCAGGAGCAACCAAGTGCTGTCTCAGGAGCTTGTCTTCTCTCACTTTCTGGTCCAACATCCCTGTATAGTTTACTAGTCTACTTTTTCTTTCCCCCCCTCCCCCATTTCTTTTGTTTTATGGTGAAATATTTACATAGAAATAACATGTCAGACCAAAGACATTGCTACAGAATGCTTTATTCCTTACCTGCAGTACTGCATCCAGGCTCAGGCCCCCAGCATGAAAAGGATGTAGAGCTGTTGGAGTTGGTCCAGGAGGGCCACAGAGATTATAAAGAGGGCTGGAGCACCTCTCCTATGAAGAAAGGTTGGGTTTGTTCAGCCTGGAGAAGGTCCTGGGGAGACCTCATCGAGGCCTTCCAGTACTTGAGGGAAGCTTATAAACAAGATGGAGAATGATGGAGACAACCAGTCATGGCTGAAGGCTGGGACTAGGCTGTCCGTAAGATTCTTTTTGACCCAGAGCATTCTTTGATTCTGAGAATGCCAACTTTTGCCTTTCTTTCCACACATATTTTCATTTCCAGGCTTCTTGGAAAGGAAAAGCCAGTTTTTTTACAACAGATTACCTCCGAACTGAGATAGGGTGGGAAATGTGTTTAAAGAATATGTTTTTTCATGTTGCCCTTTAGTTCTGGTCCAGTGAGTTGAAGAGATGGAGAGGCTACCAGTTTGGCAGATGACTGTGAAGTTAATTAGCCTCAATGTTAAAAGAACAGAGCACCTTATTTCTCCCTTGTTATCTCGCATATTGTCTACCGCAATCCTAGTGTTAGCAGGCAAGTTCCCCCCAGCTCCACCTACCGCTGTAAAACTGAGCGGCCCGTGACACTGCGCCATGCTGAAGAACGGCCAGGATGGGACGCCCACGCACCCCAAAGCACCGCGGCCGCTGAGTGGCGGGCTGCTTTCCCGGGCACCACCGCCCAATGTCTTCATTGGCTCGGGTGCAATACTCGTTCCCGCCTGCCATGGCGGGGCCTCTCGTTTGAAACTGGCCGCGCGCCTAGGCAGGCGGCGCCTCTCATTGGCGGCCGCTGAAGTGGGGCGGGCGCTGGAGGAGGCGGGGGCGGGGTCGGCTCGGAACGGAGGGCGCGCCGCAGCTCGCCGCCGTCAATCCCAGGAGTCACTTAGAGGGAGCGGGCGGGGCGAGCCTAACGGTTTCTCTCGGCATTGGCCGGCGGGCTCCCCGGGCACGGCGATTTTCGCCAATTCCCGCAAAGCTTCCTTCCTTCCCCGGCAGGCCGGCCCACCTCTTCTATCTGATTGGCCAAAGTCCACAGCTGCTGCCTCGCGATTGGCCAGTTGAATGGAAGCGGGCGGGGCGAAAGCCGTGGGGCGGCCATGACTGAAACTTCTGTGCCTGCTATGGTGTGATCTCTGGAGTGTTGGGGTTCTGTTGCTTGTGCCTTGTCGGAGATGGAGGAGGCACGGACGCGCAAGCTGGAGGCTGGCAGAGCCAAGGTGAGGCGCGGCGCCTTGCTGTTCCTGCGGGCTGTGGGTCTCGATATTGCGGGGCGGGCGGAGGCCGCGGGGAGCAGCCTGGCGGAGAGCGGGTGTTCTCCTCCCTGCCCTGCGGGTTCGTGTTTGTTTGCGATGTTGTTTTTTTCTCCTCTCACGTTTCTGCCGTTTCTCAAAGTATGTTTCCAGGGGAGATCCCCAGGAACGGGAGCTGTGTGCTTTGCTGCTCCAGCGTCGTGCCTGCGTCCCTCCAGCGGGGCTGCAGCCAAAGCAGGCTCTCGGGGGGCCGGCTGTTCAGTGAGGCCCGAGGCGCGTCTGGAGGCAGGGGAGGGTTCTGGGTGTGGGCTGTGGACGTCCTCACTGCTCCCTTTAGTACCTACGGTCTGCGGAGTGCGCCTGTATGGCCAGCGCTTGATGTGCACCAACCCTGGGAGCTACCGACTTACGCTTTGTTTTGGTGACTGTGTTGTTCAGGAAGCCGGTTTGTGGTGGTGTGCTACTTCTTGTTTAGTATTTCTGCTGTTCTTTGAGCTGTTACCGCTGCATGCTTTCAGGAGTTACTGCTGAATGAGACAGTGCCATGCTAGCCCTCGGCCACGAGCTCTCTCAAAGAGATTTGGATCGATTGCAAGTTGAGTGTGAGTCAGTAGTGTGCCCAGGCAGCCTGCAAGGCCAACCATAGTCTGGGGTGCATCAACCATGATGCTGCTAGCCAGTCAAGGGAAGTGATTATCCTGCATTGATGTGGCTTCACCTTGAGTAGTGTGTGCAGTTTTGGGTACCACAGTACAAAGAAGGACATAAAACTATTAGAGAGCCTCTGAAGGAGAGCTACAAAGATGGTGAATGTTCTAGAGAAGAAAATAAATGAGAAATGGCTGAAGTCTCATGGTTTGTTTTTCCCAGAGAAGGGAAGACTGAGGGAAGACCCCATCACAGTTGATTGGCTTCCTCGTAAGGGGGAGCAGAGGGGCAGGCACTGATTTCCTTTCTGGTGCCTGCGATAGGACCTGAGGGAATGGCATGGAGCTGTGACAGGGTGGGTTCAGACTGGACACTGTGAAAAAGGTTCTTCACTGAGAGGGTAGTTTGGCACTGAAACAGTCTCCTCGGGATGGTGGTCATTGCACCAAGATTGCTGCTGTTCAAGAAGCGTCTGGACAATGCTCTCAGACATATAGTCTGTTTTTTAGGTGGTCCTGTGTGAAGCCAGGAGTTGGACTCGATGGTTTTTATGGGTTCCTTCCAACTTGGGGTATTCTCTGATTCTGTATTTCTCTCCCTCTGCCAGGATGGCAGTGGGACTGTAGCTGGAAGGAGCTGGCAGGGGCTGTACAGTGGTGCAGAGCTGTGTGCAGCTCACATCCTCTCATGGGCTTCAGCCTCTTTGCCAGTGCTATCCTTGTGGCCTCCTCCAGGCCTGGGGCACAGCTCTTCCTGCAAGGCACCTGCCAGGAAATCTGCTTTCTGCAGCCTGTGGTGGAGCAGAGCTTGGTTGTGTACCTCTTTTACCTGCATTGGCTTTTTGCCTGCAGCATCCTCCCAGGGCTGTGCGGGCGGCAATGGGAACATTGCTGGGAGGGCAGTAGGCT
This sequence comes from Pavo muticus, assembly GCA_016647715.1. NCBI lineage: Eukaryota > Metazoa > Chordata > Aves > Galliformes > Phasianidae > Pavo > Pavo muticus. The sequence continues at coordinate 1,358,105 of JACDJE010000235.1, read as the reverse complement.
GTTGGCTGGCACTGTGCAGGCAGCACGGCTTTTCCTGGCCTCACAGGTCTCAGCCAGGTGCTGCACTCCTGCTCAGCAGCCCTGCGTCCGTGTAAGTGCTTTAGGGCACAGCCTTCTGTCAGAGAAAGATAACATGATAGCTTCTTGCATTAATGTTGAAAATGAGAGCTTTGTGAAACTTCTGTTCTTCATCAGGTTAGGGAGTTAGATTAACTGTAGTAAGGCTTCTGTTCAGGTTTCTTTTGTAACGCTTCTGTAAATTCAGTATCTGTTCACAGAAAAATGTTACGTACTTGCCTTGAACAAGTTATTAGTTCCCACCTGTCGTATGGCTGTTGTTTGGCACTGGGAGAACAAAAAAAAATAGTGGAGACTTGCATTAAGTTTCAAGCTCTCCGCGCAGAGGCAATGCTGTATGTTCTTAATATTGTTTCTTTTTTTTTTTTTAATTTTTTAAATAAAGTAAGGTGCTTAATATCTTGTATCTTACCATTAAAAATAAAGAAAGAAATCCATGGCAGCTCATTCAGTGCTGCTGCTGCTGTTGCGTGGAAACGTGCTGTGTGAGAGGAGGAGGTGTGAAGTGGCAGAAATGGGTGTAGGGCTTCCTCTCTTGCTAACATATCATTGCGTTCCATTATTTACCTAGCAGAGTGGGGGCAATAGAAGTCTTTTTGGAAGTAATACTGGGGGTTATAAAACACAAAGATATTACGTTTGGCACAGGAAAGCAAATATGAGCTGTAAATTCCTTGGTATGTTCAGCTAGTCCCTAGCATATTCTTTGTGCTTGCCCTGTGTTTATGTCCTTAATTATATGCTTGAACTTGGAAGTGCTAGCTTCTAACTAATGGGCCCAACTGGAGGAGGTGGACCTTTTGTCTTACTCAGTGATCCTCCTCGGATCCTTAAGCCCACAGCTGGACATGATGTGTGGCTGTGTAGGTGGGCCATGCGGTTGTGACTTGGCTCAGAACTTCCTTTGGGTAGCCTGTGTTTTTGGAAGCTCTTGTGTAAGAGAGCAGAAAGAAGCATTTTTCTGTGTTCTTTTTCTGTCACGTATTGTAAGCGATTGGTTGCTACAAGCAGGTTGCTACGAGAATGTGGTTATGCTAACAGTGGCCGGTACTACTTGAACCTAGAGGTGCAAAGTGTTTATTTTGCTGCCTCTCTCATCCATAGATCTTAGTCAGCTAAGTAATGACCTAGGAAGGGGTTGTGTATGTGTTTTTCTCTTTAAAGCAGTGTTTGAATTATTATTTTCATATAGGAATAAAAACTCCATCACTGAAATGCCTTTGGAGCTACCACTAAACTATAACAAATATTCTAGCTTCTATTTTAATTGGAAGCTGTCATCATTTGGCAGATGTTACGCACTGATTGTGTCAGGTTCTTCAAATTTCCTTTCTATTAAATGGAGCACTGTTAGCCACAGCAGTAATTGGGAAATATAACAAAACCTGAATGCTCTGTTCTGGGCTTTTTGTTTCGGTGCCAGCTCGCTTAGGGTGCTGTGGTGCAAGTCTGCCCTGTGGTGAGCCACTGTGGGGACAGACAGCTGTGGGGGCCTGCCCTAGTACCACCAGGTTCCTGTTGTTACCTGTCTGGTACTGGTGAGGTGCAGACACACCAGTAGCTGCGGAAAGGCAGAATGTTTTTCTGCACTAAGCTGCTTGGTGTGCTCTGTGTGATGATGCTGCTGGGACAATGTTGGTGTACAAAGTTCTGGCTACAAGTAAACCTTTCTCTGCTGTGGTTCTGCTAGAAAGCAAACTGAGAATCAGGCCCATCAAAAGGGGCACGAAGGGATCTCGCTGTGGTGAGGGGCAGAATCACTGTCATCTGCTTTCTGCACGTGCATACGTACTTCTTCGTGTTACTTGGTTGTCTGTGTATGTGATGGTGCTATTGGAATGAGTCTTAAATTCATATAGCCGATTAAAGGCTTTGGAAACCTGGTAATGCCATAAAGGGCACTTTTTCCCACCCAGTGATTCCAGAAATCTGCAGTGTTGGTCTCCAGACGCTTTCATGGGACGACAGATCTGGTATTTCTCTGGAATTTTGGAGCACTTAGTTTCTACACAGTGCTTACTTTGCTTTCCTAATTTTTAATGCACGTGAACATGACAAAGTAAGTGGATTTTGCTGCTGTTGTTTCTTGCTTTTTTACTCTTTGAGATGTGTATTTAAAAATTTTCTACTTGTATAGATGTTCAGTCATGGAAAATCTTGATATTTTGATCCCAAACATCTTTCTTGCTCTTCCTTTGTGAAGTCACTGACGGATGTCTAGGATGAGAACCCTCTCTGCCTGTTGTTTCTTATCTTTTCTGATTGCTTTACTCCTATTTATCTGCTTCAGCAGCTTCCTCCATTCTCCCATTATTCTGTGGGTTTTCTCCTGTCCTTGTTGCCCATGTTATCAGCTTAATTGGTGTAATAGCTATTTTGACACATGGTGCCATCAGTAAGTGCTAGAGTTAACAGTTGATTTTAGAGGATGCTGTTTGTCTCATGACAGCTTTATTTACTGTCACAGAATCACAGAATTACTAAGGTTGGAAAAGACCTATAAGATCATCCAGTCCAACCATCCACCTATCATCAATAGTACACGCTAAACCGTGTCCCTCAACACAACATCCAAACGTTCCTTGAACACCTCCAGGGTCGGTGACTCCACCACCTCCCTGGGCAGCCCATTCCAGTGCCTGACCACTCTTTCAGAGAAGTAGTATTTCCTAATATCCAGCCTGAATCTTCCCTGGCACAGCTTGAAACCATTCCCTCTAGTCCTATCACCAGTTACACGAGAGAAGAGGCCGACCCCCAGCTCACTACAACCTCCCTTCAGGTAGTTATAGAGAGCAATAAGGTCTCCCCTGAGCCTCCTCTTCTCCAGACTGAACAATCCCAGCTCCCTCAGCCGCTCCTCATAAGGCCTGTGCTCCAGACCCCTCACCAGCTTTGTTGCCCTTCTTTGAACACGTTCCAGGGCCTCGATGTCTTTCTTGCAGTGAGGGGCCCAGAACTGGACACAGTACTCAAGGTGCGGCCTCACCAGAGCTGAGTACAGGGGGACAATTACTTCCCTGTTCCTGCTGGTCACACTACTTCTGATACAAGCCAGGATGCCATTGGTCTTCTTGGCCACCCAGACACACTGCTGGCACACTGTCTTTTCATTTTGCTTATTTGGAAAATCAATACAGCACCTGGCAATCTTTGCTTTATCCACATTCAATATTAAGAGCTATGAAAACTACAGATTTTAATCAATTTAAAAAAGGCTCCTTGTTTCTAAGCAGCTTAGATGCTGGTTAGAAACTGGTGTCTTTCAGCAAATACACATTTTAAGCAGACTGAGTGTAGGTACTGCATATCTGTTGAGCTGAGCTGTCAAACAGAAATATCTGTAGTGCAATTGACGTGTGTAAGGAGAGAACCTAACTGAGCCACGGAAAGTGACAGGATTTTTCTGTGGTGTTGCTGTATTGCAAGAAAGCCAAGCGAGGAAACAGTGTATTCTCATTTATATTGCAGATAGAACTTTACAATTGGGGCCATTTGCATCCCATCATCGTTTTTACTATCTGTTCTATCTCATCACAAGGATATGCTAACAATGTAGTTGTAGCCGCTGACCTTGGAGAAGGCTGCTTCCCCTATTAGGGGGTTGCCTGGATTTATGCTGTGAGGGAGATGCTGCCCGGAAGTGCTGCCTAAATGTAATACTAGAGTTGAAAATAAGGTAATCCTTTTTAAGCAGTTTAAGGTGCTAAGGAAAGTTGGGTAATCAATTCTGTCAGTGACATTCTTTACAAGTCCCTCGTGCTTCCCTGCGCTGTGATAGCCTGATAAAGTAGAACATCTGAATCTTCAACAGAAGAAATTAAAATGACCTGGCTTAATTAATTTTCTATTTATGTACTGTAGTCTGCTTTCTGGCTAGGAAGTTCTGCTGTATTCTCTTAAGGGGGTGGCAGGGAAGGAGCATGAGGACTCACTTCCATTAATTTTAGTCTTAATGCTTAGACTGGCAAAGATCTGTTTAGATGCATTTCTAAGGGTTGTTGTTTTTGCCTGTCTTGCAGAAAGGCTGCTTTCCTAGCCCCCTCTTCCCCCATTAGTATATTAGTATTTTAGTATATTAGCAATTTGTTCCTTTTCTAATCTGCCCGTAACTCTGGGTTGTCACTGACATGCAGTGTTTCACCGAGTAAAATTTGATTCCTGTATTGAAATGAGCCTTTAGTAGTAGTGTGAGAGTTCTTGTTTAGCTGCACAGGTATCTGGTGTATTCTGAATGTGAAGGAAGTAAGAAGATCAAGCAGTTTTTCTGCAGATGTATATATTTTATCAAGCTGGGATATTCTTTGTCACCTATGAGTGTGTTAATCTTGTGGTCCTGCTACCTTTTCCTCACTTACCTCTCCCTGTATCTGTTCCAATCTTTTATGCACAGTTTGCTCACTTCAGAGAACGAAAAGCAAAAGGCAATGTCGCGCAGCCGCAGAAAAAGACGCCGAAGAGGAAGGGCTCGTCTGTCCACACGCATGACATTCCACAGGAAGAGCACGCAGTAACGGCCCAAGGCTGTGATGTCGGTAAGGGCATAGAGAGTAAGGCTGAAGACACCAACTTCCTAGAGACAGCAACAGAGACAGAGGTAAATCTCAGTATTTCTTGTGTTTCCACTTCAGTCCAACTGCAGATCGCAAGTATCTCAAGTGATTGTTTTGCTTAATTGGGTGTCAGCTCTCTCGTGCTGTCAGCTGGCTGCCACTGAGACATAAGTAAATTGACTTTTTGCATTTGTAATAATTAACTTTCTTAAAAAATGATATAAATAACTGGGAAATAAATTTAAAAACAAATTACTTTTTTTCCCCGCTAACCGAATCTCATCTGAACGTCTCTACTGGAGACGTATGGAACGGATGGCTTGTTTTGTCAAGGAGCTGTCTGTAACTGGCCTGATAAATTGAAATCTTTCAGCTCTTGCTGCTCTGAACTTTTGGCATGCTTCTAAATCTCTGGCTGTGATCCATGAAATGGCAAATTCAGTCTGAAGTGCATAGTAGATTAGCAAAAGTATCAGGACTTTTTAATGCTTGGTTTCATGCCACTTTGCTGGCTCAAATGTACTTAACCTTTTCTGGAGGGGAAAAACAAATCTTTGAGCATGTTCTTATCAAATATTGCCATGCCAAGCTAGCATAGACATTACTGCAGTCTCTGACAAACTTGTTTATAATGTGTCTGTGCGTTTGCCTGATGTATTTCAGTATGTTTGTGCTAATGACCTGCTAAAGGTAGCCCTCTAGTAAGAGCTGAAGGTAGTCATATTAATAAATATAGAAACATAGAGCCTGTGATACAGCTTGAGATTAGTGTACACGTACTGATAGTTGCCTGTCTGAATTGAACGGTTGCTTTCCTCTCCTCATAAGCAAACTTTTGTCAGCTGTGGATGCTTTTTCCTATCTTTCTCTCTCATAATTAAAAAAATGTAGTTTTGGACAACATCTTTAATAGGAATTTCTTGCTTCAGAAGTGGTTGGCTAGTGCTTTCACAAGCCTTAAAAGCTACAGAGCAACGGTGGCTACCACAAACTTTATCTCAGTCTGGGGATTTATGTAGAAAGTATTTTCTGAGTGTGCTTCAGCATGTTTTCTCTGTGAAGCTTTGTGAGTTTTGGGGAGGCAGTACCTTCTGCATAGAAAGCAGCTCTCCAGCTGTTGCTATACTGTAAGAACATACAGCAGTAGCATCAAACTAGTGTATTAGCAAACCTGAAACAATGGAGGATATCATTTGTGTGTATTATCCTCTATTCTGTATCTAGGTATCCCTAGGACTTTCAGGAGATCTTGAATGTAACGTGAGGTTTGCAAAGGCTTTTAGGAAGCTACACACTAAGCTGTCAGCATTAGGGAAAAAACATGCCATAACTTCATCAACAATGCTTTTTTAAAATTCATGTCAGCTTAAATTTACAACAAAACTCTTATAGCTCCTAAGTAGCATCTGTCAAAATAGCCTCGTTTTTAAAACAAATGGAATTGCTTTCCACGTTACGTAGGAAGCAGTCAGTAAAAATTACTTAGTGCTGATTCAAAATAAAGAGAGGCTAGGGGCTGCTTCTTTTAAATAGTGCTAATGTCTTTTTTGTTTTATGTTCTGTTTGGTGAGAGTTTAATATATTTGAAACAGTTGTACTTAATTAAGTATATGTGCTAGAAAACAGTATTGCTTTTATAATTGCCTAAATGGTTTTATCATGTTTAATTATCTCATTCTGTCAACTAGCTTATATTTACAATCTATCATTAAATATATCTATTTGAGTACTTAGCAGACTGCAAAAGTAGAATGCAGAGCATCAAATTTCAATGGTGTGTCTTAGCCTGTAAGTTTTGATTAGGCATTCATAATACTTCTAAATTTTCTGCATTTGTTTCATTTCGGTCAGTTTTGGGGTTTGTCCTGTTCATTATCTTTATTGATGACCTGGATGAGGGCATTGAGCACACCCTCAGTCAGTTTGCAGATGGCACCGGACTGGGAGGAAGCATCGATCTGCATGAGGGTAGGAGGGCCCTACAGAGGGATCTGGACAGGCTGGATAGCTGGGCTGAAGCCAGTGGGATGAAGTTCAACAAGACCAAGTGCCAGGTCCTGCACTTTGGCCACAACCACCCCAGGCAACGTTACAGCCTTGGGGCAGAGCGCCTAGAAGACTGTAGAGGAAACGGACCTGGAGGTATTGGTCAATGCTTGGCTGAGCATGAGCCAGCAGTGAGCCCAGGTGGCCAAGAAGATCGACAGCATCCTGGCTTGTATCAGAAATAGTGCAGCCAGCAGGAGCAGAAGGCGATCATCACTCTGTACTCATCATTGGTGAGGCCGCATCTCGAGTGCTGTGTTCAGTTTCAGGCCCCTCAGTATGAGAGAGATGCTGAGGCCCTGGAGCATGTCCAGAGAAGGGCAATGAAGCTGTGAAGGATCTGGAGCACAAGTCTTATGGGCAGCAGCTGAGGGAACTGAGATTACTTAGTCTGGAGAAGAGGAGGCTCAGGGGAGACCTTATTGTTCTCTACAACTACCTGGAAGGAGGTTGTGGCGAAGTGGAGATTGGCCTCTTCTCCCAGGTAACTAGGAATAGAACTAGAGGGAATGGCCTCTGGTTGCACCAGGAGAGGTTCAGGTTGGTCATTAGGAAAATCTTCTCTGAAAGAGTGGTCAGGCGTTGGAACAGTCTGCCCAGGGTGGTGGTGGAGTTCCTGTCTATGGAGGTGTTCAAGAAATGAGTACGTGTTGTACTGAGGGACGTGGTTTAGTGGAAAACATAGGTGATAGGTGGATGGTTGGACTGGATGATCTTGGAGGTCTTTTACAACCTTGGTGATTCTGTGATTTATGTGACCGTGGATGATCAGCTGAGTTTAGCATCGAAGTCAGTCTTCTTCTGTCACTTACGTGTTGTTTTATGTCGTGGATCTTTCTGGCTCATGCTTAGTGTGTTTCCAAAATAATCATGCTTTTCCTTATGTACCTGGAAAAAAAATGGCCATGGTGTGGTGTTTGTTTTGTTTGTTTACCAGGGGAGTGCTGATTTGTCCATCCAGGATACAGTGATCGATCCAGCAGCTGAAGTAAGTGTGAAAGAATGTATTTTGTAAAAGGTGCTAGTGTGTATGTGAAGGAAGAGTATAACTTAATAAAATGCTGTATGTAGATAGATTGGTTATTGCACATTGCTATAAAGTGTTAAGTGATGTGATTTCTCTATTTTGCAGTCTAAAACTGGTGCTTATATACGTGTGTGTGTATATATAGCTGCAAAATTGGTTGGTAAGAGAAGTGTTTGCACTAAAATCATAGAGCTTGTCTGGAGAACTTTGACAGATGTACTTAATTGAAAAGTAAGCTTGTTTCTTGCACTGGTTCATATGCTAAGATCAAAACATAATTAAAATATAACATGCTGTCTTTTCCAATAGAATTGCAATGATAGTGCTCCTAAGAAGCTGCGCTGTTAATCTGAGCAATTTCTTCTTTGTATTTACTTTTTGTTTTGCTGTTAAACGCTGCAGAAACTCAATGCATGTTGAATATTGATTTGCAATTGCTGATTGTGCTTGAGTTTAATTTTAAATCAAGAACTCTTTTTTTTCTTTTCTAGTCCACCCTATGGGTGAACTAGAGAACAGTCATCACAGAAAGCAATAAAAACTTAGTTTAATTTTAGTAGTGTGCCCTCAACTTGTAAGTTTGAATGTATTTCATATCCCCAAATGTGTCAGCATGGCTCTTTGCAACCATTTGGTGCTGTAGAATCACAACTCTTCTCCCTAGTTTGCATCTGCTGCTTAAAGAATCATGTGAAAATATTTTACCTATGAGAAGAAGCATCTGAATTTTAGGAAGAATTAGGAACTTTGCATTCAACAGAAACTTTATTTATAGAGTTTAAATGTTGATTCATTTTTAAAAATAAATTTGCTCAAATTTTAAGCTTGCATCCGAATTTATGTTCAGAATTGTCATAAAATAGAAATGATGCTTTGTTTTTGGTGATTCAAATCATTTTTCTTTCTTTTATGAAGAAAGTTGCAGTACATTCTGCTGCAGAATGTAGTGAGCTTGATGATAAGATGTGTCAAACTAGAATAGCTGAGTTAGAGAAAAGACTTCTGGAGAAACAGCAAGCAATTGAAAGACTCACTGTGCAGATGGATGAACTACAGGAACAACTTAGCCAGCACAGAGACTCTATGCAGCTTCAGGTATGTTTCATAATAACGGGGATAATACTACTGCAAATCTAAAAATATGTAGGAGACAAAACCCAAAGTAATTATTGCTTGTATTGAAAAGCATTTCACCTTGTTAACGTATGCTGCCAAAAGCAATAGTTATGTCTTCCCTTTACCAGGTAGTGCAGTCGTTGTTTGGGCCTTCATATTGCTTGCATCGAATGTTAATGAAGTTAATGAAGTAGTTTTATTTTGAGAGATGTTTATTGAAGTGCTTAGGTAAATTCCTCTGCTCAGAAAAGGCTGGAGGCTTACTATTTTTTTTAATATTTTTTAATAAACTTTTAGTCTTGGTATACTGAGGAGTGGACCTTTACAGAAAAAAAAAACCCAAACAAACTTATAAGAACCAGTTAGGTACATAGTCTTAATCATGCACTGAGTTGGAGCTCGATTTAAAAGAACAGAGCTTGTACTTTTACAAATAGCGATGTTAAAAATATGTGTATCAAGGTCAAACTGAAAATGGTAGGGAAGAAAAACAAAACAAAACCTAATATACGCTTCAAGCTATTGAAAAGGAAGAGAAATCACAGTGTTTCTGTGGATATAACTGGGTACCACCTAGTGAATACAGCTTGTGGCAAGAGAGGCACGGGCTCCCTTGCTGATGCAGAATGAAGACCTTTATTGTAGGTGCTTACAGCCTTTTATACCCACAGAGCAACCCCTTGGTCACGTGTAGGAGCCAGGCACCTCCTGTCTGTTTACATCTGGTGCAAGTAGCTGCTGAGCTTGTTTACTCATTTGCTAGGTCTTTTGTTCATCCCACAACAGCTGGTCTCCTCTTGAAGTGGATCACAGAATCATTAAGGTTGGAAAAGACCTCTGAGATCAGAGTCCAGCTGTCCATGTATCACCAATATTGCCTGCTAAATTGTGTCTCTAAATACGACATCTACCCTTTCTTTATGCACTTCCAGGAACAGTGTCTCCACTGCTTCTCTGAGCAACCTGTTCTACTGCCTAACCACTCTTTCTCAGAATAAATTCTTCCTGAACATTCACATGGTATCCTTCCTCCCCACTCCAAAATGATAGAGATCACTTTTACACTTGGGGTTTTTTGTGCATTTTTTAGGGGTATTTTTTTGGTATGGACAAATGATTAAGTAGGATAAGGTGAACTTTATTAAACTTACATATACCTTTCCCTCTAAAAAAATATTTGAAAAGATATTTGAAAATTCCTTTCTCTAGCATTTCTGTGTAGAGGTAAATGATCAAGTGCATCCAAAGAGTAGTTGCTTCCTACTTTGCATGTTCTTTGTTTCAAAGTCCTAATAGAAGAAAAAGATGTTTCCTGGTGGTGAGAATTACACTGAAAAGGTTATGATTACTGTAAAATATGATGTAACCCATCTCATTAGCTTTCTTTCACAAGACTGGAGAGGTGACATAGGGAAGATTTCAGAGCATACTAAATAAGTAACTTTGTTGCCTGTGGAAAAAAATTAATTGCTTTTACACAGATAAGAGCTTTGACATTTAAAATAGTTTTTTCATTATTGGTATCTTATCATTTGCTTAAAAAAACAGAACAGCTTTAATTACCTTCTTCATCTCTTTGCAATCAGCAGAAGATTTTTCATCATTCCTGCTGTTGTGTTTTAACAGAAATATTTCTGGTCCTATAATGTGAGCTTATTAAGTCTTCCATGTAACCATAAATGCTATTGTCTTTGTGTTAAGAAAACTTGGAGGGTTCCTAGTATAAGAATATCTTCATTTCAGAAGTATTTCTTGTGCATCATATAGGAAACAACTGTTCAAGAGCAGAATGAAGTCATAAGGAAACTAACAAACTGCCTTCAACAAAGAAGAAAGGATTGGGATGACTTGCAGGAAGAGGCTTTGCATGTAGCTGATCAGATCCATGGCTTACAACTTCAGTTACATCAGGTGTGCTCCTTCCCTAATTTTAACTATGTTACAAAGAAGGAATAAAAACAAATGTGTTTGCAATGTTAACATTAAAAAAAACCACCACATCTCAGGCTTATCACATACCTCTTCTTAGTTCAGTTTGCAGTGCAGAGGTGAAAACGATTTCAGGGCAAGGCCTGAAATGCAATGCTTTGAAGGAGCAAATTCTCAGCTACAAAACACTGGTTTTCATCACAGTCACCACCATTAGCTATTCATTTTTGTCAGCCATGAACAAGAGCCTGTGTGCCATGACCATAAAAAAAAAATCAGTAGGATACTGCTGCCGTTCCACCAACACCTGTGATGGTGTGGGCCAACGTAATTAAATAGGAGGTGTTACTTTTGGAGTAGTCGGCATAAAATTTATAAGATAGTTAATGTATATAACTAACAAAACTTGTTTTTAATATTTTTTTAATTAAAACATAAAGGAGAGCAACAAAAACATAAAACTAGTGGGATATTTGACCTTGCTTTTGTGAAACTAATGCATCAGTCTCGTTTGATGGAAGTGATTGCAATTCTTAGTGAGGTCTCAAGGCATTCATCAGAGATTTTTGATGAAATTTTATTCTTCCTGTACTTCATCATTGAAAATGGTTGTTGTTCACAAATGTATGTACTGCCAAAAAGCAATGACATGAATAAGGTGTGACTGTGAAGCAAGGGATCTCTTTCTCTGGGAAGACAGATGTTATAAAAGTCTGGTAAAGAGGCATGATCAATAATAAGACATGATCAGATAAATGTATTTATGTTGACTGAAAATGGAATAGAAAATATACCAAAAATTTGATTATTTATTTATTTTTAGAAATCCTGAAGCTCATTCTCAAATTCCTTTATCAAAATGGAAAACATGGGTGCATATCTTTCTCTGTTCACAGGACTGTATGTATCCAATGTATGAAAATGCATACAGTTATTTGCCGTAACTTGAGTTATCCCCAGTGCCAATCACACACTGATGTTTGGTTATTGCTGAGCAATGGGTGTGTGCCTGGGACCTGGCCGGGCTGCTCTGTGGGGAAGACTCGCTGTCGTAAGGCCATGGGGCAGGAGTTGGCTGCAGAATGGGCTGGACCACATGTGGCTCGTAGGCTGCGAGTTGGACATGCCTGCTCTAATTGTTCTGTGTCCTTTTTGCATTGTGGTGCCCAAAACTGCACACAGTACTCAAGGTGAGGCTGCACCAGTGCAGTGTAGAGTGCAACAATCACTTTGCTTGACTGGCTAGCAATGTTGTGGTTGATGCACCCCAGAGTATGGTTAGCCTTCTGGGCTGACTTGGCACACTGTTGACTCACGTTTAACTTGCGTTTGACTGTTACTCTGAGATTCATTTCAGTGGAGTGCTCTCCAGCATCTCATCCTCCCAGTATGTATGGAAAGTTGCTCCTTCCCAGGTGCAGAATCCAGTGGCACTTGCTCTTGTTAAACTTCACATTGTCGGTTGTTGCCCAGCTCTTGAATCTGTCTAGATCTCTCTGTGAGGCCTCTCCAGCCTCGATAGAGTCACCAGCTCCTTCCAATTTAATATCATCAACAAACTTGCTCAGAGCACCTTCTAGACCTACATCCAAGTCATTTATGAAAACATGAAAGAGAACTGGTCCTACGGTGGAGCCTTAGGGAGCCCTGCTAGTCACTGGCCTCCAGCCCGATGTAACTCTATTTTAATATAACTCTCTGGGCCCAACCCATTACCCAATTGCTCACCCATCATGTTGTTTTTGTCTAGCTGCATGCTGGAAGTTTTGTCTAGAAGGATACTGGGAGAAGAGGTATTAAAAGCTATCCTGAAATCCAAAAAGATAACATCAACTTGCTTCCCTTGGTTGCACTAGATGGGTGTCCTTGTCATAAAAGGAAATAAATTTAGTGCCATAGGACCTTCTCCTCATTGAACTCATGTTGGCTTTTACCAATGACCTCATTGCCTGCCAGGTGTTTTTCCCATAATTTTCTCAGGCACTGAAGTGAGACTGTCAGGTCTTCTTTCTTGCCCTTGAAAATTGGAATAATGTTAGTTTCCAGTCAACTCGGTCCTCTCTATATTCCTAAGACCGTTGAAAAATAATTGAGCAAGGCCTTGTGAGGACATTGTCCAGCTCTCTGAGTACCTGGGAGGAATCTCTTTGGGCCCCGTGGACTTGTATGCATCTGTGTGGAGCAGGAAATCCCACACAAGTTCAGGGTTGGCTGGGAGTTGATCACTACTGCAGTCACAGTCCTCCAACTCAGTGCTCCTGGGGTCCTAGAGCTGATTACTGATGTTGAAGGAAGAGGCAAAGAAGGCATTAAACATTTCTGTTTTGTCTTTGTTTGTAAGGTGACCATTCTCATCAAGTAACGACCAATGTTCTCTCTCATCCTCCTCTTGTTAATGTGTTTAAAAAAACCTTTTTTATTGTTCCCGCTAGTACTGAACAGCTTCAACTCTAACTGAGCTTTGACCAGTTTAGTAATAGGTGAAAGTACTAACACTGGCTTGAGCGTATTGATATTTTCTTGGCTTCAGCAAAGTTTTTAGAAAAATGCATTCTTTTTTACCATTTGGGTGAGTGGGAGCAAAAAAAAGCCTTTGGTATTCACTGGGAAATCCTTTGCAGAAAAGACTATGTTCATTGACTTCTTACCAAAATGTCCAGTCCACTGGAAGTCCTGTCTCATTCTGGGGGCTTTGTAGAAGTGAATTAGTTAACATTATACTTTGCTGTAAGTAATAGTATTTCAAACATGTTGTGTGACTTTTTAGGACTTTTCTTACCCACTGAGAATGGAAGATACATAGAATAAATCTGTATTCAACAAATACAATACATTTTAAGCATACAGTGGGATTAGTTTAGGAGTTATTCTTACATAAACTTTCTTCTGACTGGGAGTAAACTTATGTGTTCAGGTTAACATGATGCTGAAGAATAAAGGCTCCGGGAAGAAAGAGGTATTAGAAGCCCAGCAGCAAATGTCCTTGTTTCAGAACAGTCTCCAAGAACAAAATACACTTTTGGAGATGCTGCATCAGAGAGCACATGACCTGGAGGTACAGCTTCAGTCTTCTCAAAAGGTAAAATTGTTTAAAGTACCATTACAGTTTTAAGTTGTAGTTAGTCAGTTGGCTTGCAGTTTTGCAAGCCGGGATGGTTCTTTTTGGAAGAAGAGCCTGCACTAAACATATAATTTGTGCATAAGGCCAATGTTACTCTCTGTACTTAAGGGGAAATGTAAATAGTGAAGAGACATGAAAAACATGAGATTTAAGGAACTTAAAGCATGTCATATTTCAGTGGTAAATTTCATATGTAATATTTTATTTTTAAGAATACCAAAGATAAGGAATATCTGCTTGCCCTAACGGAAGAGGGTATGAAAGATACAATACAACAGCTATATGAAAGCATAGGAGAAAAAGAAGACTGTATTAAAAGTCTTCAGGATCTACTGGCATCAGAAAGATTCAATTTGTCTGTGCTACAACGTACTCTTTCTCTCCGGGACTCAGAAATAACAGAATTAAAAAATGAAATAACCTTAACCAAAATGAAAGAACAGCAACACATTGAAGAACTGAAAGTGAATCATGAAAAGGATGTTTGCAGACAGTTAGAGCACTTGAAGGCTGAGCTGGAGAAATGTCATAGAAAAGAGATTGCAGAAGCCAAGCAGGTATATGAAGAAGAAATGATTTTAAAATATAAAAGTGAACTTGAACAGTTAAAAAAAGAACACTCTGCTCTGAATTCTGAAGAACACATTCAGAATTTAAATAGAATAATAATTAACTTAAATAACAGTCTTCATGAATCTGAAATTAGTAAAGAAAATTTGAGAAAGGAACTTGAAAACCAGCAGGAAAACTTCCAGAGAGAAAAGACTGAGGTTGAGATTCAATACAAAGTCTTAATTAACAATCTTAAGTCTCAGCTTTCAAAGGCAGAAGAGCAGGTCAAGGAAGCCCAGCAATACGAGCAGGAAAAACAGCACTTGAATGAAGAGATTCAGAAACTGAATTACTTCATCCGGGAATTAAATAAAAAGCGACTTTTTGAGGCTGAAAAAAGTAAAGATGCAAAGCAAAAGCATGATGAAGAGACTGTCTCCAATAAAAACCTAAGGGAGATACAAACTTTACCAGATATACTGGAGTTGCAGACAGCGAAGCTTGAGGAGATGTTGAATGAACCACGCCGATTTAGAGAAGAGCTAGATTCTGACAAAGTAGATTTCCAGTGTCAACCGAGAATGGATTCATTAAAGGATGAGTCAGGAGAAATTGTGCGTTCAAAGATCAGAGAGCATAATGAAAGTAGTGGAGATCACTTGTCTGAAGAACCATTGCCAGAACTAGGATTTTTCGCCTCTGATGAAGAGATACTGTCAAAATATCTTGTCTTCACGGGGAGACCAGAGGAGTCATATGTGTCAGGCTGTTCTGAAGGTTATACCATTGAAGAAGATAAACGCAGTAGGTTTGGGTTAGACAGTAGTGCGCTTTCAGATCCCAGCACAGATTTTAAACCTCCTCAATTAAACTTTGACCTTGATGAAAAACCATGCCATGGCAGTTTGACTAAAGAGACATTTGAAGAGACCAAGGTAGAAGCAGAGGCCTTCATTTCATTCTTGTCAGATGGCTCCCCACTGCAAAACAAAATAAGCGACTATGGCGATGTAAAGGATGATGAGAGAGCTTGTGTAGTAGAGAGATGTGTGAAGCTAACTGAGCAGCTCCATAAAAAAGAGTCAGCCTTGAAGAAATCTCATCAGGAGACCCAAGAAGCTGTTGAAAAATGGAAAAAAATAATAGCTGAGCTCTGTGAAATTAATGTGGAACTGAATAAGGAACGTGAAGCACGTCTGTGTTGTGAAGAACAACTTCTTCAGAAAACAGAGAGGGAGAAAGAACTTGAAAACAAAATAAACCTCCTTGTAAAGCAACAGGATGAGGATGGAAGCCAACCTTACTGTGTCGTAGAACCTTTAGCACAAGCATCTAAATCCTCTACCTGGCAACAAATGGTAAAAGACCTCCAGGAGGAAAGGCAAAAGTCCTCTGCCTGGCAAGAAATGGTGAAAGACCTCCGGGAGGAAAAAGAAATGTTGATGGAGCAGCTGCGAACTCAGGAGCAGTTAGTGAAAGAAGTTCAAGAGCAGAAAGTAGCTTCTGATTCTGTAACAAGTGAAGTACAGACTCTTTTTGGACGTCAGTTGGCTGCTTTGCAAAGTCAAAGGGATCGAATGCAGAACCAGCTTGATGCTCAGAAGGCTAAAAACCAGAGAATAACAGAGCTGCTTGGTCAGAAAACCATACTGGAAGAGACAGTGCTAAAAGAACAGGAGTTGCTCAAAGCAGAAATCAATAACAAAGAGCAAGACTTAGCACTCTTAGTGAAGGAGAAAACCGCATTAGGGGAGAGATTATCAGTCATGGAAGAGGATCTAGTAAAAGCAGAGAAAGCATTAGCAGCAAATGCTAGCATCATAGCAGATCTTGAGAAAAACATACATGAAGTTAATACTGAAGTGCAAAATGTCAAAGAAGCACAGGAATGTGAAAGACTAAAATATGAGGATAGGTTGAACTTCAACAACATGGAAATTAATAAACTTCATGCTGAAATAAAGGCAAAAAGTACTGAATACAGTGAGAAAGAGAGCCAACTGACTGAAGAAATAGCTCATTTGAACAAAATTCGTTTGGAGCTTGAAAATTACTTGCGTGAATCCTTTCAGTCTGTACAAGATGCAAAGGAGGCACAGTCTGAGATGATGAATTATTACAAGGAGGAAATTGTTAAAATGGAGACTCAGCACCTTGCAGAATTAACTAAACTGAGTTTGACACACAAGAAGGAGGTAGGCAACATCAGTAATGGCAGGTTTTAGATTGTGGAATTCTTAAAGGTAGTCACTGCAAATGTTTGTATCCCTGTTTTCAGATAGAAGAATTAAATGCTGAAATAAAAGATAAAGTTGAAAAGCAAAAGAAGTTGGAGGAAGAAAGAGTAGAACAGCTTGCTTTAGTAAAAAAGGTAAATAGTGCAATCAAGTTTATTTCAGAAAAATAAACTCATCCTGCATTGTTTGTCACCTAAGCAATATAAATGTTCTGGAGATGGAAAAATCTATCAATTGTTTTCTTCTGTTTTGTCTTTGATTTGGGTTTGGGGGAAAGGAGAATTTTCAATCAGTAACTTTGTAGTGGGGGCTAACCAGCACTGTTATGAAGAAAGCCCTTTATCTGAGCATTGTGTGCAGGTACATGAGCGAGAGCATGACCGTGAAATTTCTGAACTGATTACTAAACATAAAGAGGAAATGGAGGAGCTCCGTGCTGAACTTAATAAAGAGAAGCTACACCTGTTGGATGAACTTCAGCAGCAAATGGCGGCCACACACAAAGCAGAGATTGAGCGTGCCCAGCTCCAATCACAGGTAAAATAAACAAATGCAGTAATTACTGTATTCATCGCAAAGAGAGGGGTCTGTAATTTTTGTCCATATTAGGTATGCTATTTTATATAATGCTGTAATTGAATTACAGATATTTCTTTGGTGGGTGGTAATAAGTTTTTTCTGCAGGAGCTCTTCAGGGTCATCCTCTGTGGTTGTATTTTAACATTAATTTCAAAGGAAACTGAAGGCTTCGATTTTTAATTTCTTTGTAAGTTTAATAAATAAATGTATACATTTTAAAACCCCAACATTTTAATTATCTCACTAATTGCATTTGTTGAATAATTGCTTTTGTGCTAAATTGAAGTGTGCGAACCTGACTTCCTTCTAAGTATTTACTGTTGGTTGTTTTTTTTAACACTTCCACTAAATGTAAAGAGGAAAGACTAGGTCTAGTCTTAGGCCTAAGTGCAAGATGCTGGTGTACTGTTTAGTTCATTTAGGAGTTAAAAATTTCAGTCAGTCTGTTTTAGCTGCTGGTTTTAATTGACGGATGCTCACTATTTTTGTTGAATTTAGTTTCCACATTTTCAGTACCACTTTAGAACCTTGCTTTGTACCATGTTATAAACAGTAACAAGAGTAATGGGCAATGAAAGAATGGGATGTGCACGTGCTCTGTTCCAAAGACATTGTGCAAGAATGGTCGTATGGAAGGTATTTTGTTAGAGTTGCAGTTAAGAGGCAGATAAGGAAAACTTACTTTGCACTGAAAGTTATTGGTAGATCTCGCTGTAACAGAAGTCAGCTTATTTTCAGAGTTCTGTCTCTGCCATGAAGAAACACTTTTCAAGTACAGAAAAGCAAAGCTTGGAGGTGTTAACAGTTGAAAGCAATTCAAACTGAAACTGATCATGGAAAAAAGTGAACACCTGTTGTTGGAGGAGAAGGTAAAATGTTTTTTCTTCTCCATTACAGACACTTCACAGCCTTGAATTGGAAGCAGTACGCCTAAGCTTAAATAATTTGCACACCTCTCAGCTTGAGCTTACTCAGTCTAACTTGAGAAAAGAAAAGGAAACTGCACTTGTGGAGCTACGGGAGATGCTCAATGATAAGCGTGCTCAGGAGATAGCTATTCTGCAAAGCCGCCATCAGCTGGAGTGGGAGAAAATTCAAGAACGTTGTTTGAAGGAAAAAGAAGAACTAACATCAAAGTATCAGCAAGAATTAGGTACTAAATTTGGGAATAACAGACGAGAGATTGAAATTCAGACAGTATTTTTCTGCCTTCAGAGGTTTCCATCATGATGTAGAGTTGGCCTTATGATTGAAGTCTGATATTGCTAGAATAGGTGTAGTGGATAGACTTGCACATGCAGGATTAAACCTGAAGTGCAAAAACAGAGTTATCCTGACCTAACCTTAACTCTTCCTCAACTATGCTTGTTTTGCAGTTACATTTGTAAATCAGCAGTATACTGAGCTAGTTGCTTTCAGGAAGCTTTAGACAGGGCTGTCCCAAATAATTTACTTGGTGCAAAGAGTAGAGTTCTTATTCATGTTTCTTAAGGGTTTTTATTGCCTTAAGTCAGTTCTGACTACTGTTGTGTTTCTGACGAGATGTGTGAACACTTACTGCCTTGCCCACTCATTGGTTTCAAAAGTTGGAGAAAGGACTTGGAAAGGAACTGAAAGACTCAGTGTGAACTTGTACCAGATGTTCTGTGTGAGAACCAGGAGGAAAGCCACAGCTGTCAATACTGAAGCCCTGCTGATGGCGCTGTGTGCATTCTGGGGGTATTTACCCCTTTCCAGATCAGAGAACCATTTCTGAACTGTATGGCAGGGCTTAAGGAACTTCTGGAGAAAGGTGAGGCCTGCAGCAATTTACTTTTAGGAAATTTTTCTTTAGCTCTCCTTTCCTGAGAGGAAGAAATTTTTTTTTGTGGCTTTTTGACCCAAGAAGAGAAGAGCATAAGTAATATACACAACTGCTGGGTTAGTGGGAGTTTGGAGTGCAAGGGGTTCTGAACACAGCTCTCTGGATCAGTGCTGTTTATCTGCATTTTGGCACTGTAAGTTGAACATAACCACTTAGAAGTGCTTGAATGCGAGGATCTGAGGAGGATCTAAAATTAGATGATGCAGGAGAGATGTGAGTATTGTAGATGCTGTTATCTGGAAGGATAGAGGAAATTTTCAGAGAAGTGGTGATTGGACATGACCCCAGCTCCTGTGAGAACTCATACACTCTTATCTTGTAGATGAAATTTCTTCCTCTATTTGACCACTGGCTGGGTAGCTGATACTATGTCAGAGATCTCTGGAATCTCATTTCCCACTGAGAAACTTAAAGTGATGTTTTAAGCTAAGGCAACAGTACTTGGAAGCTGAGAAAAAGAGTTTTCTAGGGTTCTTATGGACCTGCAGAGGTGCTGAGTCACAATTTATAAGGAAACAAGGAATGAATTGGGAAGCTGTCAGTGAAAATGAAGCAGATAATAGTATCTGTCTTCTACTCTGTTTCCCATGCGTTTTTAGAAGACATTTGAAAAATGTTTCCTACTTGCTGCTGTCTGCTGCTCTTTTGCCGTGTCTCTGGGATGTCTGTATCTCTTAGGTGTTATGCAGTGAAACGCTGCTGCCTAAAATGGCAGCGGGCATTTGGATTTACTAGTGTAGGAAAAGGAGGGTAGTTGATATCGTTTTTTAAAGTGTCATACTGTCTCTGTAGGCTTAGTTAGACGTAGCTTTACTAATTAAGCTGCCTTAGCCTCCAGGCTTGTCTTAGCAGTTACAACTGCTAGATATTTATCATTTTCTAAAATGAAAGTGAATTACTGGGATATAACATAACAATAGGTTTAGACAGACCCTAGCACGTTACGCTGCTGCATGCCTAGCTATTCAAGCTCCAAGTTTGATGCTGAAAATGTTCATTTCATCTGTATTTCTACTTGTCATTTAAGCATAATATTTTATATACATTTATTAATAATAAGAATTTTTATTTCACAGTTGATCAGAGAAAGAAAATAGAATTGGAAATGGAAGAGAAACATATCCAGATATTAGAGGTACAAATTCTGTTCTTCATAGAGGGAGGAAAAAGAAACCAACTTCCTTTAGTAAACTAGAGCTGGAAGAAGTCTCATGTCTACTATGTTTTTATTGTAGTGGACAAATAAATGGAATATAAAGGGGAAAAAAAATCCCCAGACACCTGATACTTGCTAAATGTGTTTGCTTTAATAATGCACATATTTTTCTGTCTTAGACTCTCAAAAGAGACTGGGAATTGGAGTCTGAGATGCTTTTAAAATACACGTGTGAGGAGCTGTCTTAAAAACATCAGGCTGAAATAGCAGAGCTGCAGAAAACTCTGGAAATGGAATTAGAAAAAGTCAAAGCAGAGCTGGGACTTCTTTCTCTTGAGAAGGAACAATCTGAAAGTAGGTGCCATGGTCTGAAAAGCAGGTTTCTTTATCCAACAGTAGCAAAGCTATCCGTATAAAAAAGCAAATACAAAATATATCTGTGTACAAAAACTGGGTTGATGGCATGAGACTGGTGAAAACAGGAACTAAGTGAGAAATGTTTTTAAAAGCCACCTAACTGCATTGAATTTTGACTTGCATTAGATGTTTTTCTTTGAAAGTGTTAAAGGTGTTTTGCTGATAGATTAAAGCCAGTTTTAGGCTAATCAAGATTTCTATTCGTATTAACTGAAACTTCTTACTTCTTCAAACTACAACATGCACCTTCAGATTCTTAATAGTTAAAACTTGATGGAATGGCATCTTTTTGAAATACTGTTCTGTAAGTGACACTTTTAAGACTAGTGTAATTGGAGTTTTTGTTAACTTTAAAAGTTAAGGTAATGATGGGTACCTAACCAGCTACATCCTTTGCTGACGTGCAGATAGGAGATAGAACTGTGAAGAGCTTGAATAGGGTTTGAAAATGTGATGTATTTACTGGAATCGTGGTTTACTTGCACTTGTTGTCAGTAACTGCATGAGAAGGATCCACAAGATACATATGCCATGAAGTGAAGAGATGTCTCGTCAGGTAGTTGAGCATCCAAGACCCTGTGTCAGTGAGAGATGTGGGAAATATTTTCCTCAAATGAATGAGAAATACTGCGCTGCCTTTGCTGGAATTCTGATGCCAGTTGGCAAGCAGCAAGACCAGGTTTGAGAGGTGAAGGGTGGCCTTTCCTGTGTGCCATGGGCCCGATGCTGTCTCTGTGTTTGGATGGCCTTTGGCTGCTGTGAGGACATACTTCTAGATACGGCTTGTTCTCCTCAGCCTGCACTGACTTTACTAGGTTTCCATGAACCCGTGTCTGTAAAGTTTGTTCTGTGAGGGTAACATGAATCTCTTGCAGAACACCATGGCTGAAAAACAATCGGTTTACTGCAGGTGTTTTCTGGCAGACCAAGATTTGTTGACTGAATGAAGTAATAGCAAGTTTACAGGGTTCAGAGAGTGCTCAGCACTAAGGCATGGCACAAGCCTCTCTAGTCCTTCCTCGTCATCTCTCTTACTTCTTGCTGCTGGGTGTAGTTGTATGAGAAATTCTGTGTTTGTAGGCCATGAAGAAATGTCTGATTCCCTTTAAGTAAATGTGTTTCTAGTTCAGAATGCTTCCTTGTATATGTGGAAAGCAGGTGCTCATCTCTCTGGCATTACTGTTTGGTTACCTCTTGGCTAACAGTGTGTTACACAGAGAACTATGGTAGCACTGCATGGAAACTTTAGACTTTGAAATCCTTTATTTTTTATTTTTCAAGATATTTGTAGTGATCTGAAAGTAGTAACATCTTTGCAGAGAAGGCTCTTGTTGTGAATCCTACAGGAAATGTTGTAAGCCAGCATTCTGGTCTGGATACATGCTGTTCCTATTTTAGTCACACAGGTACAGGTTGTTACTTGTCACCAGGATGATGGTGTAACAGAACTCATTTTCAATTTTAGTGAAATGTGTAGATTTGGAGAAGCAACACCAGTTAGCAATCACAATGCTAACTAAACAACTGCAGTCTGAGCATAACCAACTCCTAGAAGATATGAAGATAGAAAGCCAAGAAAAAGAACAGAATCTACAGAAGGAGGTAAAGAGGATTTCTTTGCATTGAATAATTGATTACTATGCTTGTTGACCATATACTCATGTTATCATTTGGGTAACTGTGTTTAGGGGTTTAAATGAGTAACTAAAGCACACTCATGAAGTAGGTAGATACTCTGGGACCTTCTATAGCAATTAAAAATCTTTTGAATGCAACTGCCGTTCTGCAGTTTGGTGCCATTCCTTCCTCTGTATTAAGGAATGGCACATTAATATAGGTGATATTCTTGATTTTCCTGATTTCTGTGTTTCTTTTTTATCAAGCTAATACTTGATTCTTGCTAGCGGTGCTAACTGTGGCATCAGGAGGGAGCAAATCCCTCTTTTAAAGTACTACATCTAATAGTTAAACACTACTCAGTATCTCGGGTAACCTGGGTCAGGATCTGAATGTTTTGGTGTCACTTATGTTTGCACCTTGTTCTGATATAACTGTGTATGTTGCATGTAAAGTAAGGAATTAGAAAAAAATGTTTTTAATAAAGTATTGTTATTAAATTCATTTTCCATAGCTGGAAAAACTTCAGATCATGCATGAAGAATTCAAGACTCGATCACAAGAAGAAGTCAAAGAGCTTTGGTCTCAACTTGGCAGTACCCGAGCAAATCGGCAGGAGTTAAGTGGTATGCTCAAAATTTATGCATTTTATTTTGTTCCATCTTGGTCATGTGGTTGTATATATTATTGGTATGAAAGGATTTTAATTGTGTACTGGAAACGCACTGCTAGGTCACTGATATATGAAGTGCATTACACCCTAATGGTTGGGTGTGTGATGGGTTTATGAAGTGAAAGGTGAGTCAGTGTTGGATGTCTAGTTGGTTCTGCATTGTCAAAACACGTGGTATGGCTCACTTGTTTTCCATTCCCTTCTCTGTTCCAGCCTGCATACTGTAAAGATCTTTAGTGAAAGCCAAACTCTTTCAATGCAAGTTCAAATAAATGTCATGTAGTTAAAAATGGAAAAAATGCTGGTCAATGGACTAACATACTACTTTTTTTTTATTCAGTACAGGGTTGAAAATCAACAGTTTTCTCAATTGAACTTATAAGATAACCATATAGAATCATAGAATTGCTCAGGTTGGAAAAGACCTTAAAGGTCATCAAGTCCAACCACAACCTAACCATACTAGCCTAACTCTAGCAACCTTCTGCTAAATCATGTCCCTGAGCACCACATCCAAACCGTTTTTAAACACATTCAGGGATGGAGACTCAATCACCTCCCTGGGGAGCCTATTCCGGTGCTTAACAACCCTTTCTGTAAAGAAGTTCTTCGTGATATCCAGCCTAAACTTCCCCTGGCACAACTCGAGGCCATTTCCCCTTGTCCTGTCACCAGTGAGAAGAGACCAACCCCGCTCTCACTGCAATCACCTTTCAGGTATTTGAAGAGAGCAATAAGGTCTCCCCTAAGCCTCCTTTTCCCCGTACTAAACAGCCCCAGTTCCTTCAGTCTCTCTTTGTACGGCATATTCTCCAAGCCCTTCACAAGCCTTGTTGCCCTTCTTTGGACCTGCTCCAGCACCTCGATGCCCTTTCTGTACTGAGGTGCCCAAAACTGAACATGGTACTCGATGTGAGGCTGCACCAGTGCCAAGTACAGGGGCAGGATGACTTCCTAGTCCTGCTCACCACACATTCCTGATACAAGCCAGGATGCCATTGGCCTTCTTGGCCACCTGGGCACACTGCTGGCTCATATTCAGCTGCCTGTCCATCAGTACACCAAGGTCCCTTTCTGTCAGGCAGCTTTCTAGCCACTCCTCCCATGCCTGTGGGGTTGCCTGGGGTTGTTGTGACCAAAATGCAGGATCCGACACTTGGCCCTCTTGAAGCTCATACAGTTAACCTTTGCCCATCGATCCAGTCTATCTAGGTCCCTCTGTAGTGCCTTTCCCCTCTCTGGCAGATCAACACTTTCTCCCAGCTTGGTGTTGTCTGCGAACTTACTGAGGGTGCGCTCAATCCCCTCATCAAGATCATTAATAAAGATGTGAAATAGAAGCGGCCCCAGTACCGAGCCCTGGGGGACACCGCTCATGACCGGCCGCCAACTGGATTTAACTCCATTGACCACAACTCTTTGGGCCCGGTCATCCAGCCAGTGGAGAGTATGCCCAGCCAAATGACTTTAAGAGGTTTGTTGTAGCTGCAAGGATTTTTTCTTTTATTTGGTGGTAAGATGGGCTACTTTATTTTAAAAGAAAAGGCAGAAATATTTCAAAACCATGTGATTGCATTAAATCTTGAGGTAGAAATTGCTTTTTTTTTTTTATTTTCTGTTTTGCAATGAGTGAAGTAAGGTGCTTTTCATTGTTACTCAAACTGGAGATGTGCCATCTTCTGAAACACTTTTAATTTTTAAATATCTTAAACTTGGAGTTTTTTGATATTTGTATTTTAAAAATGAAGTAAAAATCTTCAGATATTACTTGTGAAATCAGAATGAATGGTAATGTTGTTTTCCTGTGAGGTTAAGAAATAACAAACCCCATAAATCTGAAAGCGAAAAATAAGCAAAAACGTATAGCAATAAACAGGAACAGTATTTTCCTTTCCCCTCCCTCTCTTTCCCCTCCCTCTCGAAATCTGCCATGGTGGATTTTACACATTTTAAGATTTCTGATGTAAATTATTACACTTACGTGCAGTAGACAACTTTACAATGTAGGAGTTGGAATTGATTGCTGGGGCCTGTCCTCTTCAATATCTTTATTGATGACCTGGATGAGGGCATTGAGTGCACCCTCAGTAAGTTTGCAGATGACACCAAGCTGGCTGGAAGTGTCGATCTGCCTGGGGGTAGCGAGGCCATACAGAGGGATCTGGACAGGCTGGATAGCTGGGCTGAAGCCAATGGGATGAGGTTTAATAAGACCAAATGTCGGGTCCTACACTTTGGCCACAGCTACCCCAAGCAACGCTACAGGCTTGGGG